>PPOH02000202.1:0-60258 GCA_003708465.2 Kazachstania kunashirensis
ATTTTTCTCAATTGTAACGTATTTAACTTTAGACTCTCTAATAATATGAGCTTTCGAGCAAACTTTTATAGCATAAACACGCTTGGGGCTTCGTCTATCAATAGCCTTGTAAACAGTTGAATATGAACCGTGGCCCAATTCTTCTTTAAAGATAAAATCACTAGCTGTTCGTTTCCGAGAAGTCATATATCATCACAGAGTTACACTCCCTTGGTTATTTCTCAGTTTTTTTCTCTGGTTCTATTATATAACCCTATGTACACTAGAGACACGTCAGATGACACTTAAAACTTGTATTCTCCTGCAGCATCAGTGCTTCTTCATATCTTAAATTAATGGCTTATTATAGTTCAATTCGAAAATTTAGCTCCCCTGTTCGGAATGCTGATTAGTAGCATTCGTCACTCAATACGTTTTTAAATTGAAAAATTTTGAAACATTTCAATTTTATATAAGCAGATGAGCTCATCGGTAGTGATTTATGTGGTTAAAGTGGGTGAATTTAGTGTGTTTGAGAAACGTATCATGTCTGAGTTGCACCATTTGTTAACCTTTCCGACTCGTCCCATTGCAGAGGATGTCTATTTGACCAAATTAGCACATTTCTTAAAATCCGGTATTCCATCAACTTATACTCTGGAACAAGCTGCTGCCTTTGAACAAGGTAAAGAGGATGAGGATGATCAATCTGTATCATCGAACACAACTCCATTGCATATTTTGGCCAGGTCTCTTCCGGTGGATCTGACTGAAGCTGAAACTCAGGTTGTACTATCTCTAATGAATTCGTTATTTGAATACGGTGCAGGATGGAATTTCATAGATTACGAAAACAAATCTATTGGTGATTTACTCTTAGAAAGTGGACAAAAGAGAGACGGTTTACTGTATCAGCGTTTAGTCGAAGCTGGTATAAGTGCAGAACTGCTTTTAAGAAAAATTAATGGTGGTGAGGTCGAGTTTTTAGATGATTTGGAGGATGTTATTGAAGATAATACAGTTATTCCAGAGACAGAAAATATCGAACCAATTGAAGCTCAGGACGATAATGAAAATGAAAGTAAAGATGATGATGCTACTGCAGCTGATCCAGATACGTATTTAAAGACTAAATTAGAATACACAGATGATAAACTTATAACGAAGGAAAATAAAGACGGTGTGATGATGGATTGGGAGGATCAAATTATGGAATTAGCGGCCAATACAATTTTCCCAGACTTAAATGATACTAAGAATGCTACTGTTCTGAATATCGGTTTTGGTATGGGTATCTTCGATACATATATTCAACAGAAGAATCCAGCTCATCATTATATCTGTGAAGCCCATCCAGATGTATTAGCTAAGATGAAGCAAGAGGGTTGGTATGAAAAATCGAACGTAACTGTTTTGGAAGGTAAATGGCAAGACTCATTAAATAAATTACTGGATGAAGGTGAAGTCTTCTTTGATGGTATATTTTACGATACTTTCAGTGAGCATTACGAAGATATGTTAGATTTATATGATGTGATTGTAGGTCTACTTAAGCCAGAAGGTGTATTCTCCTTCTTCAATGGTTTAGGTGCTGATAGACCATTGTGTTACGACGTTTACAAAAAAATTGTAGAATTGGATGTTAATATGTATGGTATGAAATGCAAATATACTACAGTTGATATTGGTAAACAGTTACCAGATTGGAAAGACGTTAAACGTTCTTATTATAATTGCGATTATTACTATCACCCACGTATAACATTTATGTAGGGTTCATATCTATTTCAACCATATATGATGTTCAATAGTTTTAATTGTATAAAATATGTATATTTTTTTAAAAAAGTCATTATTTGCTTTGTCTAACTGCCAGCTAAAAAAAATATTACTATGTAAATAACTATTGTATAGGATTATTATTTAACATTTAACTTTCTTCTCTTGTTAGGTCTTTCAGCATTCTTTGGATCACACATTTTTTTCATTTCATCATTTAATTCGGACTCCAAACTACGAGCAACGTCTAGTTTATCAATAGAAGTTGCAACGATGTTTAATATTTCCTCATCAGTTATGTTGGATATTTTTTTACCTTTCGATGTTACCTTTTTGCTTTCAAAATCTTCCGCAGTATAACCATTTCGTTTAGATTGCATTTGAAATTCCTCATTCATAAATTGAAATTTAGCATCTGAATCTTCTTCACCGTATATTGTGTTTGCACGTTTTTTCAATCTTGCTCTAAAATCTAATTCCCAGTTCTTGGCAACATTAGCCTCTCTCCATTTTCTCTTCCTTTCCTTATTCATCTCCCGAGTAAGAATAACAAGGTCTTCAGCCTGTAATACTGTCTTCAACTTTTTCATTAGAAGACTCTTTTTACCAGGTAGACCAGTAAAGTCAGGAATGTTAAAAGTGTATTTATTCAGATTAGAATGAATTTCCTCTGGTGATCTCTTTAATAATACCTTTCTTGGTGTGTCACTTTTGATTAATGGCAATATGGATCTGGAAATTGAATTTGGTGGAACTAATCCATCGAGGTTCAGTGTAGTTTTTCTAACTCTATGGATCATTGATGCATCTTCTTCTTCTGGTTTCATAGTTGGAAGAATACCACTGATCGTTGAAGTAATTATCCTACTTAATCCTGAAGATAAACTAGAATCATCTTCTGTTCTTTTCAATTCTCGGTTAACTAAAGATTCAACCATATCTTCAACTTTAACAAAGCTCTTTCTATCAGGAAACTCTCTTTTAACTCCAGAAACATTGAGAGAGACAGACCGTAGGATATTCTTGTTTTCTTGTTTCTCATCTTCGTCTTTTATCTCGATTACTTCCTTGGTAGTGGTTATTTCGTCTTCATCTCCATTTATAGAACCACTACCTTTCTTCATCTGTTTTGTGCCTTGTGAAAGTACTTCAGGACTTATTTGGCGACCTAGCAGTGCACCACGTAAAGTCAATACTCGTAATTCAGTATCCGCAGCGAAGTTACCTTGTGAATTACCACTGGAATTTTGATTGGTACTAGATTTTTTCTCTGAAGATCCTTCGAATTCCAACATTTTTGTATCCTTTGTATCATTCTCATCATCAGGAACCACATTTGATGCCTCCGAAACTCCCTTTGGTTGAGTACTTTTTTCAGGATCAACTAATGCATTTACGGTTTCATTCCCAGGTTCTTTTTTAATCTTAATTGCTTTTAGTTCATGCGCTTTATGTTCGTCAACAGTTGCCTTTTCTTGAACTGTTTTGATTTTAGCCAAACTAAATATCGGTATTTTCCTAATAGGTTTGTCATTCTTGGAATCAATAGTATTTACAGTTTCTTGCTTTACCGGACTTGAAATGACACTTCTCGAATTTCTCTTTGAAATTGCATCTGCAATCGATATCTTGGTCCGTTCAACAATAATCATTAAGTATTTTAGGGTCTCCTCTGGAGAAGCCCCGTTAGCAATTCTCATCTTAGCAGCAGCCTTTAATGTACTGATAACTGTGGCTAAAGTTTTAGGCAATATCTCATTACTCAATATTGATTCATATAATGCATTATTATTATGTTTTGGTGTATTGTAGAGATTCTTAGCAGGACGGTATATATCTCTTGGTCTTCTTCTAGCCACAGGAAGCACATATGGTGGTTGATCTGGAATGATCCAAGGTGGATGAAACGGAAATTTTTCTTTATGAATCACAGTTTTGTTCATGAGGCTTATACTACCAACATTCGATTGAATACGAAGACCCATATTTGGTAACCGTATTTTAGATAAAGTTCCTTCGATATCATTTAATTCTTTACTTTGAGGCGTTACATTACCCTTAATAAAATTAAATAAGGGAATTTTTCTTAAAGTTGACAGTGGTATTCTCTTCAACTTTTTTGTTTTCTTCTTTCTTTCCTTCTTCACCTTCACTGGTTTCTCTGGTTTGTCAAGAGCCATTTGTGCTCTCTTTTCCATTTCTTCGGTAGTCCATCTTCTATAAGGCTTTTTAGGTGTACCCTTCTTTGTTAGTCTCAAATCAATTGGGTATGGAGGACCTTTTGCTACTATCTCTTCCAATTCTTTTTGATCGGTAAGTCGTTTCTTATGTTCTTCGTTTTTACGTAATTTTTTTTCTTCACGTTGTTTGTCATGGTGCTGTTTTAATTTATCTTTTTCTGCTCTTTTGCTAGCTCTATTGTTCTTTCTAGCTGTCTTCGCAGCTTCAGTTGCTATCGATTTATACTTTTTCCTGAGAACTTGTTCAAGAGGTTTCTGTGGCCTAGCTGGCTTTTTGGGTATTTTCACTTTCTTCCTTTCATCAATATGATGTATAATAATTTCTCTATCTTTAAAAGACCTAGCTTTATCTAGTTTCTTCTTCTTTGTAGACTTTTTCTTACTCGTTTTAGCTTTAGTTGTTGTTTGACTAGTTGATAAGAGATCAGATACATTAAAATTACCTAAACTTCTGTTGAACTCTTCCATTACTGATGAATCGAAATGATCATCATTCTGTTCTTGGAAGGCCATTGCCATCGCATTTTGCATGATTTGGTTAAGATCAAATGGCTCATCGTTAGTTGTTGGCGTCTCGATAGGAGCTTCTTTATGTTGAGGTGTAAAATGGGTATGGTTCCACGTAGGAATATTAACTTGGTGTTGGTCCGTCTCTTTATTCGTTGATTCGGATTGTGAAGCGGATGGTTCTTCAGTCAATGATGTTGAAACGACTTGATTAACCATATCAGCTAAAACCTTGGAAAAATCATCATCGATGTAATTCTCTTCTGTAGCTTTATCTGTAGTTGATTTCTTCTTCTTTTTCTTCTTTGATTCTGATTTTGCTTGCTTTTTGGTTGCCGATACCTTGGTCTTTTCTTTACCCTTTTCACTAGATTTGGCCTTGGAATCATTAGCATGTTTCTTGGTATGTTCATGTTTATGTGGTTCGGTTGATGAGCCTAATAACTCACGTTCAAAAGCCTTCAAAGTTTCTTCGACTAACGCTTGTGTTTCTGCATCGTTATCTCCATTATTATTATCAGGCTTTGCTATAGCGTTGTTCCCTTCTTCCATTAAGCCTTCAATCACATCATGGAAATCTAATTCATTTTTCTTGTCCTTATTTTTTTCTTTATCTTTCTTGTGTTTAGTTGATTTCTTTTTCTTGGGACTTGTTTTACTCTTTTCCACTTCTTTTCCCTTAGGTTTATCCTTTTTCTTCTTTTTTGAGGATTTCTTACTTTGGGATTTTTTAGATTTCTCTATTTCGATAGTTTCTGTATGATGTTTTTGTTGCTCTCCGGTTTCCTTCTTTTCTTCATTAAGATTCTGAAGAGACTCTAAGATCGCTAATCTAAGATTTTCATCGTCTCTATCCAATTGTTCATGTGAAGTATGAATATTATCCGTAGATGTTTGAATGTCATGATTTTCTTGTTGTTTATGAGTTGGTTCATGATCATCATGTAATTCATGATCCTCCTCTTGTAATAGTCCCTGTTGTAATATATGTGCCCACTCGCTATGTTGTCGTTCTTGTTCATTATCTTCTGCAGATATTTCCTTATGATCGTTCGTTATTTGTTCTTTATCTCCGTCAGCATGAGTCTCTTGTATATCTTGAATTGCATTAGCAACTGCTGCTACAAGATCGTCAGCTTCATCGAAATCAGGTAATTCTATATCGTGGTTGTCACGATCTTGGTCATGAGAATGCACTGTTTCATGATCATTATCTGAATTTATACTTTCATGATTATCCTGAGCATCGTGGGTATCTTGTGATTCATCATGATCATTTCTATTACCATTCTCTTTATCACTATTATCATGAGTGGTTAAAATATTCTCTATCAGTTCATTAAAGCTGAAATCACCATCGTTATCGTTGGACATTTTTTTGACGTATATGTGATGATATTGTTTTTAAATCTGGGGTATTTTCACGTGTTAAAATAAAGTGGCCAGTGCCGCTTTCTTAATTAAAAAAATAATATTACAATTCTCTGTATAAGCTAGATACGCTATTTGATACCTTAATACCAATAAAATGGGAAACACCTCGTTATTTCTCTTTTGTTGTTGTTTTGTGTATGTATCGCAACCAGTTTTTTTTTATTTACTTATTTTTAAGCATCGCCAAATTATTCTCCGTACAAGGCGATATCAAGATGGTTCAAAAAATTGACTGATAGAAATTATTAATTATTTATGAATATTTATTTAGTTGTATGTTCATCGAACCTTTGTGTTTCATTAATTTTCTGTCATTTAGATGCCTGATCCAAATGTTTTTCTGTATAAATTCAGATACTCTCTTGTTTCGCTGAAATCTTTTTCGTATAGTTCTTTCAAATCAAAGTCTTCCATGGTTTCTTCTATATACATAGGAAGATTGTTTGTTTCAGATGTAAATACGCTTAGATCGCTTGACGATTGTTCCATATCTAGAGGAGCGATATATTCGTCGTTGTGCGGTACGCGAAAGGAAACATTTGTCTTCGAATTATGTTTATTTTTAACATTAGAGAAATTAGAGGTATTCATTAATAATTTATCATCCATGGATCTAGTTAATAATTCCTTACTATTACTTGTGTTTGCCACAATTGCCATTGCTTCGATTGCATCTTCATTCAGAAGTACACTTGGTTCAATGACGCTTTTTGCCGTTGAAATGAATCTTGAATGACCATTTGAAGTTTTGATCATTTTCAGTTTACCTGATTTTCTTTCACTTTTCACATTTCTAACGTAATTTGTTGGTAAACCTGTACAGTCTCCAGATTCTATATGTAATTCAACCCAATTTTCAATATTTTGAAAAAATTCACCACATTGAGCACAATGACCAGATGATTTATTACGATCATGTGGTTTAACACCATTTGGAAATAAGATATGTCTTGCTTTTAAATGTGTCTTGTAAGTATCTCTTCTACTGAACCCACCAGAATTATGACATCTTAATTCTGGAGGAGCATCTTTACTGAAAAATGGACATTTATACGCTTTTTCAATTGCATGTTTTTTAATATGTCTGGTTAGATAACCCCTCATACGGAAAGACGCATCACAATAGTGACAAACGAATGGACCTGATTCCAACATCGCCGATCTCTCCTGTAATGTAATATTAGCAGATTCCTTTGGTTCGTCCTTTTTCATTAGCGGTGATTTACTTTTCAAAGAATAAGTCTTCTTTTCAGAAACTGTAAATGGGGATGCAGAAGATGATGATGATGCCACTGATGCAGAAGATAATGAAAATTGCAAAGGCATAGATTCACTCATATTGAATGTAATCAAATTCATTGGATCCTCAGTCTTAGCAGAAACCGACCAGCCCAATTCAGCATTCGAATCCTTAGGTGACAAATAGAAATCCTCCGCATGACCTGTAGAATCAAACAGCGCCGATTCCATTTGCTTCATATTATTATCATTATCGTTATCGTTAAACCCATTGTCATTCAGTAAAGAATCGAGTAACGTATCCACGTTACTTCTTGAATGCTCCCTGTAATCCGTGTTTCTGTTCAAAGTTGATTTGTAGTCCACCATATTGTATTCTCCTAACACGTCAGCAACAAGCCCTCAAAAAACTAATAAACCGTTCTCTATAGTACTATACTGGCCCCTCTTGCACTCCTGAACCTCACACTAGCACACACTTCATTAATAATATATACAACAGTTTGTTTCAAAAGCAACAAATCAAAAAATGCGCAAAAAAAATTTTGAGAGACGTCTATATCGTGTAGTACGACGTGTATGTTATAATCTATATAATGATGTATATAACTGTTAAATGAGTAGTGGTTACTTTTGGGGAGGTGGTAGTGGTCTCTTATTGTTGTTCATCTTGTTGCTGAAGTCTCTGACGATTATTTGGCAGTTGATTTCTTTGCACAACGGTGTCATCTTGTGTTTTGGCACGGCTTGCAACAGATCCAGTCCAGTGCTTCTCTCGATGGCGTTGATTGGGACCACGAAATCGGTCAGTTTTGTATCGTTGGAGATTGGTTCGTTTGGCATAACGAATGCTTCGACAGCGATGTTACCTTGGACAGCCTTGCCATTCTTTGGACTTTCTGCTACAATAAGTTTGAAAAAATGAGTTGGAACAGCAATATTTGGTGGGTTACCAATCATTTCGTAGGTGACCTTGTACTTACCGTCCTTGGGATCCTGTTTTGGTAAGTATAATGGACCTGTCATGACTCTGACACTATTGTATTGTTTTGTCAAATCTCTGCAGAAAAATTCAAAATGGGCCCAGTAGTCTCTGTTGAAACCTTTACCCACCTGAGGACACATGTTGGTAAGATAAAAAGTATCATCCATTGCCTTTTGTGAGAATTTTGAATCCGCAGCAGGCACTTGATGACCTCTATCAAAACCTGATCTGAAATAATCCTTCAAACGTGCCCTGAATATATCTGGGATTTGTTCATCCTCTCTGAAGATAGAGCCCTGTCTGTTACCTTCTTGCTTGGCTAGGGATTCCGGCGTAATATGCTCAACAACCCAGTATGGATTCCTAGTCTGTCTATTGTAACACGAGATGAATTGCTCTCTTGTTTGCAAATCATGAACAGGTCCCGGGAACCCATACTTGAAATACTCACTCGGTTTGATATGCAGATTGGATAATAACTGGACATCCGAAACGGTGCTCAAACCAGGAACAATCACATTCGATGCTTTCGTGGCACTCACCGACTCGTCTCTCAGAAACAGATATGTAAGCCCAGAACCAGCACCCAAACCCAGCACACCTGTCAATAACACTCTTCTTGCACTCATACTCATGCTTCACTTATCGTACCGTACCCGTTACTTGCCTCTTCCAACATAGCAAACTGCCCCATCTCTAACAAGTCAATTCAAGTCAATTCAATTCAATTTGATCTGATTCAAACTGCCCGCAACAATTGATTGGCCGTTCCAGCAACCATGCCAATATAACAACTGCATGTCGCTGGATCCGACCCAACGGGACCCGTAGTTGCTATTACACCACCTGTATGACATGATACAACTCCAACTCGACTGCTGACTTGCTTTTGATCCAGTTTCATTTGTATAATATTGTCCTATTTGTTATCTCCGGTCGATTCTATCATTATTTGTTATCTCCGCCCGATTATAAAGGAACAAATTATATAATTCAATTGTTATTAGCTTATATAAACTGGTTAAAAATATTGGAATTGGTAGGGATTCACTGTATATTGATTTGTATTGATTGAGTCACTATGAGTTACGAGACTGTTATTGAAGCTGCACAAAACGATGGGTCGTTGACCTTGAACCACACATGTATCCGTGTTAAGGATCCAAAGGTTAGTGTCAAGTTTTATACAGAAAGTTTTGGTATGAAATTATTGGGTCAAAAGGATTTCCCTGATATGAAATTCTCCTTGTATTTCTTGGCATTTCCAAGACCTGATTTTCCAAGGGATAAAGACGGTAATATTACTATTTTCGGTATGCCAGGTGTATTGGAATTGACACATAACTGGGGTTCCGAATCCGATCCAGATTTCAAAGTTAATAACGGTAATGAGGAACCACATAGAGGTTATGGTCATATCTGTATTACTACGAAGGATATCCAGAGTAGTTGTGCAGAGTTGGAAAAATTGAACGTTAATTTTAAGAAAAGATTAGTCGATGGTAGACAAAAAGATATTGCTTTCGTTCTGGATCCAGATAATTACTGGGTTGAATTAACTGGTTACGTATTCAATGGTGGGGATACAAATACACATGATTACAGATTGAATCATACAATGATTAGAATCAAAGATCCTGAAAAAACTTTAGCTTTTTATCAAAATGTTTTAGGTATGCAAATTATTCAAAAATCTGTTCATGAAAATGCTAAATTTACATTATATTTCTTAGGTTATGGTTTGAAAAATGGTGAATCTCAACATTCAACTCAAAGTTTGTTGGAAATCACTCATAATTGGGGTACAGAAAATGATCCAGATTTTAAATACCATAACGGTAATGAACAACCACAAGGTTATGGTCACATTTGTGTTAGCTCTGACGATCCAGAAAAATTATGTAAAGAGATTGAAGAGAAATACGGTGATAAGATTACTTGGGCTCCAAAATACAATCATGGTAAGATGAAAAATTTAGCTTTTATTAAGGATCCAGATAATTATTCTATTGAAATTGTACCAAGACATTTAATCTTGTAAAAACTCATGTATCTATTTATTTTTATGAAAAATCTATAAAAAAATATCTTTGTTTGTGTATATCCTTTTTTTAATTTAAAAAATATATGGAATGAACAAATATGGACAATGTTCTAAGTAAGTATCCCAATCCTTACCATACTTCTTTCTACACTTGGCTTGATCTCTTATAGCTCTATGAACTAAAACAGCAAAAAAGAAGATTGGGAAGAACCATGGGAAAATAGAATGGAATCCACATGCAAGTGCCCAAATTAAGGATTGAATCCAATCAGCGGTGTAATGAATCTTTCTAGCCCATGTGTACCAACCATCGATAAGTAAATAAGAACCATCTGCTGTTGTCATGTATTTTGGATTTTGTAAAACTTGATATTCAAAATGTGGGAATGCTCTTCTTGTTGTCTTATCCCCAGCCATTTCTTTTCTGAAAGAGTTCTTTTGTGCATTAGCAGTATCGAAAATGTAATAAGCAAGTAAATAAGTTGCAAATAAAATAAACATATAAGGTGTTGAAAATTTATACTCACTTGGATCATGGTAAATTAAATATAACGTACAATGACAATAAGTGTATGGAACACCAGCAATATTCCAAAAGATCAACATGAATCCGAACTTTTCATAAGCCATATCCCAAGTTGGAACGATCAACTCTTCACCTTTAGCGCAAGCATTAGCATATAGCCAATGGGCTAGCATGACCAAAGCCAAGTTTGGTGTAACATAACCATAAACTTCGTACTGTTTGAAACAAGCACCTAAAGTAAGGAAGTACAGGGTAAACCATGGTAATCTGACTTCGAAGAACATCTTCAAATCAAGGATACCCCATCTTGGATTTAATGGAGCACCCATAAACATATCATAGATATGGTTACCAGTCATTCTATGGTAATCACCACTGATGAATAAAGTCCAAAGATATAAACCAATTGAGAAAGTAAAACCTGAAATAATAGCACATGTCATAATTTCACCAAACATATCGATAATTGTGTATAACTTAAAGATACCAGTGAAATGTAAAATTAGAACTAAAGTAGTGCTAACGTATAAACTCCACATAGCATTGCAAAAATATGGCAATTGTTTACCTTTTAAGTGAGTTAATGGTTGACCTTTAGTCCAAACACCAGGTAAAGTATAATAAAATCCAATTTGGAATAACCAAAAACTTAAAAAGATAGTCCAAGCGTATCTAGTTGGAACAGCATGATCCAAACATAGTTGATATAAGGTTCCAATAAAATGAGACCAAGTTTCACCTTCAGCAGGCAATGCAATTGAACCATTGTAGAATTCTGCACATAACCACATATAATACATTAATAATGGGAACCCAATCATCATTCCAAAGACACTTAAGGGACCACCGAACTCATATTCAAGCTCGTCCGGTTTCAAATACTTACCTTGAGGTAAGAAATTGGTGACAGTTTCGTTCTTCAGTTTCTTCTTTTCAATTTCACTCATACTCACTCACTTGAAGCTCTCTCTTTCTCTTTCTCTTTCCACCATTCCAAAATCATAGGAAACATTACTAACATTAGCAGGCTTCTTTTTATAAAACACACACGTCCTCACTTGCCTGTTCACAGCTAATTGGAACCTCTGATCATCGTTCATTATCTAATAAACGACAATTGCTTGCCTATTATTCATCTTATGTAAATCAGTTTTCTTGTGCGCGGTTTTCTGAGCACATCACAAAAACTGAAAAGTTTTTTTATACGAGAGCATAACAACCAGATATAGCGAATGGGTATTGCAGCTTGGCATGTGAGGGAAAGGGTTGGATATGCAATAATGACATGTGACTGAACAACGCACCTTTGAAGATCGTTTTGGGATAGATGCTACATTGCGACTCTCCTATGCCTGTTCCCCATCTCCATATCCGCCGGTTTTAGGGTGTGGAACACACACACATACCCCGGCTACACATGACAGTGGCTTGTAAAACATCTCTAGATGACAAGAAAACCATCTGTGGGCCATCTCTATCATCTTCGACCATTAAATGCGTAATATATGTTGTATTCTGGGCTTATTTCCGCGGAATGGAACCCATTTTTCCAATGACATTTCTAAGCCGAAAGAAGAGCCGAATCTGATCTGATCTGCAAAGCCCAGAGATGGTTCATTTCAGTCAAGGATGTGACAGTAGTTAGTCACTTCTCTGATCTGTGTTTGTATATATATACAATAGTTAAGTTCGATAGACTGCAGGGTATATTAACAGTTATTTATTGGTCGCTTTTTTCGCTTTTTACACGTTGTTTACTATTGATTGGTATTAAGTGTTGTTTTATCAATTTAACGCCACACAATCAGAAATAGAAGAAAAGAAAAAAAAAATTGAAGGAATAGTATTTATCGATACGGTGGAGTTTTAAAGAATAGTTTAAGTTCGCTATGGTTTCGAAATCTGGTCGTTCTGAGAATCCCAAAAGGAAGAAAGTTAGTAGAGCTTGTGATAGTTGTAGAAAAAGAAAGATTAAATGTACAGGTACCCAACCATGTATGAACTGTCAAGTTTATCAAAGCGTCTGTCGTTTCACTGATAAGAAAGTGACACCTCAACCACTTAGACTCTGCAAGGAGAAAGAGAATGTATCGGTAAATTCAGTGGAATCGATTTTAAAACCGAATCCATTGGATAGATCATCTGAAAACTCATTTCCCACACCAGAAAACCCCGATATTAAAACAGAAATTTATTCTCAATCTTTGTATCAGGCAGATTTGTCACAGTCATCCGAATTGAACCTGTTTAATCAAGAAGATAAAGAATTCGAAAATGGTTTATATGAAGCAGATGTTGAAAAATTACCAAGTTTTAAAGAATATAAAGAAACATTGGAAAAATTGGAAGCAATTCCTGTGAAAAATAAATTAATTAATAATATGATTGAAGAGACACAAGAAAAATTACTTCAACTCACAGTAAATTGGCAACCAAAAATTAATTTAGAGAAGTTACCTTCATTATTAAAAGCATTGGATCCTATAGACGCTTCTAAATCCGTAGAAACGCAACTAATGATTAATAAATACAGAAGTACTCTACATTTAACTAGATACTCGCAATGGTCGTTTAATTCACGTAATAAGAGAGTTGGTTCATCTTCAACAGATATCAATAAAAATTGTACTGCGCATAGCAGAATGGCTCTTAATACGAAAGAAAACGGTTACTTGAACTCGTTACCGCTAATAGATGAAATATTTGGTTTATATCATGCTTGTGAAGCTCTTTCTTTACGTGGTATAGCATATTTAACACAAAAGTATAGTGTATTAAGACCCGAAGGTTCTAGTAATGTTCAAATAATTAGAGCAAATGTTTTTCTTTTATTGAGAATATTTGATTTATGTTGGCTCCATATGAATGAAGATCGTTCATCCATGGCCAATCCATTAGACAGTTATCTTCAAAAAAATAAAAAACATACAAATATGGATTTTGGGGCTTCACCATCAAACTCCAATATTTCCGTGGTAAGTGCCGCTTCTAGTCCTGGACCAAATAATATGAGTAATAAAGCAATGGTTTCCACTATTTTACGTACATTGCCTTCATATTTTTCTGAGTATTTATCACCTGACACTGTTCTTAAATTACTGAACACAGTTAATAGTGATTTAAAAATGTTTAAACTATTGTTAAATATTTGTGGGGAACACACCCATAAAATTGAAGCTTTTGCACAATGGCTTGGTCCTCCAAATAAGCAAAGTGTTGATGCTCATGATCTAGAAAGATATCGTAGATTAATTAGTGTCCATGAACTATTATTAACTCTATGTTATACCTATTACAATTCAACGATGTATTATTTATATCATATTGATACATTAGAATATCTAGAATTATTATTAGATATGTTAGAGTATGGAGAATGGGCGCATGAAATTTATGGATTTGACAGAATTTTAAACATTGCTATTAATTGTGCTTTGAAAGCAGGTTTATCTCGTTGGGAATATTATGTTGGTTTTGATGAAGCAACCGCAGAAAGACGTAGAAAAGTTTGGTGGAAATTATATATGTATGATAAGAAGATGATGATTAAGGATTCATATTTAACTGCTATCGACGATAGTAAAATGAATTGTTTATTGCCAACAGAATTTAGAGATTTAGGATATGTTGATCATAAAGATTTTATTAAAACAATGCATTTAATTTCAAGATCTGAAAAATTTGACAATCTGCCGGTTGAGTCTTTGCTATTTTATGCGAAATGTGCTACTTATCAAGTTGCAAGTCATTATTACTCAGAAGTATTATACAATGAGAAATATACCTCGATTAGAAATGCAGCAAAACCAGATGAAATGAGATTGCGATTAATAAGTGAACTATCTGCTAGAATGGGTTTGGCTACTTTAAGATTGGATAAAATTAAGGAACAATGTGGCAAACTATTTGAAATCGCTGAAAATAAAAATGATCCGAAGTTTGTTAACGTTTCAGATAAAGCTAAAAGAGAGGCGATATCTTTCGTATTCGAATATTCAGTCGTGTGTTGTTTATTTATAAGATTCACTATGAGTCTTGGTAGTAGACTTGCAGTTTTTCCAAAGCCAACATTCTTAAAAGATCGTATCACTAAGTGGAGTAGACTTGCGTATGACAATTGGGTACAATTGAATAAGAGCATGTTAAAAATGGAAGGTGGGTATGATTTATGGAACAATTTGGAAAACTACTTAGTTCTATTCTTATTAGTGATTACATGGATGTATGATGAATGTGCTTATATTCAACATGAAGATATTATTGATATTATTAATATTTTTGAAAGATTATCGAGCTTGAAAGATTTGTTTATGTCTGGTACCGATCCATCAAGACCAACAACAAATAAATTTTTTTCCACTTTATTTTCATTATTTTCTGTTCTATCAAGGATTGTGTTAACAGATTATGTTGGATTTGATAGAATGAATTGTGAAGCAATTTCAGAGATTTTTGGTGAAGATGGTGATCGTATAATCGAACTAGTCAGAATAATATTTGATGCCAATTCTTACTGTTATCAATTGATTTTAAGACCAATAGAGGAATCAGAATTTCACACATCTATCAAAACTATGCTTAAATCCGATTATAATATTGAAGACACTGCAGAACACACTTGCAATAGTACAAAAAAAGCATCATCCTTACCAAGATCAGTTAGTGAGCAAATTTTGAAACCAGCAAAATATCAAGACTTTTCTGAAACAAGATCTGAAGCAAGTAAAAATGATATTAGTCGATTATTACAAACTAATGGAATGGGAAATATGCATGTACCAAATTTTCAACAATCGGATGATAGTACTGATCTGAACTACACTGTGGGCAATAATGTCTACCCAATTCAATCTGATCAGAGAGAAGATTCTCCACAACAAATTGGTTACATAGACAAGAGATTATTCCAACCACTTGACTTGGGCATTTTAGAAGAGTTCTTCAGCACAACAAATTTCAATGATTTGGGATCGTTATAGTCCAATCGCGTTAATTGTGTTCTTCCATTATTTTTTTTTCACCTTTTTCCTGTATGTAGATCATATAATATAATACACAAACAATTAATGCAAATAAAACCATGTAACTTAAAAAATAGAAACCGCCATCCCCGCAGCAATCACGAATCGGAAACCAATAATGAAACTTAGATGACACATCACCACACTTTTGTCTATCACCAGGTGTCCTATCAACAAGCCATCCAGCTTAGCTAAACACCCCGCAAATAATTACATCTGTTTGTCTGTTTCCCATCGGAGGGGGGGGGGGAGTCCCCCCTGCACCGCCCCGTCCAGAAGGGCGGGTTCTACACTCCCGGCGCTCTGTCTGGGCAGCAGGGAGGGGGATGGAGGTAGGTTAGCTAATACAGATGGTTCTTGACCAGACATCCCCTATTTAGATGGTGAATGATTATATGATTGAATTAGTCAATAAAGGCCTCGAGGATTTCCCAAATGAAAAGTATAAATAGTAGATGTTTGCTGTTTATCTAAACTTATCCTTGTCTTGTTTATTGTAATTATTATTTAAGATTAAATTATATAATCAAGCAATAATTATTTAATATAATTTAATATACTTACAAAAACTAATACAACTATAACACACAACATACAACATGACTAGAACTGAAAAATGGACTACTCACGAATCTAAGGCTAATCCAAAATACTTCACTCATAATGGTAATTATGGTGAAAATCCAAACAATATTAAGAAAGGTGGTTCCGGTAAGGGTAACTGGGGTAAGCCAGGTGATGAAATTAACGACTTAATTGATTCTGGTGAAATTGCACCAGTCTTCAATAAAGCAAGAAGAGGTTCTAATGTCCAGAGTAACTAAAAGTCATTAGACAAAGATTAAATACGTTTCATTAGTATTTTTATCTGAACACTCTTTTTATTAATGACACCTTAAAACACATCGATTCTGTGATGAATTTCAAATCGATGAAAATTCAATTGCATACTTTTATATTTCATATTTGTTTTTAAATCATCATATATAGAAGTTTATACTAATAATAAAAAAAAGAAAAATTAAAAGATTTTGTTTAATGTTTTGTATGCTATTATTATGACTACGTACAAGATAAAATTCCTAATATTTACGAAATTCAAATAAATAATATGGTCAATACCATGAATCTTCTTTTACGACTGAGATATCGGAAATATATTCCGATAAATGACAGATGTCACAGAGAGTAAATCACCGTCGCTCTTCTTAATATGTTAGACGTGTCAGTGAAGCGTATTTAATAAAAAATGAATATACCATATACAGTTGTCTAGATTCACTATAACTCTTTATTTTGTATATATATAATCACTTATCCTTAAGTACTATCTCGAAACTGCGTCCACTCTTTACAACTATGGATTTTGCTTTTACCTTTAACTGGGCAAATGTGACTATCTCACCAGTTGCTTCATCAAAAATTAAGTCCTTAAACTTTTGGTCAAATTCTGTTGCTGAGCAAACCTATGATTTGATAACCCCAGAATGTGAAACTAAATTACTAGCAGAGAAACTATTCAAACCTTCTGAACATTATACAAAATTCAAATGTAATCCGGAGGAAGACGATAGAGATGATCCTGAAATGGATACGAATTACAAATTGAATGAAGTAAATAAAATAGACAGTCAAACTCAGGTGTCTGAATATTCTCAAATGGACAAACTTTGTTCAGATACTGAATCTATGGAATATAGTCACATCCATAAGTACGATTCTACAAACAATTTCAGTTCACATTTAGATAAATTGCTAGAAAGAAGTTTGAAAGAAGCATTAGCCATTAGAGAAGAGAAATCGAAAATATTAAACAAACAGTTTTGTAAGAGAGTTCCATTGACACCATTGACCGATGACAGTCAATGTCAAACATTATTTGCATCAGAACAAAATTTTGTAGATAGTACCAGTAATCATTTAGATCACGTAGAACATATTGATGATTTAGAAATGGATACAGCCGTTGATTCACAAAATAAAGAACAGAATATTGAACAGGATGTACATAAAACAAGAGTTTGGAGTTATGATTTTAAGAAACGAAAATATTTTTATGAAGATGTTTCAGAAGAAGAATATGAATTATTTATGGCAGAACTTTCTAAAATATTTACTAAATCTAGAGAACATAAGATATTTAAATTCTTGAATCAGAAAACGGATAAAAATGGTTACGGAATATACCCATTACTGACAGTACAAGATATAAGAAACAAAAAGAAACTTGAATTTCATCATTTTAGAAGATATAAAAATAAGAAATTAATATTAGAAAAAATAATAAAACAACCAATTGATCCCTATGGAATTCATAAGATTGTTGAGATGAAACGATATTATTATTTCCGCAGGTGGCTTAATAATAAAAAAGATATAAAAAATTCTGTATATGTTGAATACGATTAGATGATTTTTATTGATATTTTCCAAAAATTCTAAAAATAACATATTATCTCCTGATTGATGTTCCTTTTATTCACAAGTTTGGTATCATATGTGCGCAATGAATGGATGTTGACAAAATAAACTTCTCCTTTATAAGATGAATATATTTTATCTGTGTTTAATTTATAGTTAATACATGTATTCTCTGTACTTCTATGTCTATGACTCTTGAGTCACGTGTATTTCAGTCAAAATAGTTTGAAGTTGAATATGTGAAATAAAACATAAATTCAGTTAAAAATCTTTCATTGTAAATCTAATATATTTTTTATTCACAAAAATCTAACCTCTACTGTTATACTGAGAGTTGTATGAGGTCGGTGGAGGCGGTAGATTATTCATCTGAATGCATTGATTTTGGTTTTGTTGAGAGTAGCCATTTTGATTATGGGGTTGGATATTTCTTAAATGTTGTTCAGGAGGGTATGGTGTTCTTTGTATTGATTTATTTCCATATTGTTGATTTTGATTATTATTCCTATTTGCAGCAACATTTGGAACAGGAAGAGGTCTATTTTGAGTACCGCTATTATTTCTGACATTTTGTGGTTCCAATTGTTGTCTTGATTTGGCATTTTGTAATTTATTATTCATCATATTATCTCTTGCATATTTTTCACGCTGTTCATTATTATGTCTTTCTAATGCTCTCTTACATACAAAATTATAAATCATTGCAGCATTTCTTGTTGAACAAGCACTTAACCATGCGAAAATTGAACCTAAAATGGGTATCAAACTGATACAGAGATCTATTACAATATTTGAATGTAATTTTACTAATAAATCTGTTGGTAAATCATATTTTTTATTTGCCATTGTTATTAATTTATTATGAACCCAATACATTAAAGCAGGACCTATAACAGGAACCATTACTAAAACTGGAGCCCAACCAATATTTTCAGTCCAACAGCAGCATCCACACAAACTTTTATCGTGCAACCAAGCTTTATTTTGAATAGATTTCCAATTTTTACTTTCTTCTTTTGTACAAAAATCAGGTAATCTACGACGATGTTGTTTACCGTCAGTTGTGTTTTCATAGAATGGATCCCTTGTAGGTTGAAAATGTTCACCTGCATATTCTTCACTACGTTCTATAGCTTTATCTTGAGCTAATCCTGCCAATGCACTCTCAATAAGATTCATCAGTAATACTAATTATAGGTACTTGAAATACGGTGGTACTCTAACCTGGGATAAAATAGGTATACCAATACAAAATATAATATACATGTAGTATATATCCCAAGAAGAAGAAAAAGAGAGATACATCAATAATACCGCAACTCAAAGTCAAATAAGAAAGGGAAAATGTGATATTTTCGGATCTACTGTAAACATCCTCTCCGCATATAAAGACAAGTAGCTGTGAGTTATGATAATCCACACATATCTAAAATATTTCTCCATGATGCAACAACGCAAAACAACTCCATATGCCTTCGATTGTTCATCTAGCCCAATGAAAAAACCTCAGTTATCAACAAGTTACTTGTTTACATAATAAAGTTTAACCTTTTTCAAGTAATATCTTGGCATATTACATTTTATGTGACGACCAACATCCGTGCATCAGTACATCCACACATTCCCACAATAATTTTTTTCCAAATTTTTTTAAAAAAATCATTTTTGTGCCGTTTTACAATGAAAGTATTTAGCAATTGTACACTGAAACTAACGGACAGGGGGACCCTCAGTGTGACCAAAATTATTCGGCTGAGCATTAAATCTTTTTTCACTGGGAAAGAGTCGGCTGTCCGAGCTAAACCAAATTCTAGTGAGAACCCAGCTGTGAAAAACTAGTAATTAGAACAGTATTTTACTCTTTTAAGGTTATATAAGAATCATATATTTATTTTGTTTAAATACTGATTTATTTAACAACCTTGAACTCAATAAACCCCGAGAATTAATAAAGATGGCTAGAGAAATTACTGATATTAAGCAATTTTTGGAATTAACTAGAAGAGCTGATGTTAAAACTGCTACTGTTAAGATTAACAAGAAGTTAAACAAGAACGGTAAGCCATTCAGACAAACCAAGTTCAAGGTTAGAGGTTCTAAGAACTTATACACTTTAATCGTCAACGATGCCGGTAAAGCTAAGAAGTTAGTTCAATCCTTACCACCAACTTTAACTGTTAACAAGTTATAAGTTGATTTAATATCTAGAAACTGAAAATTATATTACTCATTTATTAGATTAACAATCTATGATGTATCCTCGTTTATCTATTCGGCTTTTTACTTTTGATATAATGTTGTATAATTAATAAATTGGATATTTTTAAATTTGATTCTGCATTTTTATATTTACTATCACTATTTCTTTTTTTTCTTCCTTTGTTCATTAACTATATATAGATATTTTTTTACTGTATATGAATATATTAGAATAGAATTGTTCTCATTTGGGAGAGAGTCACCATTCATTTTGATCTTTGATTAGAATATTTTCGATAAACGGTTACAATTGATATATGCTAATTTTGCCCTCAAGAATATGTTGAAATCATGAAATATTTATTTCAAAATTCAGTAAGGATTATCTCTGATTTTCCTAAACTAATCATCTATATATCTAATACCATTTTTATTATTACTTGAAGACGATGCAACTGGGATTCGATTTCTCACTGACGTCATTTTTTCTTTTTCATAACTCTTTGAATCCTTATCTTTAACATCATCCATTGGAATATATTCTGTAGCACTTGCATTGGTTGTAGTCTTCTTAATGGTAGAAATAGGGGCTTCTTTGATGACAGGCTGTGTATTTGCAGTTTCCTCTGTTTCCTTTAACTTAGAATTTCCTGATATATCCTTACTTGTAACAGCTGAATTTTTAACATCTGCTGATGTTTTAATTAACTCTGCAGTTCTTACCCAACGTCTACGTCTAGTGTACTTTGAGAAAGTTTCATCAATGGATGGTTTTTTCCATTGGTTATCATAATATAAGAAACCTTCCTCAGTTCCAGGATTCGCTGTTGTTTTAGCTTGTGTTTCCGATAAATTGATTGCAGCATCATTAGTTAAATCTAATCTCCATGTCTTATCAACCCACCTCCATTGCATTCCAAAATTCTCATCAGGTAACTGAAAATTTTCAGGGGCAGGTGCCTCATTTAGGAATTCATCAGTCCATGGAGTTCTCTCATAACTTAATAAACTTGCTTTCCAACCAATACCCAACCAACGACGTTGATTTTCATATAAAACATAGGTGAATCTAATTGGTTTGTCATCAGATACCCCATGCTTGTTTTCATTTTCAGCAGAGGCTAATTTACTTACTTGTTTTTGAACAGCGGCAAAGATTCCCTTATCCTTACCTTTATTAATACCACCTAAATCAATACCTGTAATATAGAATATAGCTAATCTAACAAATCTAAACTTCCAAAATAACCTTCTGGTAACCTTTGACCATGGAGAATGATACGTAAGAACAAATAATCCACCTAAAAGTAATAATTTTTGTGGTGGTAATATCAACCAACTGATCAATATATGAATCGGGGATAAAACCAATGCTGTTAATAAGATTCTTTGAATATTTTTCATATTCAAGTTGGTAAAAGGAGTAAGTAAGATATCTGACTTTAATGAAATGCGATCCATAATAATAACAATGTTTTCTAAGGTAGGTTTACTTGTGACAATTTTTTCAATATATTTATCCAATTTAGCATAACCTATAAATATGGAAATGATAATAAGATGACCAAAATACTTAACAATTGTGTTTAAGTATAATACAAGTCCAAAATATGTAAATACCATGAGAACACTTGGCCATATATCATCACACGTCCACGTCAAAACACCTAATAAACTATCCCATATTATTAAGTACGGATATAAATTAATTAAAACTTTAGAGACGGTCGGAGGTGTCGATGTCAATAGCGGAGAAGAACCTAAATAATCATTCTTCACTAAATTTGAGTTTGAACTTTTCTTATTTCCATCGTTTTTTGATCTCAAACCCTGTAAAACCTCTTCTTCTGTTTTACCACCGATACGTGCTTGTTTCTTGTTAACAAATTCAGCTCTAGTGATTTTTACACTAGAATCAGCTTTATTCATCTCTGTCGCACAATAGAGCTACAAAACTAGAGATCCCTTATAATCACAAAATGATCTCAGTCTGAATTCTTAATCAGATCGAATATCTTTAGATTACCCTTTAATTTAATTTGATCTCAAGTTTCAAATCTTCAGTTTTTGAGTTTCTTCTATTTCGGGCATAAGTGAAAAGATGAAAGGGAAAGGCATCGCATAAACTGTATACCTTAGTAATGAAAATTTTCTCTTTCTGTTTATCAAGTTTGGAAGGTATTGACTAACTAAGAACAAACTGTTAGCTAATTCAGGTGTGTGGGGTAATGTTTAAGAAGAGAAGCAAACTGTCGGGAGATAATGTCACTACTAAGAGAAAGAAGCTGTCTGTCCAAGAGCAAGAGCCCACCGAGATGAATACAGCAGATACAGATCTTAAATCGATGTTTAAGAAGAGACACAAGATGGGAGAGATTTCAAAAATAGTGAATAATAATGCCATAGGGTATACACTGGTGGATGTGGAAGATGAGTCTAAATATACCCTTATTGACAATGATGATAGGGTTACTAGCAGTACCATAATAAACTCCGAACGTAAAACGAAAGAAGATGAAACCAAAAAAGATTCCGGCAGAAAGATAACAAAAAATGTCTCAAATAAGATCTCACAGCCATCTAACCTGAGAACAACTGTATTTACAGATTATCAACCAGATATCTGTAAGGATTATCAACAGACTGGTTATTGTGGTTATGGTGATAGTTGTAAATTTTTACACTCCAGAGATGATTTTAAAGCTGGATGGAAATTGAATCAAGATTGGAAAGTAGTGGAGAATGAGAATAAGGAAAATGATAAGGAATCTGAGGAGATCCCGTTTAAATGTGTGATTTGTAAAAAGGACTACAAAAATCCAGTAGTAACCAATTGCAATCATTTTTTTTGTGCATTATGTTTCACTCAAAGAGTAGAGAAGGATTCAACATGTTGTATTTGCCATAAAGATACCCAAGGTATTGCAAGAATTGCTAAAGATTTAAGAAAGAGACTAATGCAAAAAGATACTCAATGTATGGGGTAAAGCAATAAGTATGCAATCTTTCAAGATAAGTTTAACTTGAACTTTTAATACTCAGTTTTGTATTCTCAAATAACAGCACCATAGAATCTAGAATGAATGAATGAAATGTCAAGTACCTATTTAACAGTAGTATTGTTGCTATTGGGGATAAACTATTAGTATTTTGATGCATCACGGTAGAATGTAATTCCAAAAATTAAAGTTAAGAGATGAATTGGCATATACTATTATAGTTAAGTATTATTATTCATGAAATTAATATATGCTTCTTAACGAATATTCACTTAGCTTTTTAGTTTTTTTTGTAATATCTAAAAATGACAACAATACATAAAAATACACAAAAAAATTACCAGAAATTAGATGTTCGTAGCTCAATCCTTAAATAATTCGGATGATACAGGTTCCAACTTCATGTGTTATACATCAACTACTATATATATAATATATATTAAGAAAATAAAAACTATTAGTTATTATAAATCTCTTCTCACTAATTTATAAATATATATATATATAAACGTTTTTATAAAAAAATGTCTTCATTATCAAACAGATTTACCATTTCTGATAATAACTCACCAATCATACAGTGGTTTGGTGTTTCAAACTTGAACTCTTTAACTGTTTCGTCCTGTTTAATTAACAGTTCTAATACTTTACGTTGTAATGTACTATCAACATCATAATGACTAAAATTTACCATTCCATAACAATATGCTCTACATATCTCACTACATTTTTTCCACTCTGGTAATCCCTGAGTTATTTTTAGCAAACATACTAGCAATTTCAACATTTCTCCGTATAATGATGCAGTTTCTGGCAATCTAGAGCTTTTTGATTCATATTTGTTTACTAGTGAACTGCTCAAATTTAAGAGTTCGGATAGTTCTAATTTATCGACCTGATAAAACATATCCTTCAAAACATCGTTTATAATTTTTAACAATATCGTTACTAAGGTATTTTTCAAATTTAGTAGTTGATAATTATCAAAATTCATATTAAGTTGAATCAACCCTACGAAAAGCTTGAAGGGACTAAAAGGTAAGGTTAACAGAAATAATGGTTTCAATTTTTCAATCATTCCCTGAATTTCCTCAGGATCACTTAACGATTCTATTAAATTTCTTTCAATGAAAAAAGACTGATCCTCTATTTTGCTATAGGATTTTAATGTATCTCTGAATAAACTTCTCTCAGTTTCGACATCAGAAATATTAAGTTTTCTCTTCAACATGACGAAAGAATGGCAACTCTTAATGTCATCTACATATTGCTTGTTCAAATATTGGACAATTTTTAGAGTCAGCTCCTTTGGAATTGAACCTTCTGAAAATAACTTTTCTATCTGATCGATGAGAATAATCATTTGTTCAGAATAGTGCAGTTTCTTTAATGCTTGAAAATATATCTTAATCCTTACAAATATATTATTATGGTAACCATTCAAAAATGCGTTAAATACAATACCACTTTCCCTTTTCAACAAATTCACAATATATTTTCTAAATAAAACATTATTAGTACCAAAAAATAACATCGTCGCAAATTCAAATAAACTCTTCTTTATCACATTAAATGAATTACTATCACAGAACTCAATTAGTTTTGTGTTAAAACATATTTGAATATCGTCTTTACCTTTCAGACCCTGATACATCTGAAAGGACCACCAGGTCATTACTTTATTGCTTACTAGGAACTTTCCTATTAAACAATAATAATTGACCCAATCGATGGATATTTCAGCTTTACTTTTGACTAGAGGTAATATATTGCTCTGTAGCCAACTTTTCTTGACCAGTTTCAAGTTATTTACGAAAAGATTCATAATAATTAAACCACCTTCCTCAGAGCTCTCAGAACTGACGCTGTGCGCTAACGGATTATATAAATCTTTCAGTACTAAGCTTCGACTCTTTTGAATATCATTGAAATGCCTCTCAAGCGATTTTAAAAATGCCAGCCACACATCTTCTTGGCTGGGGTCATCTGCTATTAAAAATTGATGAGCTTTTGATATTATATGCTTTAGCCTGAATGGGTGACCCTTTTTTGCATTTATCTTTAAAAATGCAAGAACTGAATTAAAAAGACCACTTATTCTTTTCTTAGTAACAATAAACTTGCATTTTTCGGTAGATTTATCACCAATCAATGACTTGATTAAATTTCCTAATCTTCTATCTAAATTAAAGTTGATATTATTTGCTAAAACAATTAGAAGATTAAGTCTGTTTATAATTATGGAATCGTCATCCACCATAGAGATTTCACTAATTGGTATAATTTTTTCAGACATCGCCACTGTTACATCTAAAGATCTCAATAACGTCAAGTATTTATTAAAAAGTGTTCCAACTGGAAGTTTACTACTAGGAGCTCTTATGACATAATTTTTTTCTGTATTTGTTAGCTCTTCTGAAAAATCCAAAAATCTCCTTCTTTTAAATATATCATTGAGGGACAAAATAAGACTCTCTGATACTGGCCATTTACACACCTTACTACAATATTTAACCAGCTGAAAGGCGTCTATTAGTTCTACGTATTCTGATCTAACAAATAAAGCATCCCAATTAGATACTTCTGTGGGAAATATTGCACAAATAATAAGTAGAATTCGTGGACGAAATTTTGTTGAACTAAATTGGTCCCAAATATCTTGTTTTAAGTTTAAAATATCAACTACCGTAGCCAACACATTGTAGCTCTCATAAAGAAGTTCCATATCCCCCTTCTTTACAACTGAATAACATTTAGAGAGCAAAGTGAAAAATGAGACAATATTCTTTAAGATTCTCTCAATAATTTTAAACCTTGTAACATTGGGAGTATTTGAGTACTTGGCTATTTCTAGCAAATATAACTGACATATTGAAAGTTGATAAAAGTGAATAGGTTTAGACTTGCTTCGTGTTGAGTACACCCTACTTCGAAATTGTTTATGGAATATTTCAACAATATTTAAAAGAGATATATTATTAAGGTGAACAATGAACTCTGACAATAATTTATTGCACTCTATTAATTCTATATCACCAGCACCCTGATTAATGATCATGTCAAACATTTCCATTAGAGTTGTAGGAATCTCATCCATATTATACCTTGATAATAAGTACGTCTTTCCAGAAAGTTTGATTTTAATCGTATTAGGTGGTTCGAATAGTTTATTTTCTAGAAGTATATCTAATATTGGCAAAGATGCGTCTGAGTTATTTGGCCCATATTCATTAACATCTAATGAAGTCGAAGGGACTGCTGTCTTATTACTTACACTTGCATATTTATTTCCTAAGGCCTCTACAACTGTAAGAAAAGAAGGAACTGGTTTATTAGGTTTGGCTACCTTCTTTGCTACCTTCTTAATATTATTTTCATCATGTTGGGGAGCATTTGAAGAATAAGCTGCTGACTTTGAAACTTTTTGATCTTTCTCAACAATATCCCTTCTCTTCGGATTAGTTTTATCTCTATATCTATAAATGTGACCTGCAATAACTCTTTTCACAATCTGTGGTTTTTTTAGTTTCTGTTTCGAACCATTTATAACTGACCTTCCAAGAAAATTACGTCTTCTTTTACTTTTGTTTTTCGACGAATATGAAACTTTTCTAGACTGCTTACTCAACATTGAATCAATAATGCCGTTGTTGATTTCTTTTGAAATTCTATTTACATTTAGTTCGTCATGATTAAAGTCGCCATCATCGTCGGTCAGCAGTTCTACGTCAATGTCACTTACGAAACCATCTGAATCGATATTTATTATTTCTGTATCTTTGGGTGTTGCAATATATGAATCATTGCTCTTATATTCTTTTGGCTCGTTCCTATTTTCCAAATTTGATCGTTCTTCATCATCTGATAAGTAATCAATAGTACTATACTTTTCACTATAGTACCTATCAATATCGTTCAATCTACGTATATCTGGAGTTGGAACATTTTTTCTTAGATAGAATTCTTGATCTCCCTCTATTTGATCATATTCGCCATTATCTTCAACTACTAGTTCGGATAGTAGCTCATTATCTTGATTTATATCAGAACGTATTGCTCTTTTCTTAATAGCTAGACCTTTATGATATTCTATAGGTTTTCTTTTATTCCTAATATAGGCTTTTGCTTTATTTGTCTTACTCAGTGCTTTTTCCCAAGCACTCTTTGGAAGAATACCACGATATCCAGTCTTCATATTGATTACTCTACCTCTAAAGATAATATCCTCCTCCTCCACATCATTATCGACATTGCCTTCTATCTCACTTGAGTTGTCTGAAAAATCACTATCATCATTAATTTCACCTAAATATGGGTTATCATCATTCTCGGTTAGATTTGCTTTATTAGTGGCACTGAGTTGAGTTTCGTTAAACGATTTATGGGCAATAGGTAAATCGACGTTGTTTGATACAGAGTCAAAATTTGAAATGTCAAAACCTTCTAATTGTTGCCTATGCTTAATTCTTTCTAGACTATATGGTAATTTCTGTATAGCAGTTCTTTTTCTAAGTGACCACTTACCGCGGCTGACTATTGTATTATCATTATGTTTCTTATCTTCCAATGATTTCTCTATATTCGTACCCAAACTCTTGTCACTTCTATTGTCGAGTCCACTAATTTGAGACTCATCATTTTTATCATCAATTGGATCACTCAGAGCTCTTGTCGGATCATATAGGACAGTAATATCATCATCATCATCACCTAGCTCTTCTGAGTCGGATACAATGTAACCGTCGGTGTCCATCACCTCCTTACTACCCGATCAACTACGTCCTATAGAACAGTTAATAATGGGCTTGTTAAAAAAATCCGACTAAATAAACAGGAGCTTATTGTGGCACAGAAATTCTAATGGTTCTTTGTTCTTTCTATATATATATATATATATATTTTATAGACATTTGGTGTCATCGCTATTTCTACTTTCGCGGCAACGAATCTCAACTTGTTGCTATTCAAATAGAAAAAACAAAAGTTGGGATAACAAAACAATGAAGGAGCAGTATCATAAAAATAGTAACTAAGGGTAAAAGAGGTTAGCTTTGGCATCTATTGGAAGTTTAGCACGCAGATAGAGTGAAAAACTATGTCAATTAGTAGTGAAAATGGTCGCTCAACTCCTAGATCGTCTGCATCATCGATACGATCTTCAGCAAGTATCGAAACCACTGTAACAAAATTGCTTATGTCAACAAAACATTTACTTCAGATATTAACCCAATGGTCAAAGGGTACAGCAACTGGTAAGATGGTGTCAGATTCGTATGTTCAATTAGGTAATGATTTCAAATTAGTTTCAAGGTTTTTCAATCATGCTAAAGTTGACGTGTCAGATCTGGGTGACGTACCAACGCAATTGCGTAAGGTCCTGGAAGTTACCTTACGTGAACCTGCTTCAGATGATACGTTAAACAAGTACTTACCAAGTATTAGAGAAATTATTGTCAATTTACTTGACAAACTAAAAGTTAAACAAGCCTATTTGAAACAACTTAGACAAGAACAACAAAGTCCAAAAAGCAGTCATCCCAAAACTACATCTGTTTCAAGTATATCACCAAGGTCATCAGCAACCAATAGCACATATACTTCTACAGCAAATAATAAACATAATCCAACTGCAAGGACAAATTCAGTAACAGTTGAAAATCAGCCACCCAAATCCAATGTGGTTCCAGAAGTAAACGAAGGTAATGACGCAGAAGATGATCGAGATACTTCAATTAAGATGTCTAAAGTAAGAAATTCAAGAGATCAAGATGCCTTAGAACAACTTAAAAATGGTACAAACCTACAAAGACGTGCATCCAA
The DNA here is from genome assembly GCA_003708465.2 of Kazachstania kunashirensis. NCBI lineage: Eukaryota > Fungi > Ascomycota > Saccharomycetes > Saccharomycetales > Saccharomycetaceae > Kazachstania > Kazachstania kunashirensis. The sequence continues at coordinate 29,194 of PPOH02000202.1, forward strand.
GAGGTATTCTGCGTATCACATGGCAAAGTTAACAAATCAGTTAACTAGTGAAGCCGCCACTGGAGCAACTTTAACTAAATCGCCAGTTCCTCCAACCCCAAGTATGTTTGACATTGAAAATAATAGATCACCAAAACATACAATAGAGAGCAATGAACTTAATAACAGTCCGGCTTTAGCTACTCCTGCGAATAGAAGTTCAGAGATGTTCGTAGATCAAACTTTATTACAGGGGTCATATACAGTGTTTTTAAAATTAAATGGTAAAACTAAGAAATGTGTTGTCCCAATTATCAACAATATGAGCAGTTTACGACTACTATTTGTTGAAAGATTTGCATATTCTCCAGGTGGTAATACATTTCCGGAAATATACATGGTTGATCCACAGTATAACGTTGCTTATGAATTAGATGAACAAGATATTAAAACAATTAAGGATGGTTCAGTTCTTGAACTTCATATAGACTCTGAATTAACAATTCCAAAAGAAACGATAAAGGAACTAGTAACACAAATGAAGGAAGAAATCTCGAAATCACAAATTGAAATCCTAAAGCAGTTGAAAACCACTGAGAATCAAAGTTCTTTGAAGACATCGGTATCATATGGCGATTCTAGGAAATCTTTGGCAGAGAGTGTCGGGGATGAACAATCTAATAGCACTGTAAAGAACTCTACTTTAGATAGCACAATGGATTTAAGCGATGTAAGACGTCAACTAGCCATCATCAAGCAAATATATTCATCCAATAAGTCAGGCTTTGCTGAAAGTATTTCTAATATCAAGAGTAAGTTAGAGGATTTTAAGAGTGTGTCTATTGGTGGAAATATGGGTAAAAAAGACTATGTGGAAAAATCACAATCAAACCTGGGTGAGATCTCTGATAATTTACTAACAAGGGTTGATGATTTGCAGGATATTATAGAAATTTTAAGAAAAGATGTTGCTGAACGTGGGTCCAACCCAACTGATAAAAAGTTAAACTCGGTTAGTAATGAATTAGAAACTGCAGAAACTGATTTAACAAGAATGGAAAACTATGTTGCAACAGAGAAACCACATTGGAAAAAAATATGGGAGGCTGAATTGGATAGAGTTTGTGAAGAACAACAATTCTTGAATCTTCAGGAAGACCTACTATTTGATTTAAAGGAAGACCTTAGGAAAGCAAATGAAACTTTTAATCTAATCCATCTATGCTGTGATGAACAACAAAAAAACCCAATTAAGGCACGAATTAATCCAATTTTACCAATTCTAAGACCGGGAACCTTTAATCAAGTAAGAGAGCAAGTTATGGTAGCAGTTGAATCTATCAATCCAAATCATGAGGAGAGAGTTGATGCTTTGGAAAAGGCCGAAAAGTTATGGGAAAGGGAGAAAAAATATAAAGATAGCGATGAATTAAAAGATGAATTAGGTAACTTCGTTGAAAAATTAAACCTGAAAAAATCAGGTGCTGTTGAAGAGATTGAGCGTTTGCGAAGAGAGAAAGATGAGGCCAATTTGAGAGCCAATTTTAAAGGTAATATTAAATTATAAGAGCTTATCAGAATTATTCGATATCACCATCAAATATAACCTATTTACAAATTTTTATTACATAATTGCATTTCGCATTTTCTTCCCTTAAATAATTAATAATTGAAATATATTTGGATGAATATTTTACAAACTGCAGCAAAAATGTCTCAACAATTTGTTGACGAAAGTATGCCTGATGAAGAATATTCAGTTTTTGGTCTGTGTAACGTGAAACAGTTAACCTGTAAATATTGTTGACAAAATAAACAAAAGTATTGAACTTCATGTTCCTGTTTCGAAATGCTGTTAACATAATAGTTGCAATATTACTGGTAATGAATCCAATTTGGTCATATATTACTTTGATTGAATTTAAATTCCCATTTATCGTATCGAAGGAAAGTCTCATATTGAAAATGCGTTCCAATCTAGTAAATAACCTCTGTGACGACGAAGATGACAATTTAGTTATATTAAGAGTGTCACTATTTTTCCAAACTTCTAGTGTATCTACAGAAATATCTAAAGCACAAAATTGAATGTTTTTTTTCGTGCTAAATTGGGAATTTTCAATAATTACCTTATCAATATTGACCATTGCATTGTAGTGTACGAAACCACCTAATACAAGATTCTTAATCGATCTAATTCGGGCCTCATCAGTAGAAATAATCAAAAAATCATCTGCAAGTCTAATAATTAAGGTCTCTTCTGTAGATTTAGTTTGAAATTCTACATAATGTTGTAATAAATCATCATATAGTATATCAACCAAAAGACCGGATAGACTAGATCCCTGGAATAACCCATCCTTTCTAAGGTAACATTTATTGCCTATCCAAAGCACTGTTTTAAAAAGTTCATTTTCAACCACACTAAGCACATCATTTGTTGAAAAAAATTTTGTTCGAACTTTATCAATTTCAACCTCGCCATTAATTCTTAGGTCAGAACCATTTACAATATCATGTGAGGTCAACACTCCTGACCGTGGATTAAATATGGACTTAGATCTAACAAGAAATCCATTTTCGCTCTTTAGAAGTTGCCTGAGAATCTTGAGCAATCTATTCCTAGGGATAGAATCATAACATGATTCTATATCAAATTTCATCAGATGAAGAGTTGGCAACACTTTATGCCTGTCTAATAAGGATATTTTAAATATCTCGATAGCCTTAGCTATCTCGGTGGTTGAATTAAATTTCTTAAAATTAGTGACTCGCTTCTGACGTATGTATCTCAGTATTACCTGTACCGGGACTATTACATTTCTGAGATTTTCTTTATACGCATTATTTTCAATTTCGTCCATACCTTTACCTGGAATAGATATCATTCTAAATTGTCCATCTGCCTTCTTGGGAATAACCCTTAGACGACTATGATTGAATTCAGAGAGTGTATAACTACTATGGTTTCTGCAAACGATATTTTCGGTCAGTTGGTTTTCGAAGTACTCCCTTTTATACTTCGAAATTATTCTCTGCCATACATTCCTTCTGAAGTATACAACCTGGATACTAGATGAAATTTCAGTACAATAGAAAAAATACACCACGATATTGGGCACCAAAATTTTGAAATACCACATCAGAAATTTCTCTAAATATTGACTAGATCTTAAAAAATGGTCTCTTGTATGACAGGCTCTTGCATCCCAGAGCCAACTACATTTCTTTAGTCGAATTTTTGCTAACATATCTTCAATATGCATCGCACCATTAAGAGGTAATCTAAGCATTTCAGAAATACGTGAGAATATTAATGATTTATTTCTTCTCGACCCATAAATCTCTTGAGGGAGAAGTTTCTCCAATACTAATATCACAAACCTTATTACATCTTGCACATCGGTTTGGTTATCTAAATGATTATTAATCTGATCAACAGATTTTGTTGGACAAAGCTTATTCACCAAATGAGTAAAATTTGTCTTCCGTCTACAGTTTCGCTCAAGTCTCATAATGCAGTTTTCATAATTCGAACTTGGGAAAGTTGAATTCGATCCACTAGAAAGATCAGATAGTGCTTGCTTAAGAATCTTAACCTCCATATCAAGCCTTTTAGGGCCGTCAAATGTCTTATTCGGAAACTCTTTATGAATAAATGTCTTATTTGTGATTAAATCTTCAAATGTGCTGTTAATATTCTCCTCTTTCATGAAGCATGTGGCAGGAAGATGAGGTTTATTATTAATATTGCCAATTATTTGGCGGAAATAACCATTAATATATTCCAGTACAGTAAAGTTGATAAGAAGATCCACAAATCTTTCAGTTCCAATTCTTATATGTAACTTCTTCCAAATATGACTTTTAATAAGTGTAACATTAAAATTTGTAGAGGTACAATATAATGATTGAGATACATTATCAGTTTTAGCTAAAGTATATCCAAAAGTTAGCACATTTTTGAAAAGTTTTCGCTTTAGCAAATAGACAATTATATTATCAACAATACTTTGGTGATTAAGATTAGTCCTAATATACGGAAGATCTAAATTAGTACAGTTTTTTACAACAAAACAACTGCTCAATAAGTATTCTATATCTTTTTCTGGGAAGGTATTGTATGTTGCTGAAGAATTATCAATATCTTTGAAATGATCCCCTAATGACTTCATAATTGTAACAATTTTTATCCTAATAATATATTAAATTACTGATATTTAATTTTCCTTTACTTTTCCAATTAGATTGTATATGTATTTACAAAATCCGCCTCTATCTGAAGATTCATAATATGGCGGATAATTTTGATTCAACCAAAGACGTTCTTTTCAATTTTGTTTAATGAAACTATGAATGATGAAACAATAGCTTGTTTTCATGCTATTTATCATTTCTCTATATATTACACAACTTAATTTTATCATTTGAACTATTAATATCTAGAGTTTGGATTTTTTCGCGATGAGCCAGTGTAAAAACATACAAATATTAAGCAAGACAAACTCATTCTTATTCAAGAAGTAACTAATTAAAGAAACCGTGCATCCACAATTAGACATGGTTAAGAAAACGTCAAATCCATTAAGTATTGATTTTAAAAGATGTATTGTGGATAATAAATTGCAACAAATAAGAAATTTGAAAAACATTGATGTTTCCCAAATAGGTATGTAAAAGTATTTTTTTCAAGTTTCATGTTCAGCATAAAATAACTAACAAATCGTTGTTTATAGTTAATGTATGGACCATCAATATTGATCCAAAATATTCAAAAAATGTTTTAGAGTATGTACAGCTTTTTTTATTGACAAAATAAATACAAATTTAAGAATTATCATGGAATACTTACTAACATTACCTATAGATTCATTCGGCTCGAGACACAGAAAATTGATCCTGTTTCCTTGTTACATATTAAAAGAATAAAAAAAAGTAGAGATAGTGATAATAAAACAATTTTACAGGTTGTGCTATGCTCTATAAAACTTTTCAGTTCGGAAGAAGAATTGATATCAGTCTTGAAAAAGTATGGGGATCAGTTTCATTATAGCAACCTTTCGTCAAAAAATAGAATTACTATGGAGGGCCCTTCAACAAAGGACAAGGTGACTGAATGGTCTGAAGCATACTGGCCACTAGTTTGGCGCGGAAATCCAAATGATCAGATATTGAATGAGTATACTTTTGATATGCCAACTATTGAAAAAATATTGACAGAAATAAGTAAATTGTCTCACTGTCAATATAAAGCAGGCAATAAAATTCCAGTTATAACAGCTTTTGTAGATCCATCTGATACCTCCGAAATAATATATGCATTTGATGATAGACATAATTGTGATTCATTACCGTTAGATCACAGCATAATGCACGGAATAAATAAAGTATCACATAAATTAAAGTCGAAAAAAAGTGGAGATAGATCATTAAATGACGATGGATATCTCTGCTTGAATTTTGATGTGTATACAACTCATGAACCTTGTTCGATGTGTGCTATGGCTCTTATTCATTCAAGGATAAAGAGATGCATATTTTTACAACCAATGCCTAGAACTGGTTCATTAAAGCCAGAAAGCGGTGACAGTTATTGTATGCACAATAACAAATTATTAAATTCAAAATATGAAGTATTCCAATGGGTTGGGGAAAAATTTCAGCTTCCTAATATGGATGAAAGTACATGCTGCTAATTTGATGGGCTACCAAGCTTTTGAAGTATATTTTTATAATTATCTAAAGTTTGTAAAATTTTATCAGTTGATAAAGAAGATGAATCTAGATCTAAATCCTTTATTTTGGTTCCAAATTCACTAAGTGTATTGATATTAGCCTCTAGTGATTTGTTTAGGACATTCGTACGTGTTTCAAGTAATATTCCAACCTTATATAAATTATTTATCATTTCCTCTAATGAATACGAGTTACCTGCTTGAAGAGATATTATATCTGACATTGTAGTTTGATTTAACTTTTTAACTAGTTCACTGACATGTTCTCGCGTTTCCCTTTTAATTTCTAAGTCAATCTTTTCATAACGTGAATACCATTCACCTAAACTATCATTCGAAATATCTTTAAATTTATCCTTTCCTCGAATAAGATCTACGAAATCGGGAAATGATAATAAACTACTTGTTGCTAAGCTGCATATAAAATCATTTAAAGAATTATCCATAGTCGCTATTCCTACCACGAATTTCTATTCAAGTGAGACTGGTTAGATAAAAGTTATACTTCTTTGAAATTTGAATAAATATTATAAAAAAATAAACATATGTATAAAAAAATGTATAAACAGATTAAAACTATTAGGAAAGTTATTTTGTTTATTTTATTTTCGGTACGCGTGCACAATTTCTTTTATTTAATTTAAATTTTCAAAATATTTATTTTTTAAAAATAGTCACATGCTGAACAGCATGGTTGATTAGGTAGTATATTTATTATCTATTATTTGCTTTCGACTTACTTGAGAGATGTCAATAATATAAAAGAATTAATAGAAAAAACATATAGAATTGATGCATAGTGTAATTAATAGATAAGCCAAAAGATAATGAACAATAGATAGGAGTGAAAGAAACTTTAGACAACTAATATGACATTTGAAACTCAAAGACTTCAATAAATGATATATCAATAATAATAGAGCGTATTTATTACCTGTTTTCAATGAAAGAGCTATTAAATAGAAATGGCAATTAAGCATTGAGTTTTACCTGCGCAGGTTCGAATCCCGTCTGTGACGATTACGTTTTTTTTTTCTTTTATTTGCAGTAAAAATTCAGGTAAGATGCGATCTGAAATAAGTCACAAGATAAAGTACCCTAGATGTTTATATCTTAATAGTTTTTTAAAGTCAGTAATGCGTTAATTTCTATCATGCAAGTATATTTAAACGGTTCATATACTCATTATTTGGCCAAGTTCATCTGTTGTTAAAATGACGTGCAAAAAAAAGTCAAAATTGTTTTAGGAGTTTTCGTTTCCCGTTTTTTTTCGATTTTTGCCGGGATTTGATTTTTTTGTTACCAAGAAATTTTCTTTTGTGCTAATATTTCTTAGCTGACAAAATATATGAAATTTTGACCAAGGTAAAACTGCACACTTCTTTTCTATACATTGGAGGAAAGAATAAGAGAAAACGAGAAATAGTGTGAGAGCAGATTCGAAATCAATAAAACGAAAGTTTCGAGGCAACTTAACTAATAATTGCGAAGTTTAAAGCAGTTTTATTTGTATTTAATATTATAATAAAAAAAATTAGGTTAATCTTTACTTTTTTGCGTAGCTAATAAAATATATTGACAAAAAATTTATTAATATTCATATAAAGTATGTTATTGAGAAAATAATTAAAAATTACTGCTCATTTCAACTCTTACTAACTACTTTTTCCATTTTCACACTTATCAGTTCTTTTCAGTTCTTTTATTTTTAGTTTTCAAACGATAGATTAACGATGGATCCAACAAGAGCTCCAGATTTCAAACCACCATCTCCAAATGAACAATTAATACCTCCACCGGATCCTGAATCAATTATTCCAGATTCAGATCCAATCGTTCCATATGTATTGGCCGATTATAATGCTTCTATTGATGCACCTTTCAATTTAGACACACAAAAAAAACATTCTAAATCATCTACGCACAGAAATCATCTTCATACACAACATATTCCACTTAATGCAGATGACTTTCAACCTTTATCAGCTGATGTGTCACCTGCAGAATCAGAAAATGATGATAGTGATCCAAATATTGATTCATCGAAGAATAAAAGTCTCGATGAAACTTTAAGTGAACAAATTAAAGGAATTAAAATTGGTGTTAAAAAGTACCAAATCGCTGATTTAGAAGAAGTTCCACATGGGATTGTGAGACAAGCCAGAGATTTTGATGATTACGAATTTCCAACTCATCGATTTTCAACGGGTTTAAAAGATCCAAATAAATTACCATTAGTTATTGTAGCGTGTGGTTCATTCTCTCCAATTACATATTTACATTTAAGAATGTTTGAAATGGCTTTAGACGCAATTAACGAACAAACAAGATTTGAAGTTGTAGGTGGTTATTTCTCACCAGTCAATGATACTTATCAAAAGCCTGGTTTAGCATCTTCATATAACAGAGTAAGAATGTGTGAATTAGCATGTGAGAGAACATCCTCATGGTTAATGGTTGATGCTTGGGAATCACTACAACCGACTTACACAAGAACTGCAAAAGTTTTAGATCATTTTAATCATGAAATTAATGTAAAGAGAGGTGGCATTTCTACAGCTTCCGGTGAAAAGATTGGTTGCAAAGTCATGTTATTAGCTGGTGGTGATTTAATTGAATCAATGGGAGAACCTAACGTTTGGGCAGATGCAGATTTGCATCATATTTTAGGTAACTATGGTTGCTTAATTGTTGAACGTACAGGTTCTGATGTTCGTTCATTTTTGCTTTCACATGATATTATGTACGAACATAGAAGAAATGTTTTGGTGATCAAACAATTAATATACAATGATATATCATCCACAAAAGTCCGTTTGTTCATAAGGAGAGGGATGTCGGTACAATATTTATTACCAAATTCCGTTATTAGATATATACAAGAGCACAAACTTTATGTCAATCAAACTGAACCGGTAAAACAAGTTATGGGAAGTAGAGAATGATCATTCAACAATTTGTGAAGTAAATAAATATATTCCTATTGTTGTTTAATCCTTTATCGCGAGCTAATCAATAACTGTAGTCTATATACTAACATAATTAACTAATATTTAATAAATTAATGAAACATGAATCACAATTTTCTGTTTGATCATTCAAATAACTATCTTGAACAAGATTTTTGTTAGTAACCAAGTAAATTAAATATCCACCAAAAATAAAAAACTCCGCGACGGGGAATTGAACCCCGATCTAGCACGCGACAAGCGCCAATTCTAACCATTAAACTATCGCGGATAATAATTTGTTACAATGTTGTATCTACTTTGAGGTACTTACCAGATTCAGAGTCTAGCAAAGGATAAGGACAGAGTATTATTGTATTCAATAATCAGATAGATGACAGATATATATTTATATATCAGACTGGTCACTGTATTCAGATGGGAAGGACGGAGTCGGATCTAATTAGTTATACTTTTATATTCGAATTATTCCTGATCTCTTTTGACTTGAACTTCTCATCTTTTGGTTGTAAAACGTCTGCTATTTATATACTTTTGTTTGTGTCGATAGGACTGTTTTAATTATATCGTTGATAATTTTGAGCATAGTGTGGTTGAGTTGTAATCATGCTTGAGCATAGTATGCTTATTATTGTTGATCAAGCAATGATCAGATAAAATAAATATAAACAGGTGTACACCTTAATATAAGAACAAGTGTACACCCTAATGTAGAACAGGTACACACTGTTCTATAGAACAGAAGCAATCCTAGTGTCATAAAGGAAACACAATTGTTATTAGGATTACGAATGAAGAATAAAAGTGAACGTATATAAACTGATGATGAACTAGTGAAATTAGTTAATAAAGTTCAGGTTATATATATATATTTTATACGTAAAAAGGTCAGAGTTCCAACTCCTGACATTTATAAGTAGAACATAATACGATATGACTTTAGAAACAACTAATACTAATCAACAGGAAGTTCAACAATTATATTTCCGATTATTCAGATTATATCATTTATTACAATTATTCATATTACAACATACAATAGACGTTTGTATTTGGGCTAGGATTTTCTGATTTGATTTTTTCACTCTTTAATACCTTCTTTCTAGGTTATTGCTATCATTATTGATAGCAATAATCATCATCTAAGGCTACCGCTTCCCGCAACTATCATCATTGTTTGTTATTGATTCCCCTTTTACACTTATGTCGACGATTATTATTATTACAGTATGTTAGACTTCTCTACTTTGCCGTTAGTTATCCATTTTTCTTATGGACCCAAAAACATAGAAAAGAGACTAAATATTTGTTATAAATAATTTAGTTGTTACTGTCTTACTACAAATTATCTATAAATGAAACAACAAGTAATAAAGCAATTTATTAGCCTTGAATCCGAGAGCCACCAATACAACATGATTGTGTGCAAAATAAAAAGATCAATCAAAATATTAAAAACTAATTTTTTTCTAATATATAATAATAATAATACTTTTAGGGAACTCTTTTAAAGCATACTAATGCATACTAATGCATATTAATGATATAGTTTATTATATTATCCATTATATATTGCACCCTCATACGAGAGGGCGGAGAACAGTTGTGTCAGAGCGTACTAGCTACTGTGGAACTGAATACTTATACCATTTCAACTCCAGAATTAGTAAAAGTTGGTGCTTTACTCAAAGTTCTGACAAAAATATTATTTTTCAAAAGTTACTCACTATTAAAAAACAAAAATAACTACATTTATGTACAATTTATAACGAATTAGGTATTACTAAAATATATACTCACATCCCTGATTATTGAAATATTCAAACACTACCAAAGAATTTAGAATTCAGAATTGAGTAGAATTAGAGTAGAATACATGTTTGGGTGGCTATGAATATTTGAATACCTTCCGCTTTTTAACTGATTCAAATTTCAATACCGTGGTTTTAAGCCTGAACTATATTGGAAATATAGAGGATGATTAGCATTAATTTTGTATGTTGTATCACCTCTGTATATAAGGTACTAGTGATTGTGTCGTTTTCTAATTTTCATTTATCATAAAATAAATTAACATTTCGCTTAAGAAAAAAGACATCCAAACAAAATTGTTAAATACCTTCTTGGAGAATAAATAAGAGAAACAATCAGTAAATAAAGTAAACCGTGTTTACAATGAAATTTAATACTCAATATATGAAGACTATTAATAAAACAAACTCTCAACTTTGTTTCATTTCTCGATGGGATTCACATGTAACATTTTCAATAGCCGCCGACGCTATCAATGAGGATGAGAATATCCTATTTCTTCCGCCACCTAACAACCAGTATTTGACAGTAAGTTATATTTTATTTTTTGTTTTAAAATATCCTCAATAAGATTAGAGCTGGATTGTTACTAACTAATCTTTTGCGTTAAGATTCTACTGGAATTAAAATATAATAATCAAAATATGGAGGAATCATATTTGAAGAAAGTAGTATCACAACTAGATCAAAAAATAATTTATTGGGAAGAAATGTTCTATAAAGTGCATATATATATAGAGAAGGAAAAAATAATAGTAATTGAATTGGAATGCAGAATTTGGACTCAAAATAAATTAGGCATGCTCTTGGAATGTACCAGAATGGAAAATAAACACTCACAAGATGCTCTCAAAATAATTCATCTAAAAGAGTTAGCCATAAGTTCTGACTTTCATTCTAATATTCCTTCCACAGTGGACATTAACAACATTATTGCACATACAAAAGAGTATTTAAATTCTTTGATAATTTCCCAATTAGAATTTAAGTTTCCTTTAATATTTTCTGCAAATGCCAGAAATCGTGCCCAAAAACAAGAGAATTCGCTAGGTGTAATATCCTACACCTTAACAAATTGCCCAATATTGATTCCACATTTATTAAAAACTATAAGTAACGATAGAACATCTTTGAGTATATTTCAAATATTATGTTCCGAGAAAAACACGAGGTGCTTTGATATTATTTAAAATCACAAATTGGCATAAAAACTTGAAATATTTGTTCAAAGATCCACAATCAGATTATGACATCATGTTGAGCTATTCTACAAATTCCTTTCTCTTCCAAATACTATTAACCATGGTGACAGCATCTTCATCAAATGTTTCTTTCAGATCTGCTAGAAGAATTTGTCTGTTCTTATTTTCAGTAATATTTTCAAAAATATATTCAACTAATTCATCCTCATAAACACCTAAATATTCCTTTACTAATTCATCGACATACTTTGACCCTCTTAACTCAGATAGTCGTTTCGATAACTCTTCATTAGAAAATGGTAATATATCTATCAAACCCTTATCATTTTCTTTATCTGACGACAATTCCGCACGCTCAGGTTGATTAGATATTTCGTTTGTCTCTTCTAATGATTTATCAATAGCTTTCTTAAAAGCAAATTTAATGTTAATATGCCCGCCATTTTCCTGTCCAATCTCTGATTCTGGGAAGTCTTTATCGTTGTCTTTTTCTTCCTCTGATATCATATGAGACTCCATATCTATGGTATCACCATTTTCATTTCTATCTTTAGTATCACGCATGTGTTCATCTTCTTTAAATGATCTGTGATTATCATAAAATGTATCATTACCCAAGTTAAGAATATCTTTTAAGTTCAAGGATCTCTTTTTCAATAATTCCTTTTCATAATTGTTTTCTTTCTGTATATTTGAATGTATTCTATGCAAACGGGGTTCAATATCAGTGTTCAATATTTTTAATAATTCTTTATATCTTTTTTCAGATTCTTCCTTTCTTCTATCTTCAATTTGATTTTCGGTACTAATATCCTCCTCATCATAATCTATATCATCATCAATTTCAAAATTTGTCCCAGTAAGTTGCTGCTCTTTCTCATCAGGATGATTTTGTTTTATACGATCGAAGACTTTCATCATTTGTTGTCGTTGTCTTTCACTTTCATTATATGTTTCCTGACGTTTCTTTTCCTTCTCTATTGTGACAACCTTTGTTCTAAATTCGATAATATCTTTACATAATTGATCTAAATCATCCCGCGATATGTCGTTTAGAGTAGCTAAATCGATTTGATATTGTGTTGAAATTTCATTGTAACTGTCTTGAGTTTTATCTTTAATATCTAAACTTAAGCCGTTCAATAGTGATTTAAATTTTTTGTATTCATCATCCGTAATTGTTAAGGGTGATATAGTCTTTTCTTTAATCGATTCTTCAATAAATTGCTTTGCATTATTGTCAATATTCACCCGTAGGGAATCTTTCAACAACTGTTCCAAATATTTTACAATATATGGGTATGCCTTTGAACCCACCTCAAAACGGACAAAAACATCCTGATTTTCTACACCAGGTGTTGATATAGTACTCCAGGCTTCAAAAATAGAGTCAACTGCTACATCTTTAATCATTTTCACAAAATTTGAGCAGGAAAGTTTAATTATCTCAACTAAAAACCTTTCAATTGCTTCATTTTTGATATCTGCTTTGATTCCACCTAATGCTATTGTATGTAACTGTTGTTTTAGAGATATGGGTAAAAATTGTTTAATAGGTTGGTATTTTACGTTATTTAAAGTTCCAATGTTATTACTTGTATCGCTATTTAATTCATTTTTCGTAGTCTCATCTTTTATTGTATTACCATTTCCAGAAGTTATCCTTCTAGTTTCATGTAATAAGTTTTCGTTGTTTAACTTACTATTTATCTCTCTTTTATGAGCAATTTTTCCTAATGCTTCTTGAAACTTTTGTAGATCTGCTTTAAGAATTGGAATGTAGCCTGTTCTATCACAAGCACTTTGCCAATCATTCTCAGAGGAGAGAAACTTCTGCGGACAAACAAACACAATATTATCCATTTCAATAGACATTTTGGGCTTTTTCCTTCCCTGAAACCTGCTGTTTATGTAAGAAATAACTTCAATCTCATCATTATATTAAAGTATTAAAGTAGTTCCATTACTATTAAATATACTTTATCATTTAATACGCAAGAGCAAATGCCCCGAAACGAAAACAAAAAGATACTCGAAACTTTCTTGCTGGTGATTAAATATGAATGTGATTAATTGGTGAGGATTGACAGTATTAAAAACAAAAGAAGTATGATTGAGAGCTCAATTAACTGATTAAAATACTTGAGAATTAGATTGATTCACAGATATGTCAAATATAGAGGTTTTATTGACCGTGGGTAAATTAGATGCATCTTTGGCATTGTTAACGACACAGGATCATCATGTTATTGAATTTCCTACAATGTTACTTCCAGACAATGTTAAAGCTGGATCTATTGTTAAGATGCAAGTTTCTCAAAGTTTAGAGGAAGAAAAGAAACAAAGAACTAGATTTCAACAGATTCAAGAGACAATCTTAGAGAAATATGGTTTACACAAACCAAATCCTCCTGTATTAAAAGTTGTAAATGTTACACAAACAAGTTGTGTATTAGAGTGGGATCCTTTAGAGTTAGGTTCTGCAAGGTTAAAATCTCTGATTCTATATAGACAGGGTATTCGTTCAACGGTTATTCCAAATCCATTTAAAGTAACAACGACAAAAATATCTGGTTTATCAGTTGATACACAATATGATTTCCAATTAAGATTAATAACTTCTTCTGGTCAATATTGGTCAGAAAAAATTAAATTACAGACTCATAAGATGACTGATATGTCTGGTATTACAGTTTGTCTAGGTCCATTAGATCCAATGTTAAATATAAATGAAAGACAAATTAAGAATTGTTTATCAAATATCGGTGCAAGATCATTACAAAACCATGTTGCAATTGATACTACTCATTTTATTTGTAATGATATCGACAATGATCAGGATGAGGAATTAATAAAGGCTAAAAATAGCAGTATACCCATCGTTAGACCTGAATGGATTAGGGCATGTGAAACTGAAAAAAGAATTGTGGGTGTTAGAGGGTTCTATTTAGATGCAGATCAAAGTATCCTAAAGTCATACACTTTCCCTAAAGCAGAAGAACCAATTTCAGAAGAACCGATTGCAGAAGAATTAGTTGAAGAAGGATCAGTTGAAGAAGAACCTGTTGAAGAAGAGCCAACTCTAGAAGCACCAGTTGAAGAAGAGTCAACTCCAGAAGCACCAGTTGAAGAAGAGCCAACTCCAGAAGCACCAGTCGAAGAAGCACCAGTCGAAGAAGCACCGGTAGCAGAAGAACCAATTGCAGAAGAACCAATTGCAGAAGAACCAATTGCAGAAGAACCAGTCGAAGAAGCACCAGTTGAAGAAGAGCCAGTTGAAGAAGCACCGGTTGCAGAAGAACCAGTTGCAGAAAAACCGGTTGAAGAAGAATCAATTCAAGACAACTCACAAAGGAACTTTAACATAGAGGAGCCTGCTGTAGAAAGTGTAATGATCGGAGAACCTGTTTCTGATGATGATGAATTCGGTGAAGAGCAGGCACCAACCCCAGTTGAAGAACCAGTTGAAAATGAGCTAGACACTGCCACCGTGTCTCCTGTTCCTGATGAAGTAAGATCTGTAGAAAATAAAACAGATATAGTACAGGATGAAGAAGAAGATGACAATACAAGAGAAAGCACAGTTGATCCTGAAACAACGACTACCGAAACCGAGACTGAAATATCCAATGGTGTCAATGCTAATAAGAGGAATAGCAATAAGAAAAAGAACAAGAAGAAAAATAAGAAACGTAAGTAAACTCGTTCCCATGTGGGGCATATATCTTCCTGGCCAACGAAATGAACGCCAGCATTTTCTCCCCTGTCACATCATACAGTTTTTATCCAACACTGTGCATCATATAGCCCTCCATACCATTATATAATCAATATCAAAAGTATTCACTTATCTCTATTGTATTGTATTGTATAGTGAACAATACTATACAATCTATTAATAGACGTTACATGGCTATGGTAAAAAATAATCCGTACACTGCAGCCAAAACACGCGAAGAAAAATGTGAAAATTCAATTTGCTTGGAGATCCAGCGATGCTCGAAATTTTGGCAGAGTGGTCAATATTCTGATCCGGCAATGTTGATCCAGGAATATTTCAGATTGGCAGTCTAATTCTGTCCAGTTGGGGATACTTAGTTATATTGAGTTACGAGGGTTTGAAGTTTGACAATAATTGTTCAGTTGTACGAAGACATAGTGTTTTATAAGATTTAATTTTGATTAGCTCAGTTCAATCAGCACAAATTTTTTGATAAAGATCAAAGATAGAAATATTGGAAAAAAAAGTACAAGCAAATTAAAAAGTTTACAATCTATACAACGTATTCATTCACCTTTTCTATATTCTGTTTATTTCGACTATTTGTAATTCACGATTAATTAAATAGTTAGTATAATCTCCAAAGAATTACATTATAAAGATGCGTGGATTCATATTTGTGTCTATTTTATTCTCATTTGCATCAACAGTTGTATCCCAGGAGCTAATAACGTCAGCAACGAACTCAACTGATGGGCTTGGAACCAGTGGTTCATCTTCTACATCTAATTCATTTATCTCAGAATCTCTAACATCAAGTGTTTCATCACTTCAATCTTCTTCCAATTCTCTGATTTCTTCATCAGTTTCCCCATCTACATTTTCTTCAGAGCAAAGCACTTTTATCGTGTCTAGTTCTCCTACAACAAGTAGTCGTTCAAGTCTCATAAATTCAACCTCATCCTCTTTTGGTCCAACTTCTTCAAGTTCAAGCAATTCTAGAATATCCTCTTCCTCTTCCACCACTACTTACTCCTCCCGAACTTCATCAACCAGGTCGTCGACAATAACAAGTTATTCTCAATCCTCGTCTAATTCTGATGATTCGACCAGTATCGTGACCAGTATTATAGAAGGTAAAACTATCTTATCTAATCATTATACCACAATTACTTATTCTGCAACAGCAACTGGTAATGCAAAAGGCACATCCCACAGTGGTCTTTCCAAGAAAAATAGAAATATCGTAATTGGTTGTGTTGTCGGTATTGGTTTACCATTAATTATTATGATCCTTGTATTAATTTACATGTTTTGTATTAGATCTAAAAAGACAGATTTTATTGATTCAAATGGTAATGTCGTTACAGCCTACCGTACAAATAAAGTCAGTAAATTATGGCATAGCGTTATCGGTAAAAATAATAACGATGAAGAATATGAATCATATGTTCCATTAGGTGGATTAACCGATGAAGATGATCTAAATAATCCAAATGATGATATTAGCTCGAGTTCTGGACCAATCGATATAAGAAATTTGAAAGAAAACAATCATTCAACTTCTCCATCAAATGAAAAGTCTCCACCCAATGATCCACTTGTAGAAGACGAAATATTCTATGATGAGCATGGCAACGAATTAAACGCTAAAATGTACTAAGTAGAAGCATTTTCGTAATATTTTTTGCATTCATCAATCATTAATTATCCATTTATAAATACTATTCAACCAATAAAAAGCATACCCATCTCTTCAACGATATTTAACAGTTTACAAACGCGCACATATATACATAAAATACGTAAATTAATTTTTATGAAGTAAATATAAGTTTACTGTGAATTGTTAATTGAAATTTTAATAAAAATATGAGCAATGAAAGGAAAGCCAAATGTCAATCAACATTAGCTTCACTATTTTACAAACATTATTGATCTGTCTAAGATTCTAAATGCTCATGATTTTTTTATGTACGGTAAGTCTTGAATATTAAAAATAACACTAGTAAATACATTTTCTAAGATTTGATTAAGGGATATTTGGAAAGTTCAGGATATGACTGAATATGATACGTGCTAGTGATGAAAATTTTAAAAAAAACATCTAAAATTAAGAAAAGGCTGTAACCTTTTATATTATTTTCTGTTGTATTTGAAACTGAATAAGATCAAGTGACGACGAGTCACGTGAACACAAAAACTCAACAGATAATAAATACGGGACTCAATAGATAACAAATATGAATCTCAGATAAAGTAGAAGTGATCCTAGTATCATAAAGAAAACACAATTGTTTAGGGTGACTGTTGATCAAGCAATGATCAGATAAAATAAATATAAAACAGGTGTACACCCTAATGTAGAACAGGTACACACTGTTCTATAGAACAGAAGCGATCCTAGTGTCATGAAGGAAACACAATTGTTATTAGGATTACGAATGAAGAATAAAAGTGAACGTATATAAACTGATGATGAACTAGTGAAATTAGTTAATAAAGTTCAGGTTATATATATATATATTTTATACGTAAAAAGGTCAGAGTTCCAACTCCTGACATTTATAAGTAATAATTAAGTCTTGGATTCAAGTAATAAATACCACATTTTCCCGTAATTTGTATCCGCGATAGTTTAATGGTTAGAATTGGCGCTTGTCGCGTGCTAGATCGGGGTTCAATTCCCCGTCGCGGAGGTTTTTTTTTGTAAAAATATATTTAAACCTAAAAGTTCTTTAATATAAACAACCGAATCTTTGAAGTAAGTCACCTCAATAAGAAGATTATTTATAACCAAGTTCAATTGTTCAGTTGTGACTTATTTACCAGCGGTTTCATAAGAATAAATTTTTTTGGGGAAAATTGCCTCGTTTCGAATCACGGCCTGGGCGAAAAATTGGTTTAAATAAACAATATAAACAAGTCAAAAGTCACTGGAGAATATCTAAGGGTATAAGTCAAGCAATTGAAATTAGCAGTGACACTAACAGAAACAAATTAAAGAAAGAAATCATAGCATATAGCTGGGCTGTTTTTAAGTATTGCCTTTCGTAATGTCTAGTTCAATATATCCAGATGAATTAGTCTCAAGACTATTTGATGAAATTGCATATAATAAAGGTAGGATTAGTTTATCACAGTTATGGAATATCGCGAAGGATCTAATAGTTATTAATGATGATTCTATAAAGAGATTTATATTTTCTTCTTTAATATCTAACGCTGATATAAGTCTATTCAGAAGTAATAAACTGCTCGATAAAGTCACCTATGATGATATAAAGAACGATGAAGATTTTATCAGTATAGGTATCAATGAGGATAAATTATGGAAAACCTTAACAGGTTATAATAAGAAGGAATCTGTAATTGGTAACGCTGCATTTGAACTACTACTTGAAATAGCGAAATCAAGAGAGAAGGGTATAAATACAATGGATCTGGCTAAGAATACCAAACAAGATTCAAGAAGTATTACAGGTAGAATAAAAAAGTTAAGTCATTTAATAACTAACGTTCAATTGGTTTATAAGGGCCACTTAGTTAAACATTTAACTTTAAAGAAATTCCAAAGTAAAGTAGTCGAAGAGAAGCCTTATATTAAAATGAGAGATCAATTGGGTACCATTGTTAAAGTTGTTAAAAATTCAAAAAATGGAGTTCGTCAAACGACAGATTTAAAAAGAGAACTAAAGTTTGATAAAGAAAGAAGACTAGCAAAAGCATTTATTTCTGCGATCTCATGGTTAGATGAAAAGGGATACCTTCAAAAAGTCATGGTAGTATCTCCAACGAATCCTTCCATAAAGATTAGATGTGTTAAATATATTTGCGACTATATTGATGATAATAAGAAAACCAATTCCTACCCAGATGAAAATGAAAGTTCTGATGATGCAGAAGGCGAACGTGATGAGATCAATGATATTAGACAAGACGAAGATGAGGAAGTAGAAGGTCTCGATTATTTTAATGCAACTAGCTTGCTACAAGACCAGGGCTTGGTTATGGAAGATCAGGTTCAAACTAAAAAAAACGAAGTGTTATTAAATAGATTCTTTCCTTTACAAAATCAAACATATGATCTAACCGCAAAAACAGGTACAAAAGGGTTGTCAACAATGAAGGCGATCAATTCTATAGTGGGTAAAGATTACCAAAGAGCTTTTGCAAAAAGCAGCGAATATTATATCCAAACTGTTGGAAAAGACAAATTAGATTCATCAGGCTTAAATCTGGTAAGAATATACGATTTCGAAGGGAAGAAAAAATTTTTCAGATTATTTACAGAGGAGAATTTTAAGAAAATGATGAATTCATCGACACCAAACGAACCAGAAAGGTTGAAAGCTTTAAAATCACAAAAACTATCTTTAGAACAGCTAAATAAAAAGAATTTTGTTTTGTTGAACAACACGTTACGATTTGGAGCTGATGGTAATGGTAATGAAGTCTTTTTTTGGCATGGTTCAAATATTGTTCCACTAAAAACAAAAGAAGTCAAGAAAATTTCAAAAGAAAAGAAAAAGAGACAGGAAATGGATGAATTATCGGATATCGAAAATCCCAAACCAAAGAAA
This sequence comes from Kazachstania kunashirensis, assembly GCA_003708465.2. Lineage (NCBI taxonomy): Eukaryota > Fungi > Ascomycota > Saccharomycetes > Saccharomycetales > Saccharomycetaceae > Kazachstania > Kazachstania kunashirensis. Next base: position 49,195 of record PPOH02000202.1, read on the forward strand.
ATAAAGCAGCTACCACCAGATGATCTATCGATTAGTGATATTCCAGAAGAAAGTCTCGTCGAATTAGCAGAACCAAAAATAGAGAAGCTCAACAATCGAACTATTCACATAGATGGGTTTTCAGCTAATTCTTTAAAATCTTTACAAAGACAACGTGCTCTTTTAGAAGTTGTTAGGAATATGGGTGGAATCACATTTCTAAAAGAATCTCTTTTTGATAATTTATCAAAGGCGCTTGGTTCACAGACTTTGGTAGATAAAAAAACTGTTCGTGGTGATGTTGATTTAATGGTTAAGAATGGTAAATTATTAGTCTGGTTTGATCCAAAAACCAAAAAAAGACTAATATTTTTACCAGAGTTAGGCGAAGAGGATCTTGAAGAGTATCTAAATAAAGAAAAGAACAAGAAGAAGAAATTATTTGCTGCTACAATGCATACTACTGATTTATACTTCTTTGATCAAACTGCGAAGAGTAAATTTCACAAGAGTGTCAAGTCTGTCGAAAGAATTCGTAATTTCCAGAGCAAAAATAAAGCTAATGATCATGGTTTTGGATATAAACCGGAAAGAAAACGTCGTGAAAAGAGTTCTACCAAAACTAAGAAACAGGATAGGCCTTCAAGAAAGAGAAAAGATTCGTTGTTTTCATCACTATCTGAGAAGGATAGAAGTAGTGAAGAAGGAATTACATTGATTACTTCAAAAAAGATTACTTTCCACGTTGGAAAACAATCTGGTATCGAAGCTTTAATAATGGCAGTCGTCATTACAAAAAGTATAACAAATGAAATCCAATGGGATAAAATAAGTTTTTTATTTCCAAAAAACTCTGTCGCTAATCTAAAGAAACAATGGATGGTCAGAAGAGTTAGAATGGGTCATAATGGTTGGAAAGCCTACGTTGATAAATGGAAGAGGATCTTGGTGCAGGCCATTACAAGTGAAAGAGTTTCTTTGCAAGACGCAGAAAATGTTGATCTTCCCGTATTAGTCAAGCTATGGATAAACTTTGAGAAAAGTAGAAAAGATAGAACAACTGCCCTCTATAAAGACTACGATACGAATATTAAAAAGTATACTCTAGTTCAAGAACCCGCACCACATAGCTCACAAACCGGGTTGGTGATGTCATCTATGGTGCAAAGAGAGGCATCTTCCTTAAAACATACATTTACATATAACACTAATGATGTCCATACGGAAGATTATGAGAAAAAAACAAGAGAAGATGGTATCAAAACTATCATTAGATCAATTCTTATGGATAAAGTCGAGACAGGCAAAGAGGAAATTGAGTTATTGAAAGATATACCGAAAGATGAATTAGACAAGATTGTTCTAGATTTGGCTAAGGCTAAACAGATATACTTACATGGTTCGAAACTAGAGACATCTCCTATGATAAAAGAACTGTTGGGAACCAAAGGTTCGTTTAGGGCTTTTGAGGAATCAGTTGCATATTGCAATAAAATGGAAGATCAATTATTAGCGCAAAATGGTGTTATTATCAGTCAAGAAATTACAGATATTGCTTCCTGGCAATTAATTGATCTAATTGCAAGGAAAAAGGCTAATTTAAATGTTATACCGTTTGAGAGAGATATAGGCCGTTTCCATTACACAACTAGAAAATTTGAGATTGAAACTTTGACCCCGCCACTAATATATTCATTAAAGAAGGATAGAAAACAGCTCTTTAGTCCTTCAATATCAGTACCAGTTCCTATGGGTACTGCATATTCTAGACTTTGGATCAATTCCGCTGGTGAACTAAGGGAGGATATTTGGAAATCAATGACGTCCTTAGTAATAAATGAAATATTATTCAGTCCAGGTATCATGATTGAAAGATTAGAGAGTGCGTGTTTTCATTTTTTCTCAGCACAAGAAATTAATGATATATGTAATTGGTTAGTCGAAAAAGGTCTTATTGAAGAATTACCTTTTAATGGTTATCTCGCTACCTATAAATGGTATAAATTATTATGTTAAGTTATTCAACGAATATCTTTCTCCCTATGTGTTTGTATATTATTTTAATACTTTATAACTGTTGTAAAATTATATCCATTATTTAATTTTTACTGTCATTATGGCATGTTAAACATGTGTACATTTTCGTTACTTGTCCTAAATTCTCCAGGCACTTCGTATGAAATCCATGCTCACATTTAAATAGGACTATTTTACCATTGATAACTTCAGTTCTTGGAATTTTCTGTTCCTTTTTTCTAGCTTCCCAAATACGTATAATCTTTTGTTCTAAGCCAATACCCCAAAGTCTTTTACCACATATTTCACACTCGTTGTTAAGGATAGACCAACCTTGGTCCAGTGATTTTTGATATCGATCAACAATTTCGGATGAAGAGTGTTCTAAAATTTTAAGAATAAGTTCTGAAATCTGTTCTTCCAAATGATATGTCGTGAAAATTTGATGCAGTAGATCACTGATATCACTCATTTTCATCAATATTATATCTTGCTTTTCTAACACACCGGCAAGAATTTTCCAAAATTTAGTTTCGTTCCTGTTAACAATTGCATTGGTTGAATCATCCAATTTTTCATTTTCTGAAAACGCAAGCTTGACAAATACATGTTGAATAACTTCGTTTATTCTAGTTTTATCATCATTCATATCTTCATTGTCCTCTGGTACCATGCTATATTGTTTAACTAAACAAGAAAGAAGGTCGACCCAACATTTTTGTCTGGTTTCAAAATTCGAAGAAAGATTAGAGGCACTTACTGTGGCATCAACCAATTCCATTAATTTATCCTGCTTTTTATCCTTATTATTATCAGTGAACCAAATTTCAATGCAGGTAACAAGGTTTCTAACGGTTTGCTCGTAGTTATGTTGATTAAAATACACTATTGACAGCCCTTCATAATCCTTTTTATTGCTTAGTTTTTCTTTGAAATCATTGATAATGCTAACCTCTAAAGTCTTGAAATTTAATTTTCTTAACCACAAATGCAACTCGTTGAGCCCCTTATATTTACATGATAATTCAATATATTTTTTGGTTAAAGCAGTGTCCTCCATGTTTGTCAGCACTTTACCATCGTATAATATATTGAGATATTGTTGTTGTGTTTGCTCCAGCTCAGGATCCGATCCTATTTCCAAAATTGAGCTATGCAAAGATGGATCTAACTCATTAATAAAATTAGCAGTTTTCTTACTACCCAAAATGTCTAATATTTTGCAGAAACTTTTCTTAAATAAATCTAGGAATCTAAAATACTCAGGGGGATTTTGATGTTTTAAATCGTACTGCAATATATTTTTGATTGTTGAATTCAATAAATCAGTGGCCCAATCTTCTGCTATATCTATATCAGAAAGACATATTTTAAACATATCATAAAATCGTTTTGACATTTTATAGTATTTCATTAATACGTTCAGATAAGAATTTTCTTTAAGTTTGAGAATAAAAGATTCAGGATCCGGGGGTTCATAATAAGGAAGTAGTGATTCCAAAGCAAGCTCTGCTCGATTATCTTTCCTTGAATGTCTATAGTTAAGGATATTTTGAACTATAATATCAGTACACTTATTTGAAATGTGAATAAACTGTGGGTATTTTGGGATATTTAGAGAAAGAAATATCGCTATCAGGAGCTTTCTATCAGACTTCTCACCCATGTCCTCTTTTATAATATCAATCAAAATATCCACTATATATTGCCTATTAATCCGTAATGTATGTTGTTGTTCTTCCAGTTCTTCATCTTCATTCTCATTCAAAAATGGATCTTCAATGATCTCATTCAGCATTGACAAAAACCTAGAAGTATCATATTTCAATAAAAGATTAAAATAAGGAAAGGATGATTCATTTTCAATATTTTTAACTAGGTGTAACTTATCAGTGCTATTTAATGGCCAATTAATTATTACACCATTAAAGAGGACAAATGATATTCTCTCTTTAATTGAATTTATTTGATCGAATTCTATCAGTTCTCCAGATGGATAATATCTCCCTAAGAAAATATGAGTTAGATAATCATAGATAAATCGTGGGGTTACTTCTTTATTAGTATTGTCGTGAATGCTAAATATCTCACAGTTAGTCGTATTTCCATCTCTAATCCAATAAATCAAGTCAACAAATGGGGTCAAAAAATCCTTAAACTTAATATTCCAAATATATGGTAATAAAATTTGGCTGGAACCGCCATTCGAATAATCAACCTGATCAAGTGGCTTTTGTAATGTCCTTACCAAAAGATCTACATCCCAGCAAGACGGATTGATGCTGAACAAAAGTTTCTGCATTTCTAAAAGTATCGAATTAGCTTCTTTACTCTCTTTGCTCTTCTTTCTTGTAAGTTGTTTGATAATCTCTTGAAATATTGAAGGAGGCACAATATTCAACACATTGGCTCTAATTAATTCACGAATTGTAGATATAAATGTGTCTTTAATTTCATCATCAAACGCAATTATTGATTCCCAAGCTAAATCCAAAAATTTAATTATGTTTCTTTCAACACCAGGGAACCACTGTGCTTGAATCTTAATAGCAAATCTTAATAGTTGGGTGAGGGAATCATGGATATCAGATGAATTCTTTTTCAATATATATTTTAATGCAGCAAAAGTTAGATTGATGAAAGGGTCATTTAGTTGCTCTTTTCTAGCTTGTATATCAATTTCTAAATTTAGCAAGGCAGGAATACTAAATTCTGGTTTGGAAAATTCATCCAACTGTATTAATGCACCAATATAATCACCTTTCTGAACCTTTTGAAGGGTTAATGTTGACCAATAATTAAATTTACCAATTTTAAATGAATAATGTGTTAGTAAAAGTAAACGTTTATGATAAAATTTGAAATAATTATTTGGAGGAATCAATAAATTATGTATCAGTAGGTCTAATTTCATTACTATATTGAATTCATCATATGGATCAACTACAATCATTTGATGTGATATAGTTAGAATCAATAATAGAGTTTTTGAAATCCAATTCAACGATAATATTGGCTCAGCACAATTCCACTGTATCTTCCTCTGAATCAGCTGAAACTTTCCTGATATTATTCTGAATACGAAAACTATCACAGTATTTTTAATAGAATATGCAATGTAGGTAATATTTGACACTGATGTAGGTTCTTTAAAAAAAGCAATATCATTATTCGGGACGATGCTATTAGAAGTTGTTGTATCATTAGAGCATAATGTAACTGTTTGATCATTATATAAGATACTTGAATTCGAGATTGGTTCATCAAAATTATTGTTCTTATTATTGTTATTGTTGTTATGATTTCCGGTTGATAAGATACAAAATACTTTATTTGTCAAAATTGCTAAAATATCTTCATTCTTATTATTTTTATAATATTTTGCATCGTGTGGTTCCAGTGACATTCTAAAAAGAATTTCATTTGATGGCACGGTTAATAATTTTTTTGTATTATAAGTTAATGACCATAATTTGGATCTATGACCATTATGAAATGATATATTACCACTAAAATCACTTACAATCAAACCTGTATGTCTTTTATCCTTGAATGCAATACCATTAATTGTCGATCCAACATGATCATCTATATTAAGGATAGCATATAATGGATTAATAACCGATGAATCTGTATCAGAATTATTATTTGATAAATTAAGATCCCATACGAAAACATCACCTGTTTCGTAACTTGCCGCCAGGTGTGTACCATCCAATGATATTACTACATTCGTTACATTTGATCTTAAATTTGAAAGATTATTTAAATCATGTGTCTCCTTCACATCATTAATTAGTTGTGGTACCAAAATACTCTGTAAAAATTCTCTATAATCAAAAATCAATATTACACCTTTAGTGGTACCTATTACTAAATAGGTATTAGTTGGTAAAAAACAAGTTGGTCCACCATAAGCATTCAATATTGAATAAATACGGGTAAAATTTTTCCAATTCATAATTTTTTCACAATCGATAGGGCAAACAAATGGATTCTCGATCATATTAATATCTATCATCGTTGCACTCTCTATATCATCTGTCAATTTATCCATCTTATCATTATTCAGGGTTCTATATGCCATAAATTCAACAGTGGAATCCCTATCATTAGGGGTCACCACCCCATCTTCTTCCATTTTCTCAAATCAAAAGCCAAAACAAAGGAAAGAAAAACCCCCGATTACTAGCAGAGAAGAATATGCGATATCTAACAATCGAGAATTTAAGAAATATCTAGCCAAATTACCTGCTCTTTATATGTTTGTTTCCGACTATATTCGCCACAAACTGGTATAAAAAGTCATGAATTTTTGCCGCCAACACTTTATTTTCTAATTTGAGTTTGAAATCGCTTACACAGCCAACATAAAACAAAACACCTAAAAACCACAGCTTATTGATCCCAAAATAGCTAGTTACATATCAGATTGTGTCAATACAACAGTAATTCGTCTAATTATTATCTTCAATTACATGATTATACAGTCAAATACCATGACCTATACTATCTGTGTGCAATGCACGGATGCAAAATATACAACCCTAACGTAAACAACGAAGAAAAAAACAAAAAAATGACTTTTTGAATTGAATTTGTTCAGGTTAATATGAGTGGTGTGATATTTGTAATTTATTTATTGAGAGGGAAAAGCAGTTGATAAGAGTTATTGGGAGTGGTAATAGTATGGCACCCCAGCAATCCCACCAACATCTGTTGTTACCGCAAGCGTATCTGACTAATTTTTACAATAGAGTGAGAAATGAGGATGCGATTCCATTATTTGTTACAGCACAACCTACCAGAGGTCATAAGAGAGCGAAAGTAGTGAATTATTCCGAGATTGAAAATGATTTGTTTGATTTTGATGAGATGGGAAATCTAGGAGACGAGGATGGGGAGAAGAATGGTTACGAGACCGTGAGAAGTGGTTCTGTTAATGAAAATACTCAATTAAGTCATTTGAATAATGGTGATGATGAAACAAATGTGGAGTCTCATATGGTGAATCAAGCAAAATTGATTGATATGCATGCGATGCCTGATCTAGTCGAACAGAATGAACAATTGAATATTATCAAATATCCAAAAATTAAAGAAACTTTTATGCAAAGTAAGTTAGCTATACCATATAGATTGAACATAACTGATCAAACAAATGCAAAATCCGAAGAACCAATAATAATACCGATCCATTTAGAGTTTGAAGTTAACGGCAATATAATTAATGATTTTATTACATGGAATTTAAATGATTCAACGGTAACACCAGAAGAGTTTGCTACGATTTATTGCAGAGATTTAAATTTCAGTACAACAGATTCTACTCATCAACAGATAATAAATATTATAAATGAACAAATTTCCGAATATGAAAAGGCTTCAGCTGTTAAATTACCAGATTTCCATGTTATTATTAATTTAACTTGTAATCTTAATGATAAATTTTATGAAGATAATTTCCAATGGAATTTAAATGATACATCATTAACACCTGAAATGTTTGCAGATATTATTGTAACCGATCTTGGTTTAATGAGAGATTTCTTACCACTATTAACATATTCTTTACATGATTCAATTTTAAAAATTAAAAAAGATTGGTTAGAAGGCAATTTAAATTACAATGAAACCAATTTATTAAACGATGCCGCATTTGGTTACTTATCTGGTATAAGATTAGACATTGATAATCTTGGTATCAATTGGTGTCCAAAGGTAGAAATCCTAACACAACAAGAAATTCAAAAACGTGAAATTGAAAAGGAAAGAAATCTAAGAAGATTAAAGAGAGAATCTGATAGACTAGTAAGAAGAGGTAGAAGACGTCTGGATGACTTGGAAACTACTATGAGAATATAACCTAAGTTTATAGCAGCTATAATAATACATAACTAAACACACAAAAATCTGTATAAATATTAAAATGAACCTTTTTTTATTCAGTACTCCATTTACTATTACATTTAGAACATATTCTTCAATAATGTTCAAAATTTTTTTGGTTCCGAAACAAAAAAAAATGAAAAATGAAAAATTGGTGAAGATAAAAGTAATACAGTATGGTACAATGAGCTAAATACATCGCAAAAAGAAAATAACTATTTAATACCTCATCCTGTATTCACATTGATCAATATGTCTTCAAGGGTTCCTAAGTCATATCGTGAGCAAAAGCCATTTGCGCCTTATAGAAAACCAGTGGTTAAGAGAACTAACCAAAAAGTCCCATTTTTGTCAAAGATTAAAAACTTATTTAACAACAATGAAAAGGATGTTCATAATCTATATGACTCAAACAATGCATTAATTCATAGAAAGAGACCATCTGTTAGTTCAAGAAGAGCCTCAAGCATAGCGAAAGTGCCAGGCGGTTTCTTTGACCCAAATGCAAGTAGTGTTTCTATCAAGGATGACTCCATAAGCAACAGCAACATTGACGTCTCAAAACAATTTAATGATAGTTTGAATGAATTTGACACAAGTAATGCATCTATTTCATCTAATGCAAGATTAGCAAGTTTTTTTGCTAAAAAAGGTGATGCTGCATTATCTGAAATTGAAATGGAAGGTGTTTTGTCTTTAATGAAGAAAGCTAAACACGACGAAACAAATGATAGTATTACAGTTCATGATGGATCTATCGTTAATGATAATGCCAACAAAAGTAATATGTATAATGAATTTGAAGAACCGTCAATTTTAAAAAAGGGGAAACAAAGGTTGGCATCCACATCTTCATTTAAATTACCATCGTTTAACCCAAGATATGACCATTCCATGGTAAGCACCACATCAAATAAAAGGAATTTATCATTTGCATCCACAGCATCTTCAACTAGACGTGTTTTTGATTATTCAAGTATGCCATCACCATATAAGACGGTTGTATTTAGATACAAGAGTGCAGCTAATAATGTTCCTACAAGACATGAGTCATCTACATCGAGAATCGAAAAGCCAGTTTCATCTTCTTCAGGTTCTACGAAGAAGTTAAGTAATACAGCTAGTGCATTGATCTCATTGCTAGATGGTAATCAAACTGATGATACAAAAAAAGTTCTACAAAATCCATCATCCTTAGCTAATCCCTACTCTAATTATCCATCTCGTTTACGTAAGAAGATTAATGTTTCCCAACTAGAAACAGAACCTGCACATAAAAATGAAGCAGAATCCATACCTAAAGAATTTTTTAATCCTAATACTAATAATCCGCAACCTGTGAAGATTGATAATACTACTTCGAAGGAAATTCCGTTAGAATTACACAAAAGAAGCAAACCGAATGAAAAAGAAGAAGAATTAACAATAGTTGAACCATCCTTCAAGCTATACAAACCAAACAGATCTTCTTCCTTACGATCAAGTGTGGTAGTTGCTGAAGATATTACCAGTCCGGAGAAAGAAACTGAGGATGTCAAAACTGCAGTTACAAAGGTCAAAGCGGCAGTACCCGTCACTATGATGAATTTTGGTTCAAATGATAAAACAGATGCCGCAGCTGTTCCTCAAGCTTCTTTATTCTCGTTTACTTTCAAGAAACCAGAAAAACCATTTGCAGAAGAGCCAGTAGCGGACGATAAAATCGTCGAGTTGCCATCAAATAACATATTTAATAAAGCTACTACTAGCCAATCGGTTGAAAAGACCGAACCTGCAGCAACACCAGTATTTTCATTTGCAAATAGTGCTACTGTAGACGTTGAGAAACCTAAAGAAACTAACATCAAGCCAGCATTCTCATTTGGCCAACCAAGTATTATTGAAAAAAAATCTCCACCAAAGGTTACTACTATTGACGAAGACAAACAAGCCAATGACTATGTATTCGAAGCCCCAAGTGCCTCTAATATTGATCCAAATTCAGTTGATGAAGCTAAAGTTGAAAATTTTAAATCGTTGTTTGCTTTTTAGTAGATGTAAGGTTCTTAATGATTATATTAATGCATAAATATAAATACAAAATATAGATATATTTATTGAATTAGAAGCGTGATATTATAATATATCTAATAGATAGAAACATAAAATTTCATATATATGTAACTTATAACACTTTTTGTTTAACGAAAAATGTTGATAAGTGTTTCATTTGCCAGGCACATGTAACACCTAAGATAATTAATTGAATAACTGACCACCACATAGCATTGGAGTTGACAGCTTCAGACATATCCCTGAATTGAGATTCACGATCTCTCATTAAGCTTTGTTCTCTTCTGACTTCTGCCATTCTTGAGTTTAAAACGTTGATTTTACCATGTAGTGATTCGATTGCTACCTTTCTCTTGGAATCTAAAGTTTTGTCAGAATCGACAGTTAATTCTAAATCGATCTTAGTTTTGGTCTTACTCAACCAACCACTAGATTGTGGTTGTAAGCAAATTCTATGTTCACCAGATTCTTCTGTATTGAAAGTGAAATCACCTTCAGCACCACCCTTTTGGTGAACAACTCTTTGATCACCGTCGAAAATTTCTTCGACATCAATGGTAACACCAAAATCATTGTCACTTGGGGTCTTATAAGCTTTCAAACTATCGTCATAAACTTGAACTTTGAAAACTATATTTAATAAAGAAGCTTGTGTCAATTCCTTTGTGAAACATTTACGTTCTGAACCTTCATGATAAAAATAAAACGCAGAAACGTTCAATGGAAGTAAAAGCAGCAATGTAATAACATTTAAACATTTAACAATACCAGGCAACATCGTTAATAATATATATGTCGATATTTCTATGTAGTTTCTGTGATTAGACTATTTGGATTCATCAAATTTCGTGATTAAATAATATTAAAACTTTTTTTTTTGTTTTGGTGTTCTTTTCCGCAAAATTTTTCAGTTAGTCAAATATAGAAAATGTTAGTATAATAAAGTTGGAAAGAAGTTAGATGAATAACGAAAAGGAAAGGCGGTATTTGCCCATTGGAAGCTGGTAATGAATCTGTTGTTGCAGGATCCGTTTTCAATACTTAAGGAGTATCCAGAGAAGCTGACACACACGATTTCGAACCCGTTGCGGTCGACTTGTGTGGAGTTCAGCAAACGAGGTGATTATC
>PPOH02000203.1:0-41346 GCA_003708465.2 Kazachstania kunashirensis
CGGTCCACCCTCAATACCAGCAACAGACACAAGAAAATATGGAAGGAAATAATAATTATTTTGGAAAAAGGACATTATCTCAAACACAGGCACCACCTATCACCGGTCAAAATAGTAACATGTATCAACCTCAAAGTATGAGTAAACCCTTACTTACAAAATCCACTAATCCTATCGGTCTTGGATTTTTCACAGACAATGCTGCTTCAACTACACCTTCACAATTATTAGCCAGTACTACCCATTCTAATTTAATTGACAACCAAAGTTTACTAACTCGCCAGTTTCCATTATTTCATTGGGATAAATCTAACATGGTCGTTTACGGAATTCCAATGGAAAATTCATTATATGGCGGAAATGTCTCTACTTTGAATTCAGTTAATGTAGTAGGCTACAATACTATATCGAAGCCAAACGAGTTAATGAAAACATATCCTGGCCCATTATCTTCTAAAACGAAAAAAAGTGAAATTATCAAGTGGTTTGAATCAACAGCTATCGAATCATTAATGGCTTCTTCATCGACTGAATCAATTATCTGGAAACTTCTTAAGTTAAATATCCGTGGGTCGCCGAATTTCAAGGAAATATCCAATATTTTAGTTAACATCGATGAACTACATTCATACTTAGCTCAACCTTTCCCAACACATCAACCTATAACAAATGCCTGTCGATTAGACGTTACTGCGCAAGTCAGAATTTTATCACTGTTACAGATTGGCAATTGTGATGAGGCCTTAAGAATTGCATTAGAGGGTAAGGACTTTGCGATGGCTCTCCTAATTGGAAGTTTAGCAGGGAAAGAAAAGTGGTCATCTGTAGTCGATTCGTATTTAAAGCAAGGTACATCTGGTAATTCTTACGAATCTTCTAACTTACTCTCATTGATCTTCCAAGTCTTTGTGGGAAATTCCAAAATGGCTATTTCGAATTTCTATCTAGATGAAGAACATTGCTCTTGGGCTCTTCAAAATTGGAGAATAATTGTTGCTGCAATACTAATGAATATAGGCTCCGGAGAAGGTAGTCCTCAACTAAATCTAAAACGCCCTCCTCCTATTATTTTAGAATTCTTAGTCGAATTTGGTATATTTTTGAGTAGAAAGAATCTTAATTTAGAAGCAGATATATTATTCATAATTGCAAATGTTCCTCTTTCTTTTAGACCTGTAATTCATGATTCAGATATCATCTTTAAATCAATCGGGGCTGCAGATGCAGCCGAGAGTTTGTTTTGGTCTGAAATATACGAACATATTAACTGTATGAATGAAGTTGAATTCAAAGGTTATACACCTCTTCTAGCGCAAAAATTACATTACGGTTTATTACTTGAAGAACAAGGATTGGTGGCAACCGCGTCAAAATATAATGAATACGTACGCTCTCAAATTAAATTACTCCCAAGAAAAGATGCCTTTGCTGTGAACTTGATGAATGCTTCTAATAACTTAGGTGGAAGAATTAATAATTCTAGCAGTGGTTGGTTAGGTAAACCAAAGCTAAGTAGTGTATGGGGTCAATTAGATAAGTCATTCAACAAATATATTGGTGGAGATGACGATAGCAAACAGAAGAAGTCGCCAGAGAAGAGAGTATTTGATACGTATACACCATACTCGTCCAATCATTCATCTGTGATAGACTTAGGTCAAACACAGAGTTTCACTCCGTACCAAGCACACTTGAATCATAGGTCGGTAGGTCAGCATGAGCAAGCAGCTATCGTGGCAAATAGTAAATATGCACCTGATCAAGTAAGACATTCTCATGATGTAGTTAGTCACCAGGACTCTTTAGCCCAACCACCAAGAATAGGTCAAAGTTTACAGGGTTCTCCTCAAAGGACCTTTGGGCTTGAGCCAATAGCATCTGAGAATAATCGCATAGATACCTTACCAAGAGTTCAAAGCGAAAATTTCGAGGCAAATATAATTGCCCCTCCACCGATTATGAGACGTGAAACTTCAAAGGTTCCATTGAAACATTCTATCACGCATGATCAGTCAAAACTGGCAGCAGCTGTCATGACTTCTGGGTTATCTGATTCTGGCCCACCGCCAACTTTTGGTAAGGGCGGTCATTCTATTGCATCAACACCTGATTTACAAAGGACGAGCTCCACTTCTTCCATAAATTCTACTACGATGCCTCCACCTAGAGGGATAATTCACAAGAAAAAGGTAACTAGTTCTCACCCTGCGTATAGCTACGCACCATCTACTGAAAATGTACCGATTATTCCTCAATTACCTCAGGTTGATATAAGTAATCAAGTAGCAGATGTGTTGGCCAGTGAGTCGGGAAAAAATTATGGCAAACCATTTCCTGACTCGACTGAAAGTGTAGTTTCTGAGGATAAGAAAGAGGAAAGCTCTACTAGTGTTTCGGAAACTACCATACATATAATACAACAAGACAAAGAAAACCATCAACCTACTGTTGTACTTGAGTCTGATAATTTAGACCATATTATCGAGCCAATAGCTAATGGTTTCGCTAATGTTGATGATGCGTCTTATGATCATACGGGTAATAGTATAGCGTCGAATAATTTAATGCATAATACTGGCAACAGCACTTTGAAAGTTGAAGAAAGAATCATAAAACAGAATGAAACTGTCAATAATGTTGAACAAAGGCAAGAACCAGCCGAACTGATTAGCAATACTGATGAAATTGAGCCAGAACATAACATGGTCAACTCTGAGAATGAAAATAATGTCATAACTGATAGTAAGATTAATGCGAGGGAGATTGAACAGTCTATTGATACGAAAGGAGGATCTCCGCTAGAAATCGAAACAATAATGCCTGTTGAAAAACAAGCCGAATCTGAAATTGGAAATCATAGCCATACTCCTGGAAAAATTGAACTGGAAACGGTTTTACCTCAAGCTATAGAGGAACTACAACCAGAAAAGATTGAATTACAAAACAATACTACTTTCCCGATCGAAGCAGAAACAATTGAGCCTGAAACATCTGTAGAAAACAATGATGTCGCCGTTATAGAGTCTGATGTTATCGAAGTAGAGGAAACCACCAAACAACTGGCTGAATATATCTCAAATACAACATATCTCAACGGTGTGGTTAGTGAGAGCCCTGTTACCTCTCAAACAGCTTCTTCAGATATACCTACTCAAGATAATAATCAAACCGAACAAAATAATCCTAAAGCCGAACATATTCCTCTAAGTTCAATATCGGCAGTTGAAATTTCACCAAAACCCTTTATTAATAACTCTAGGTCATCTTTTTATGCTCCTTCTACTGATAAACCAAAACCAAAGTCTAAGAAAAGTTCATACTTACCTAAAAATATGACTACTTTCCAATCACCAATTGTTAATCACGACACTGAACAATTAAATGAAGCGGACATGTTCTCATATGGTGGATATCATCCAAGTTCCTCATCTTCGAATAATATCGAGGAGATGAACAAAAATGAAATAAGTACTGAAACTTTGTCATCCAATTCATTTGTGAATGAATCATCTCCTTCTACTTCATTACAATCAAAGATGGTTCATTCAAATGAAAATAACAATTATATCCCAAAACCATTTACTAATGACAAATTTGGTCCTATCAAGAAAGCTGAAGAAATTTCCAGAGAGACTTTTGAACCTGTAATTAAGAAACAGTTAGGTAACAATTTCAAGGCATATACTCCTCACCTTAATAGTTCTGAGTATAATGATATTGTTGAAGACGAATCTGATGATGAAGAACTAGACGAAAAACCAAAAGTAACAAATAAGAAAGAAGTTGTTAATAAAGACAGGAAAGAAGATGTCAATCATGAAGATAAGAACGGCTGGTTTGGATGGCTAAAAAAAGATGCCGGTGAAAAGAAGGCGGTGAAGGCTAAGTTAGGTAATCAAAATAGTTTCTATTTTGATGAAAAGTTGAAACGTTGGGTTAATAAGAACGCTACAGAGGAAGATAAGAAAAATCTAGAAAAAGAATCTGCGCCTGCACCACCTCCAATCATCAAACGTAAAGAGACTATTCCAAAGACAAAACCACGTTTGAGTGTCAGTCATCCAAAACCTTCGAACGAAGCAGTTGCAGCGGGCATACCAATGAATCCACTTACCGGTCAACCTTCGGAAAGAGTTATACCAGAGCAAATAGGACATGAGATAAATGCACCATCATTGTCACCAATATCTAAATCATCAATTGGACCAGCCAGAGCAAATCTAGCTGGTAAAACGACAAACGGTTTAGATGATTTGTTAAATATTTCTGCATCCACTACTACTAGACGTAAGAAGAAATCTGCAAGAGGTTACGTTAACGTTATGGAAAAACTGTAATCTTGCATTGTATATTACATATAAAATTTATATATTGTCACATAGATTAAATTTAAATCAACGGTATACTGTTTCTATACGGCTGTGTTTTCATCAGTATACATAAACTTAATAGCATAAAAGTTTTACAAATATAAATATAGAGTAGATCTACCCGGTATGGTCCTTTTACTATACATATATACCTTCTCTAGTTATAAGTTTGTATACTCTTAAAACATTTTGAAGCCGATTTTCACTTGGGCGGCTAGTTCATTTTTTTTTTATAAATTAAGAATAATCAGCATATAGAAATGAAAGAAACAGTTCTTTGAAAAAAAATTTCACACCTTGTGTTGTTGTCCAGATATAGAAAAGCCTTCCAATGTCTTTTATTGTTGACATTGAAGTTAATTATCAAACCATTAGACTTGTGCAAAATATTTTCGAAGAAGAAGACGAGGGAATCAAACAAAGATCAAAAGCTGAGAATAAGATACAATCTGGAGAAGGTGTGCGTAACTTTAAACTTTTCCTCAATCTAATAAAAGTTGTTCTTACCAAGAAACTACAACTTCTTGCTAGAAGGGAATACTCTAACTTTCATCTATCGTGCGATGATTTATTTAATGAAGGGCATGGAAGCATCAGAGTCAGTAGTCCACCCACTTTGGCTCAAGAAAAATTAGTTAAAAGTTTGATAAAAGTACTTTTTTCTCAGATCAGCGGCAGTTCAAACGAATTAAAAACTACAGCAGGTCATGATAATTTGATACTCTCGTTATTTATTGAAAACGTTTTTGTTGAAGAAAGAACTGTTAGTTCTATCCAGGTACCACACGATTCGGCATACAATCTAGAAGATATTATTTCTACCATATTGGATTTCAATACTGTAGTTTCTAAAAACCAAAATGATAAGGGGGACGAATCACGTTCCTTTGATTTTTATTTTTACTATTGCTCTGATAAGAATCCAACAATTCCAAACAATGATCTATCAGAAGAATTTGATAAAATTGATATAAATATAGATGATAGTGATTTAACTTTAAAAAGTGACACTCAAGTGGAAGATAATGCAGACAACATATTCACCAGTAGTATGTTTTCTACTCAAACATTGAATCTAACTACTGTTACACTTTTACCATCATCGAGATTGGAAGGACAGTGGGAATCGTTATTTTTCAATGACAAGTTGAAACAATCTTTATTTAACACGTCGCAGTTGTCTTTAAAACTGTCCAGTTTAAAAAAAAACAATTCATACTTAGCAATATCTGATGGATACAACTTAATCAGCAACGGGCTATTATTACTCCACGGAGCTCCAGGAACAGGAAAGACGACACTGTGCAGAGCTCTGTGTCAGAAACTCTCAATAAGGAAAAAACAGTTTATCGAAGAAAGTACCTTAAAAAACAACTTCAAAGGGATACTAGTTGAGCTTTCTTGTTCAAAAATATTTTCTAGATGGTTTGGTGAGTCATCCAAGAATCTAGGATGTGTCTTTACGGATCTTGAAAAATTATTGAATTCTATTAAGGGAAGTTTAAGCTTTGTTTGTCTCCTTATCGATGAAGTAGAAACTATTGCAAGTTCTAGGACAAAATTAATTGATAATAATGAATCCAACGATAGTGTCAGAGTTGTAAATAGTTTACTTACTCATCTAGATCGCCTAAAGAAATTTGATAACTTCATTGTTCTGGCTACTTCTAATCATATCAATACATTAGATGCTGCATTTATAGACAGAGCTGATAGAGGTTTTCTAATTGAAAAACCAACTCTAGAAGCAATAGAAAATATTTTGGTGTCAACATTACAATATCTGTCCCTAATTGGTGTTTTCATGTCCAAGAATGGAGACACTAACGTTTTCGACAAGAAATTTTATAAGGATCTTCTAAAGCTAATTTCAAAAAGATGTTTAGTATGTTTAAATCAGTTCATTATATTCATATTCTTCTACTAACAACAATTTTATAGACTTTAAACCTTAGTGGTCGGTCCCTAAGAAAAATCCCTTTAACTTGTTTATCAGAACATTTCAATGACTTACCTGTCCAAATTGATAAATTCTTAATTGCGTTGGCACATACGATAAATACCTATGATAATAATAACAATCAGGAGATCGCTAACCGATGAAAATTTAAACTAAGTTAATGTATTATTCTATAACTTATATGCAATTATTTATGTAATTTTATAATCTATTCTTAAAACTCCAGTGTATATTAATGGAAATGTTCTTCTATAAAGGACGGATAAAAAAATACTGTTACAACAAGCAAAATCAACGTAATGTTTTAATAAACTTGTCTAAATTATATTCTTCTTCATATTGAGAAGAATCCCAAAGTTCTTGAAGAGCACCAACAGCCTCTTTAGCCTTCCCTGTCAAGCCAGTTTCATTGGCTCTATCATCGATATTTATATTGTTTTGCTTATTCTGCTCTGCTTCTCCAGATGGTACATTTTTCGTATCAAATAAATCTAGTAATTGATGAGTGTCCATTGATGCTAAACCACTATTCTGTTGGTTCACAACGGTAGAGGCAATATTCATCTTGAACTTTTGTAAACCCATGATTTTTTCTTCTAGAGTGCCCTTTGTAATAATTCTATAAACGTTAACGACCTTTTTCTGCCCTAATCTATGTGCACGATCCATGGCTTGAAGATCATTCATTGGGTTCCAATCGTGTTCTATAAAAATAACTGTATCCGCACCCGTTAGATTTAAACCTAAACCACCGACCTTAGTTGTAAGTAATAAACAGTCGATTGATGGATCTTCGTTAAATTTCTTTACAACATTTTGTCTATCACGTGGGTCAACACTACCATCCAATCTCATATATGTGACTGACGGCATATTCTTCTTAAACAGGTCAGTTTCAACCATATCTAACATATCTTTCAATTGACAAAAGATTAAGGCACGATGTTGAGAAATTACATTCGTGGTTAAAAATTGTTCATCTGACCTTTTATCGAGATCTTGTTCACCAATACCACACTCTTGCAGAAGAGTTTTTAGTGCAGTCAACTTTGGAGCATTAATTATATCATGAAGATCAAGATGTGCCTGTTCTAGGTATTGATTAACTTGTTGCAATTGAGGATGACCCGGAGATAGGACTAAAGCTGGGTGGTTACACAATTTTCTCATGTACTGCAAAGCTTGAAAGATATGCTGCTTATTATCGATCTCTGCCGTATTCTGTATATCCTTTTGCACAACATTCTTTTGTTTATTGGCAAAATCTTTGTATAACTGCTTTTGTAAATCACTCAATTCACAGTAGTAATCTTGAATAATCTTCGGTGGTAAATCAGATAAAACATCTTCTTTTAATCTTCTTAACATAAAAGGTAACACTTGTTTGTGTAGAGCTTCCAGTGCTAAAACACCAATTTCTTGTTCCTTTGAAGAGGTTTTACTATTTCTAGAAGCTGCAATTGGTTTTGCGAAACGTTCTTGGAACATCTTTTCTGTACCTAAAAATCCAGGCATTAAGAAATCAAATAATGACCATAGTTCGACAACATTGTTCTGGATCGGAGTACCGGTCAATATTAAACGATGATTTGCCCTTATCTCTTTAACAGCCTTTGCTAATTTAGATTGTGAATTTTTGATAATATGACCTTCATCAAGTACACAATAATTGTAATCGAACTCAATAAGGTATTTCAAGTCGTTCCTTGCGACATCATAAGATGTAACAACAATATCTGCCGTACCTAACTTATCCCTCAATGGATAACGCTGCGATGGACCACCTGCATAAACAATGACATTCAAAAATGGGGAATATTGGTTAAATTCATTTTCCCAGTGACCAGTCAACGAAGGAGGGCAGACAATTAGCGATGGTAATGGCCTAGTTGCCACTGAATGTGTATCTTTATAATCTTCTTGCCTTAGGTATTGATCACTGGCAATGATACAAATAGTTTGCAATGTTTTACCCAAACCCATATCATCACATAAAATACCATGTAAATTATAGTTGTTTAAGAAGGCTAACCAATTAACACCCTCTTGTTGATATTTTCTTAAAGTAGCCTTAATTGCAACAGGTAGTTTGAATGGTTTTGCCTTCGATGGATCCATCATTTGTTGAATGAAATCACGTTCCTTCTCACGACCCGCCATCAAATCTGATGGTAAACCTTCTGGATCCGAAATACCCTCTTCCAGTGGCACTAATGTGATAATGGAAGCGAATGTTGTAGTTGCAATATTTCTAATATCACGATCAGAATCACTCATTCGGCCTAATAGGGGAACAATCAAAAAGATTACGTATGGTAGAATTTCTGTTCCCATGGATAGAGATAAGTGATATATCAATTCAGTTGAACCTTGACGATCTACAAGTGAACCAGCATTATTCATCAAAGGTAGTATGTCTCGGATGATGAATGACATGATTTGAACTGGACATGTTTTAGCGAAATCTGCAAAAGTTCTAGCCGCTGAATAACGGAAGACTGAATACTTCGAGATTAAGAATTTTACAAGGGTTGGTAATCTAGGAATAACATCATCCTCACGTAAGCTAGAATCCATGAATGGGAATAGAGCACGTAAAATACCCATAGAGTCCACAACCGACTGGCCAGAAGCATTTTCTATATCTTCCGACGATTGGAAGGTATCAGCTTTGTCTAAAGATTCAAATAATAAGGACTTGAATTGTGGAATTTTTGAGAGAGTAGCTTCCTCGAAAGTTGATAACATTTTCCCTAATGTATACAAACCACCTTTACGTTTTAGCTTAGCATCTTCCGCTATTTTCCTCAATTGGATATCTTCTTGATCGGTTAAAGAATTATCTTCCTTTATCAACGTTAAAATGTTATTACTATATTCGGCATTTGCAGAAAAATCTGGAACTTCAGATGTATCGACACACAGAAATCCACATAAGTTTTTCACTATCTTATTAGCCACATTACTTTTATCATTTTTAATTAATTCAGAAATCAGGTATATTACAGAATTACCAGACATACTCTGTAATCTCTCATTATTTTCCTCTTTTATACTGTCCATCAGTGATCTAATAATTGGATTCAACTTTGATGGAATACCACTCATTAACAAAATGGCTGAAGCATAGTTTGAGAAAACCCAATTGAATCTAGATTTACTTGCCTCCTGTGTGGTAGAAATAGCGATCTGTACACGATATCTTGCGTCCTCTAGAGCCTTCTTAGCTAATACTTTATACGAGTTGTTCATTGACTTAAATAACTTATTGTAATATTCATTGTAAACTTTTTCTGCCGTTTCAATTGTAAAGGCTTGCGGACCTGCTTCCGTTTCACCTTGCACAACAATAGCAATTCTTGGAAGTTTATGTTGTGGTACCATACCAACGTCAACAAATGTAGTTAACAAATTTTGACATTGTGTTCTCAGAGCTTTCAAGCTTGGTACTAGTTCCCTATATACAGGCATATTAGAAGGGTTTTGTAATTGTGAATTGATTTTTTCACTAAAAATTTCATTAACAAAAGATGGAAGATGATCGCTATCTGGATGTTGATCTAACCAAGAACGGCAAAATTCACTTAGTATGATACCTGCCAACATCTTAGGAGTAGCATATGGTAAATCAAAACAACGAACTAGAACATTAGAAAAGAATGACTCAAGGGTGGAGTCTTGGAACATTGCTAAACTCAAACCGAAAGCTCGGGCACCGACTACTCTAGTATTAATAATAACGTCAGGTCCTAAAAGAGTGATATCACCGGCAATCATCGGAGCATCAATATTGATATGTTCTGAAGATTTTGGAATTGGTATATCTGATTCATTAGTAGCTTCTGAAATCGATCTTTTCTTTTCAGAATGTAGCTGGTAATGTGGAGAAGGTTTTAAAATAAATTGTGCTTCCATGCTATAGTTTTTCCCATTTTCGCCAATTGGTGTATTTAACAAATGCAAAATAGGTTGTAAGTGTTTGCTGAATACATGATCCAGTGATTTCTCTGTATGTTTAGATCTGAATTGCGACAATAACGTAGTATAAACCTCAAATGACAATTGAAGGATATCTGAATTTTGTTCCAATAAAATATTTTGAAAAAGTAATCTGAAAACTTTACCGTTTAACCAATTTTTTGTTGAATCATCCTTAATAGATAAAAATGCAATTAATAAATTCAAAACAGCCCTTCTAACTAAAGAAATAGAATGACGTAAAAATGGATACAATTTCGGCACTAAAGATTTGAATGACCATTCAGAAGGATTTTCTGTTGCCTTTCTTTTTAAGATATCCAGTACTTCCTGATATTGACATAGTTTTGCAAGCAAGTCCATCACTGAGCCAACACTTGATGATAAATCATCATCTAGTTGGGAAAGGGAAGACCAGATTGTAGTCAAAACTAATTCTATCTTATTACTTTCAAATTTAACAAATTGCTCCGTAATTGGAGTTAAAATAGATGCTGCAACACTTTTGACATCATCATCATTTTGATTCAAACCATATAATACAACATTTACGACATTTTTTAGCAAATTACCAGAAATGAGAAAATCTGTCTTAATACTGACAAAATAACGAATACCTAATAGACCACCATGGGTAGCTTCCCATATTTTATTTGGAAGACCTGTTACTGCTGGATCCTGGAGAGTAAGTTGTTCTAACTTTGTAAATATATTATACGACAATGTATCGTCCAAATGAATCAATAATGCTGCTAATGTTTGTGATGCAGATTCTCTAACTGGGGCAACCACTGTATCATTGACATAATCACCAAATTTATCAAGTGCAAAAACTGTCAATAGCCTTGCTGCTAGATCCTCTAAACTTTTCAAGTTTCTACTATCATTTTCTTCTTTGCTCTTACTTTTTATCCTATTTACACTGTATGCATGCTTTTTAACCAATTCTCTTAAACCTAAAGCGGCACCATGTCTTATTTCCCATGATTCATTAGTTAAGTTTTCTATGAGTAGTTCAAATATACCTTGGAATTGCCAAACGATACCAGCAACTCTTTCGTGCTTTTCTAAAATTGGTGCTGCCACCGATTCAATCATTAATTTATTTTTATCTGTTTGTTCTGTTATTTCTAATTTTGGATTTTGTAATATGGAGGAAGAAGAAGAAGTTTCTGTTTTGACGTTTTTAGTCATTAAGCTTCTGGAGACTGAACTTTCTGTAATATCTACTGATTTACTAGTTGTTGATTTAGCTTGTATTTTCTTTCTTCTTTTTGCCATAGCTAACATTCTAGATGACTTTTTGATTGGTTTATTAGCTTCCCATTCTTGGTTTATCGATGCATCATTATCTTGTAATTGTTTACTCGGTATTTCTTCAGTTAGATTTTTGTTATCATCATAATCATTAATACTGGATGCCAGTAAAACTTTACCACATTTAAATAACTCATTTAAGTTCCATTGTGATAATGTATAAAAAGGTCTATTTTCTTCTAAGAAATCCATACTATTTTCATCTTTAATTTCTTTTAGTTTTAATTTAATATCATCTTCCATTTTAACTTGTTCTGTATCTTCCAATTTTATATTAAGTTCACTATGATCAATGCTTTGCTTTGTATTTATATTTTTTTCATTCAATGGATTATATTCGTCATTGTCTTCATTTGGATCCCAAATTTTTGCATGTGATACAATTGCACCAACAGCTCTTGCTGCTGTAACTCTTGTTTCCCATTTTTTAACTAATAAGAATGGATAAACTCTTGATAATAAAGATAATATATCTTCTGAGTGTTGTTTGGCTAGATCTCCTAACTGGTCTGCCGCCATATTTCTAACGATTTGAGTAGAACCGGTTTCAAGCAGTATAACTTGCCTATCCAACCGAGATATTTTTGATGTCATTATTCATGAAATAAAATAAAGTAAATGCTTATATTATGTGAGATTGTGAAGTAAACAAAAGGAAGAAAAAAGAAGAAAAGAACTATAGTAAAAAAGTTAATTATTGTTTATATTGTGTCTATAAACCGCGTTCCCGAAATGTACTGATATAATATATTGAATAAACTTTTTATATATATATATGTATTTGTATGTTTATAGCTGGGCGGTTAATTTTCTATCTATAAAATTACGTTGCTCCCTTGTTTTATAAGAAAAAAAATAATCCGTTCCATATATTTCAATACATCCCCGTGAAAAATCATAGTTTATCAAATGCTTTTATATGAAATAACTATTTGCCGCTTTAACCGTATGTCGCCTAGAAAAAAAATTTTTATTTCCAGGTCGGGTAACCTAAAAATAAACAACGGTTTGTTACGCATCGCATTTATTTTTTTCCCAACGGCTCGTTCTCTACAGTGTTTTAGTAAGTTTGATAGAAAGACACACCAAAAAAAAATCACAAAAAAAAATAAAATAAACAAATATTTAGTACGTGGCGTAGCGATTTAATTTCAGTAAACAAACAAATATATATCCGCGCGTTCAGTGGAGAGAGCTCATCGCATGGAGGTTTTTAATAGGCTAAAAATGAGAGTGTTGATACCTTAATTCTACACAACATAAATATTGTGCAACAGTATCTATTTGTGTCAAAATAAATTTAGAAATTCTTCATGGAAACAGACACACAATTACATGCACGATTTAAATTATTTTATTTTAGACGGGTTGTTATGGAAAACCTCTATAATCTATTTACATATTTATATTTGTCTTGAGATATTGAAAAAATGTATTATCAGCTTCTTGGTATTTGGGAAGCAGCATCAAAAATTTCTCAGCATTCTTTTCAGGTGCAACCATAGACATTACAAAGCCTTTCAGTTAAAATTGGTTAAGTTTTAAATTAAAATATTATATTTTGACGTGTACACCCATACATACAAGAAACCCATATACATTCAAAAGTTGTAACGTTTTTTTACTCGTTGCGTTATTTAATTCAAAAGTAGTTCCCTTTGAAAGTTCGCGCGCTCTCAGCAGCAAGAACAACAGTTTTCCAAGCTTTAACTGAAATTCATGTCGTCAGATTTTTATATTAATTAACGTTTCTCTCTTCTTTCTTATTAGATTTCATACATACATTTTTAGTAAATATTAGGAAAAACTACTTGCAAAACAAGCAAATTATTTCAAATAAACAAGAATGCCAAGTATGTGCCATCACTGTATGGATGCAGAATCAATTATATATTATAACTCGAACACCTAGTGTTAAGTGAATTGTATATTATTGTTACTGTAGAGGATCGGGTCCTCCAAAAATATGAATAAAACAAAAGGAAAAAAAATAAAATAGTCTCTTAAATACACACATCTAGATTATCACATCTTTGCACTGAATCCCGACACTTCAGGTTAAGATTTCTAGTATAAAAAAATATTAATTGGTGTTTTCTGATTTTAATATATCATGTATGACCTGTGTCATGGTGAATATTTGAAATTACTAATCAAATGTTTGTGTATTAAAGGACAATATTCAATATCTGTGCATACACTCTATGCACGGGTTCTTCGAATTTTAGATTATCTTCCTTCTTAATTCATATTTTGTAGGATTCTTATACCTCTTAATTATTTTTTATAATATTTAACTAACAATTTCGTATTTTATACGTAGGAGCCCCAAGAACATACTCCAAAACCTACTCTACTCCAAAGAGACCTTATGAATCTTCTCGTTTAGATGCTGAGATGAAATTAGCCGGTGAATACGGTCTAAAGAACAAGAGAGAAATTTACAGAATTTCTTTTCAACTATCTAAGATCCGTCGTGCTGCTAGAGATTTATTAATGAGAGATGAAAAGGACCCAAAAAGATTATTTGAAGGTAATGCTTTAATCAGAAGATTAGTCAGAATCGGTGTCTTATCTGAAGATAAGAAGAAGTTAGATTATGTTTTAGCTTTAAAGATCGAAGATTTCTTAGAAAGAAGACTACAAACTCAAGTCTACAAGTTAGGTTTAGCTAAGTCTGTTCACCACGCTAGAGTTTTAATCTCTCAAAGACACATTGCTGTTGGTAAGCAAATTGTTAACGTTGCTTCTTTCATGGTTAGATTAGACTCTGAAAAGCACATTGACTTCGCTCCAACTTCTCCATTCGGTGGTGCTAGACCAGGTAGAGTTGCTAGAAAGCACTCCGGTAAGGCTGCCGAAGAAGGGGAAGAAGCTGCCGATGAAGAATAAATTAAATAGTCATAGAGTATTATTTTTGTAGCATATTTAATATAATGGATAATATTAACCAATTATTTTTTCTGAGTTTTTACATGATGCTCTCTACTTTTGAACATTAGAATTGATAGTTCTCAACATATCAGTATTATATTTAGATGAAGGTTCGAGCCGTCATCAGATCTCAATTTACACATTGTACTCCGTTAATTTTCGTGTATTTGTTTGACTACATTCTAACACCATCCACCCGGACATTTACATTATAAAAAACTTTTGGGCCATATTTTTTTATTTTATTTTTGAAATTTTTTATGAAGACGTGGAGGTCGCTCAAGTGTGAAATTTTACCAATGTCGCTGAGGCATCGCTTGGGTGAAACTTTGTGTTGTGAATGAAGCAGCATACGGAGCAGAGTAGTAACCGCCTCTCTGAGGAATTAGTACTGTGACCAATACTATGCCATTAGTGATATAGATATATTGAATAAAGTAAGATAAAATCAATAGAAGCTATTATTTTTATTACCACTTAAGTGAAAAAGGATAAGCATAATCAATCAGTCAAAATGGGTAAATCGTATGTATTAATTATTTTTGAAGAGTATCAGCATCTTAGAACAAAATATCAGAGGTCCATAATGGAATGAGAAAATTTAATTATTGAGTAATTTGTGAATTAGATATACTTATATGAATGATTCTATATCGAAAATTTGTGGAAAACTAAGCTAAGAGTTTATTGGATAAACTCTCATTATATATTGCTTAAATTTGAAGCCTCTTAATAGGAAAACCATATCATTATGAAACTACTTTGAAAATCTGTTATAATTGTTGCTTGCAATTGATACCATATGTTGTTAATAAATGTTACTAACGTTAAATAAAACCTATGAATCCGTTCATATTCAATGTTTTTTAAAAATTAAAATAGTCACGGTTACAGATCTCGTACTCGTTACATGTTCCAAAGGGACTTCAGAAAGCATGGTGCCCTACCATTATCTACCTACTTAAAGGTCTACAAAGTTGGTGACATTGTCGATATCAAGGCCAACGGTTCTATCCAAAAGGGTATGCCACACAAGTTCTACCAAGGTAAGACCGGTGTTGTTTACAACGTTACCAAATCTGCTGTTGGTGTCATCATCAACAAGATGGTCGGTAACAGATACTTAGAAAAGAGATTAAACATCAGAGTTGAACACATCAAGCACTCCAAATGTAGAGCTGAATTCTTAGAAAGAGTTAAGGCTAACGCTGCTAAGCGTGTTGAAGCTAAGGCTCAAGGTGTTGCCGTTCAATTAAAGAGACAACCAGCTCAACCAAGAGAAGCCCGTGTTGTTTCTACTGAAGGTAACGTTCCTCAAACTTTAGCTCCAGTTCCATACGAAACTTTCATTTAATCTATTTGGTATATTTATAATTTATTCATTTTACCTCATATATTAATATGTACAATTTATACTATAACCTTAATATACGATTAGACAACAACAACATCGACAAACCCTTTGTTAGAGCTAGCTATATAGTTACATTCTTTAAAATTTGATAACAATCAAATAGATGTGACATCGATTGAAATTTATGTAATTTTTAGCATTTGCGATCGAGATTTACCATATAACAAACCCAAAACATTGGACAAAATGAAGAAATACCTATTATTTCCACTTATATATATATATAGGAGATAAAGATATATAATTTTTATATATTTAACTTAAAAAAGAATATCTGAAATTTGAGGTTAAAAAGAATATCTTGACATGATGATGACTTATCCATCAGATGCAATTATGATAACAATTATATTAAATTTTACCATTTGTTTATCTTAAGCTGGCGAATAATTTTTCGACATCTGTAATAGACTGTTGTAAAAGCTTTTCTTGAAATTTTGGATTACCCAATTCTGCTTGAACCTTACTTATGACGGATTCAGCAATTTTCTCTTGTTGCAATTTACGCAGAGAAGATTCATATCTAACCCAAGAATCCAAAACTGACTTAGCATGGCGGGCTAATTCAACTTTTTGTTTCAATTCAAATGCTTTTGCTTCTAATTGAACTGTTTCCTTTGAGACATCGAATAGAACTTTAGTTGTTTGTGAAACGTTCTGTAATTGAGAAACAGAATCAATTCTTTGTTTGACTGCACTAACATGTCTTTCTCTAGAGGCATTTAATATACCAGAAACCTTTTCCAATCTAGCATCAGCCCAATCACTGTAAAATGGTGCTACGAATTTACCTAAAATACCTAAAACTGCTAAAAACGTTACAAATAAAATAGATTCTTCATTGATAACATATAACTCGTTTGAAATGGCATAAATTGCAGCAGCTGCAGATGTACCTAAAATACCTGTCTTAGATAAAATGGTACTGCCTGGCATAGCATCAATAATGGATTGTGCTTTGATTTTTGGTTCTGGTGGATTTGTAGATGGAGTAGACATATAACGAACACCGCATGTAATACTCGTACGTGGTAGAATACTAGTTACAATACTTCTTTTAGCTAATTTAGAGGAAATAGCACGCAAACTCATGTTATTAATTATTATTTAATTGCGATCTTATTGATTCAATATTTACTTTTCTCAAAATTCTTCTGTTCTTGCAGTTCGAACTAAACCAGTAATAAACCCTAAAAAACAGATTAAAGAAATAATTTAACAATTGCAATGTGAAATCAACGAATTACACTAACTTTCAAAAAGCTATATACTTATAAAGTTCAAAGTATATATATCATATCCCTTCTCTAATAAATATATTGTCCGTCGTTTTTAAAATACAATTTATTTTCCGTTATGGTGTGTACTAAGTTGACACCACAGTGAAAACCGGATAGCGCAAATCTGATTGGTTGGCGCATTTCGAAAACTGTTTCTTAGATATTTGTGAGGCTAATCACGTTGTGACCGTTGCTATACAGATGATATGATAATGAATCCCATCATATCTATTGGTATGTATCTGTATGGTTTGTGGGTCCATTAAATATAAGTTTTGTCCTGTCTATCGCAGTCCCTTTGCTGCATCTACTAGTTGCTGAATGCATTGAGATTCTTCGGGATTCATTACTGGCGCTGTTGTTTTTGTTCTAATCAATCCTACATTGTTATCACCATTCCTATTACTGCTATTAGTATTATCAATGCTACTTATCACATCTTCGTGAGCAGAGGGATTTGTTATTGAACTTGGAATATTTGCCAACACATTTGCGTTAATCTCATGTCTTTTTTGCTCCTCTATTTTTGCAGTTCTTTCTCTTAATAATTGCAACAACTTGGTATGTGTGTCCCTTAAAGCAATCAATTTGGTTTCAAGGCCAACTGGGAAACCGCTATAAATATTTTCATACTCTGCAGCTCTTTTAACTTCACCTAATGCATCAAGTTGACTTCTTAATATATCTTGGGTATCCACAGGTGGATAAGTGACTAGCCTCCTTGTATCTTGATTATTAACAGTTTTCGATTTCATATTATGCAAACTTGAGTCTAATGACTTTCTTTTTCTGTCTGAAGATGGGAAAGCTGATAAATTAATACTTTGCGATTTATTTCTAGAAGATTTTGCTGTGGTTCCAAGGCTATTCAAACCAAATTTCCTATCATACGAATTATTAGTTATTGTTGTATCAAATAATGATTTATGTGCTTTTCGTTCAGCTAAAAGGAACTTTTTATCCTGAGTAGCATACATATTAGTATTTGGTAAAGTTCTTGGTAAATCATAATCTGGTAAGTAGTTCTGGCCCTCATCATAATTATCAAATTCATCATCATCATAATCTATACCATAATCGTCATTTGGATTGGATCCTTGTTCGTCTGGATACGTAGGGTGGCTATTGTCACCAACGAACTGGTTATTATCATGTAGTCCCATAAAATAGATACCAAAACAAATATGCAAATTTATCTAGTAACAAACATGTAAATTCACGTACCAATTAATATACTACAGATATGAATCACTATGTAAGAAATTTATCATCTAGCAATCCTTTGCTAAATTATTCTATTTGCATATTTAACGATGTGCTTTTTGCAGATTTCGCGGTTTGAGAATTGAGAATTGGTGGAGCCGTCGACACATAATTAAATCTTACAATGCAATAAAGTTCAACAATACAAGAAACATTTAAACGGTATAACATAACGTTACGAGTGAAGATATCATAGAATAGTCCAGGAATTTATCTTCCCAAACTTTCGAGATCAGTGAAAAGAAGGTTTTGACGTTTTATGAAAGCTATTTTAATAGTGATATAGTATTATTCAGGACATCTAGAAGAACACGTACCATAATGTCAGATAAAAAACAGCCATGGAGTCGACTTTTATGGATCAAGCAAGATTATCCAGATAATTATACTGATCCTGATTTTATAGACTTTATGACTAAAATGAAAAAGAGGAGAGAAAGTCCACCAACAATAGAATATGACTATGGACAAATACGAAATGATGTTTCGAAGTTTTATAACATTTTTTTGAATTCATGCTTTATTTATATTACCTTCACTTCCATCTACTATTATAATTGGAATCCAATTCTATTGGTTAGTAGCGTAACTATGGTAACGATGATTGTTTCGACGAAGAAAAATAACGAACTTTCAAGTTTATTGAATATCAAATCATCTTTTATTATAATATTTACTTTATTGACTCTATCACCTGTCTTAAAATCATTATCAAAAACCACCGCCTCTGATTCTATCTGGACTGTTTCGTTTTGGTTGAACATTATCTATATTCTCACAAATGCTACATCGTCATTATCACCATCATTACATACTGAAGGACTAAAGAAACAGAAATCATCAATTTTTTACGAAATTAATGATCATTCAAATAATAAACCTTCAAATTTATCCACCAATTTATTATTAGCCAATGTTGCAATGCTAGCGTCAAGGTTAAGTACAACAACTGAGGTTTTTTGTTTTTTGTTAATATGCATTCAGGTTAATATCATCTTGCCAAGAATAATAAACATTTCACATAATAAAATATCGGGAATGTCAAGTAGGATCGTATACCTTTTCCTTGCAATAAGTATTGGTTACAGAATCATGATAGCGTTCTATATTTCATCAGTATCTTACAACATACTAATGCCTCGATTATTTCATTATTGGCAAGTAAATTATAGAAGACGTGATTATGAAATATTAGATCTTTGGGATCCTCGAACACCAATTATAGATTAGTTGTTATATTTGTATTGATATATAATCATAATAATAAAAATAATGGCATTTTATGAATTACTGGCACCTATATATCACATTATCTTGAAATAATAGTGACAGTTGACATTCGACACCACCCAACCACCGGGCTTCCAAAACCCTAAGTTTTCCAAAGAATATAACAACTGGCTAAAAATTACCCCGCCGCCTGTTCGTGAATGCAATCTCATTCCCGAAGATACACATGCAGTGAAAAGGAGAAGCTCACGTATGAGAAGCCCGACAGCATGCATATTTTGATCACAGTGGAAAGTTTGGCTCTACACGGACGGAAACAAACAAGAAGTTGAAAAATGACCTTTGACAAATTGAACTTCTTCTCTTTGTTCAATCAACAATTAAGATAATCATTATTCCAATATAGGAACCCCAAAGGTCAAATAAGATTATTAGTAGTATCTCTATTATCGTAAGGATTAGAGGTTACAAGGAGTGAAAACATCGTATCAAATAAAGCGTAATAGTGCTAATCCAGTTTAATCAATTTTACTACTCTGAGTGTAAGTGATAGTAGAAGAAGAAATTAAGTAGGAAAATAAGAAGAAAAAGCCAATTGACCAAATAAGGCCCATAGTTAACCTGAGTAGAGCCAACCTATCAGGCTATTAAACTAAATAAGCAAACACATTGATCTTGCTCCGCTAGTGTCTGGTTACTGACAGGAATTTTAATTATTCCCATAGTAAAACGATGTTCCAATATGGTATGATATTATTGCATTTTTTTTTTTTTTTTTTTATTTTTAGTATGACTAAACTTTCTATTGACCTTGTTGTCGGAGCCTGTGTCAAGGGACATGCATTTTGGGCCCAGCGACTTTCAATTCAGGACCTCAATCATTTCAAATTAAATATAACATTTTCAGCATGTGACTTGATGGGATTATCTAATTTAACTGTATTTCTTAAAATAAGGTTCAACGGACAACTTTTTTTTTAATTTGTTTAATACTCTCCATTCAATGTTGTTGACTTATTATTTTTTTTTTAAATTTTTTTGGCTAATCTTTTTCAAAGTTACTGTAAGTTTGCTAAGGTGGCTATTTGGTTTATCAATCTTTCCCTTGAAGTTAATATTAAGAATTTATAAGAATTTCAATCTGTTGACTGTTCTTTCCCCTTCCAATTTTTTTTATTTTTGTGTTATTGATTTTCCTTTGTCTCTCATCTCCGCAATCTGTTTTCCTTCTAAGTAGTTTATTAACATCCATAGCAACGGAAATAATAAACAAAAGAGGATAACATAAAGTGATACCCTAATTAGAATACTAAGATTGAAGGTTAACATTGATTATGAATCAAAGTCACCTATTTTAAAAAATAAAATAGAAATTAGTATTTAGAATAGAATAGCTGTAATAAGAACAGTAAGGCATATTTTAGTGAATTGGGAGAAAGTGTACATAACTAAAAAATACCACTCTGTATATAGTATGAATTTGTTTAGTCCCTCAACGACTCATTCGTTCCCTAGAAATATCGAATCTGCGATATCGGATAATATTAAACGCTCAAGTTCGGTACCAATTGATTCACCTAGAATTCCGACTCTATTAGCAACACCACTTAACTTAAATTCATCTCAAACAAATAATAATCATATTATATCAGATCCGGTCAATTCAAACACATCAGCAAATTCAGTTCCAAATATTAGGAATAGTATTAATGAAGTCATATCTAATCATAAAAATTCCAATGAAACCGTTAATAAAATTACTAACAAATTACAATTATTTATTACACAACAGGAACAACAAGCACAAATTAATCAAAGTCAAAAATACGACAATACCAGTTCTAATTTTTATGCCATAACACAATATATTTTACAGTCATATTTTAAAGTTAATGTCAATGATTTGCCATCATTAAAATTAGTTGATTTAATTGTAGATCAAACATATACAGATTCTCTAACATTGAGAAAATTAAATGATAGTTCTTCTTATCAATCATACGAATATTTTAATACAATATCAAGAGATCCAGATATTTCCCGTTGCCCCATTTTTGCACTATCAGTTTATTTTATTATTAGATGGAGCCATCCAACACAACCAATAAATGTTGCTAACTTTAATGAAATAAGGTTATTGGACCCTGCATTAATTAGTTTGGATTCTAATCCATCAACTTATACACAAAATAATCTTAACAACAGTATTAACTCTACTGTAAAAGTAACGAGGTCTCAAAACTTCGAACCATCAAAACGTTTAATTCAAATTGTATTCCCATGGCTTGCTGCTTTTAGACAAGATATGTTAACGGTTGATAGAACCAATTATAAACTCCATTCTTTATTTGAGTTATTTGAATTTATGGCTAAAATTATGATACAAGATCTTAAATACTTAACTCAAAATTCTTCTTTATTGCCAAATATTGTCTCTTTTATTGGAAAATTTATTCCTGACCTATTTGACCAAAATGAATTTAAAGTGGAAGATTTGACACATCATTCTTCAAATGATATAATTACGTCTAATATGTCAATGAATAGTTCATTAAACAATGATATGTCAATTATTGGCTTTAATGAAAGCAATAATGACAATTCTACTAAAGACCACGTATCACAGCTAGTAGAGGAACATTTTACAGATCTTTCCAAGAAATTAACAACTGAAAATATACGGCTCAGTCAACAAATTACACAACTGAAGTCAGATTTGGGGTCTTTGAATTCTATGTGTAATCAAATTTTACAGGTTCAGAGACAACAACTTTCTGGTTCTTCTGGAAATAATAGTGGGACATCAATGTCAAACACAACTAGTAACAACAACAACAACAGTACTGTCAATGGCGCTTCTAACAATACCAATGAACATGGCGGCATAATAATTTTGGACCGAAATTCGATTAATTCAAATCTTTTAAGTAATCTTGTACAGTCGTTTGATAACAGTCAACGCAATCAATCACTAGGGAATCAACAATTAGACGTTGCAACCTCGACTCTTACTCCAATGGGATACCCAAACATTTCAAATTCAATTTCATTATCACAGAATCCGCAGCCCTCTATTGGCCAACACCAAGCTGCAACCTCACTACCTTCAATAATAGGTTCGCAGCAGCTCGAAATCCCAAGTACAGAAAATAAACGAAAATTACCGGTACCGATGTCTACCTTACAACCATCAGCATCAAGCCCATTCGGACTATCGCCCAGTGCATCTGGTCGTGGCCTTGGAGGACCCGAGTCTCCTTACGGTACCACTAATACTACTAATAAGCGGTTTAGACTGGAAGATAGACCTACACCTTCACAAACAGCATTGGATTCACTTTTATATAAATCTGTTCCTAGCCCTAAATTCCCTGATAATATGTTCGGGGTTAGTAGATCAGGTTCAACTCAAATGGATACTTCAGGCTTTCCTACTGCTAGTCAAATGCCAAACGCTCAGCAATCTGATAATATTCTATCAAATGAAAATCAAG
The DNA here is from genome assembly GCA_003708465.2 of Kazachstania kunashirensis. Lineage (NCBI taxonomy): Eukaryota > Fungi > Ascomycota > Saccharomycetes > Saccharomycetales > Saccharomycetaceae > Kazachstania > Kazachstania kunashirensis. Next base: position 23,241 of record PPOH02000203.1, read on the forward strand.
GTAATAATTTGTTAACATCAAAAATAGCATCACCATCTGATAGAAGTAATATGACTATGCTTTCTCCTGTAACAGATATTGGAAATCGTCCATTAATAAGTAAACGAGAAATGATGAATTCTCAGAATAAAAACATAATTAGCACTGACTCTACTTCTATAGCATTAAAGAGTCAAGGGACTTCCGGGGTAGGTTCAAGTATTAATAACAAAGAAGATACAGAGAATGTAATACGATCACCCAATGTGGATGGAAGAAACCCTGTGGATTCTATTAAAAAGCCAGAAATGATTCAAAGTAATAGGTTAAATGAGTTGCCAACGAAATTGCCAACAATCACTAATACGTTTAAGAAAAGTGCTGTGTTGGCTATTGGAACGCCTAATTCAACACCAAGAGGTACAAACATGGAACTAACAAAGCAACCTATAGGAGCTATCAGAAGCTTGACTAGTAACACTTCAAAAGAGAAGAAGGAAGTTGAGAATACTAAAACAAGCGGTCCAAATGATAACATTAAGTATAAATTATCGAGGGACAATAAAACTATATGGGATCTCTATGCAGAATGGTATATTGGTATCAACGGAAAATGGTCCATTAAGAAACTAATAGAAGAATATGGTTGGAGACGTTGGAAAGTTAGTGACGACTCACATTTTTTTCCTACTAGGAGAATTATTATCGATTATATAGAAATTGAAGTCGATAGAGGGATTAGACTAGGTAGGTTCAAGAATCCAAACCAACCTAGAGAGGATATAAGAAAAATATTAGTTAGCGACTTAGAAAAGTTCAGAATTAATAACGGATTAACTTTGAACTCTTTATCATTGTATTTTAGATATTTGACCAAAAAAAATCAAGAAATATGTATATTTCAGGATTTTAAAAATTGGAACGTTAGGATTATATCCGAAGAAGAAAAGACAAAATCTTGCAAAAGATCTCACTTATCAGCTGCTCTAAATTCAGCAAACAACGAAAATAGAGCTAAACTTCCTAATAAGAATACCATTAGGAATCTTCCGATCGATAGTATTCCAAAGAATGCCTCGATAGATACAAGTACAAATCTGGGCGAGAAAGATTCGAATATCCAATCCAAACAATCCACTACCATTGATAAACCGAACGAAAATGTGGTGGATGATACTACTAAAAGTTCAATGAATAGGAAAGCAAATGAATCGAAGAATAGTCCAGAACCAAGCTCTATGGCCATAGATAACTCTACTCCTGAAGACAAAGTAGAATCTAGTGGAATTTCAAAGCAAACAGCTGGTTCTAATGACAAGGCAAATTCAAGTGAGAAGATTACTAATCCAAATATTTGAGAGAACCCGAGAAGGGATTTATATTAGCGACAGAAGAAACAAGTAATGATAACGATAATGATGAAAAAATTATAAACAGTACTACATAAGAAGGCAGCTTATCTGCTGAATAATACAACGGTAAATAATATATATAGGGGAAAGTGATTTATAGAATTTAGGCTAACCCAGAAATATCAATAAGTTACTTCGATAATTTGTTGATTTAGGTTTTCTTTATAATTTATGAAGTTCCGATTAAACTTTGGAACTCTGCCGAAATTAAAATATCTTTTGAGTGAGGGATGATGATTTGGTTAAACTTTTGTGTAAATAATTGGCAAAGTACTGTGAGAGGACGTGATTGAATTAAACATAAAGTTGGAATACCAAATGCTCAGAAAAATTGCTGCAAAATATTCGGTAGAAAGTAAGTAATATGACAAATGAGGATTTTTTAATACCAAACAATTTTACTTTGACTTAATCGTTTAATCTATTATACTCTATTGTAAAAGATCAATACACGAACACTATAATAAAAGTGAAATCTACTAAATTGGATAGTCAACAAGTAGATGGTCTACCAAAAATATACAAGGAGTTATGCTTTATTTTGAATTATGTTAATAATGGTCTCAAAGCAATTCAAAAACGGTTTGAAATACAGAATTGGAAGTCTATTATGAGTAGTGACGTACAGTATAAACATATTGTTGAAGATTTTCAAATCCTTGGGTATGATATTAGATCGGGGAGAAAAAACATTCTTAATATGATAGCCATGCATTCTGGGAATAAAAAAGATAAGTTGTTGAGGGAAGCCATATCCAATAGCAAGACTGATTCAGCGATTTTGTTGCCACCGCTATTATCTTCAACTAGAGGTTTATATATACCAAAGTTCTGGAAAAATACAAATAAACTAAATGAAAGATCTCTCAAAGAACAAGATCTAAAAGATGATCAACTACTTCACAAAGCACAACAAATTATGGAACAAAGAGAACTAGAAACGAGACAAAAAGAATTCGAGCATGAAAAGCAGATTAAAGAAATACAATTACAAGAGGAAAGATTAATGAAACTCAAAATTGAAGAAGAGGTAAATACTCAAGTAATGAAAAAGTTACAACAAGAAGGACTCAAAAGTATGAAAAGAGACAAGATGAAAGATAAAACTCACTTGGAAAAGAGAAAAGAGAAATTTAAGAAACCTAATATACCGTCTTCAACAGGCTCAAATTACAAATCTACTATTGAATCACAAAATAATGGTGCAAGGAGAAGTTTTGATTTAACAAGACATAGGTCGACATATAAAAGAGATGCAGCCCAAAATACTAATAGGAGTAAAACATCAATGAGAAGATCTTTAGAATTACAGAATAATAGGATTCTTTCCTCGATGGAAAATGATGAGAGGAAAAAATCTAATGAAGCAAGTATCAATAAAGCCGCCTTAACTGCATGGTCTACGTTTACGCAAGAAAGATCGAAAGATCTCGAATATACATCACATTCTGAAGCACAAAAGACTAATGAAATAGGATCACATAATAAACAATCAAAACCAAGAATGTTGAATGAAATTAAATCACGGCCTACATTGAAAGCAAATAAATTTGTGAAACTATCAGATAGAAACTTAACTAGAACAAAAATAACTGTTCAATCTTCTCCAAAAATAAAACCATTGATAAAAAGTAATAAAAATCTAAACATATCTTCCTCTAATAATGATTCGAATGAAATTAATGATAGAACAGATGGTATCGAAGTGTCAATAATTAATCATATCAAAAGTAATATTTTAGTCCTTGATGAAAACGTCTATTGGGATGATGTAGCAGGACTCAGTGCAGTTAAGAAATCCTTGAAAGAAACTGTGGTTTATCCTTTCTTGGGACCTGATTTGTTTAAAGGTTTACGTGAACCAATAAGAGGTATGCTTTTATTTGGTCCACCTGGTACAGGCAAAACAATGATAGCTAAAGCTATTGCTACGGAGTCGAACTGTACATTTTTCAGTGTTAGTGCTTCATCATTATTATCAAAATATTTGGGAGAGTCTGAGAAATTGGTTAAGGCATTGTTTTATATGGCCAAAAAGATGACACCATCAATCATATTTATTGATGAAATTGATTCAATATTGGGAAGTAGAAATGATAATGAAAATGAATCATCAAGAAGGATTAAAACGGAAGTACTGATTCAATGGTCTGCATTATCTAAGGCATCTGTAAATGATTCGAAATACCCAGCTCAACGAGTTCTTGTTCTTGGTGCCACAAATATACCATGGATAATCGATGATGCTGCAAGGAGAAGATTTTCTAGGAGATTGTATGTTCCCCTTCCTGATTATGAAACAAGATTGTATCATCTGAAAAGGTTGCTACGGAAACAACAAAATGATTTATCAGAAGAGGATCTAAATCATATAACTACTCTAACAAAGGGTTATTCAGGATCTGATATAACAGCACTTGCTAAAGAAGCTGCAATGGAACCTATCAGAGAATTAGGAGACAAACTTGTGGATATTACATTTGAGAGTATTCGAGATATTGGAAGAAAGGATTTCATCATAGCGATGGAAACGATCAAGAAAAGTGTTTCTGGAGATAACCTCGAACGATTTGAGGATTGGGCTAGAGAATATGGTAGCATGGGATCATGAGGAATACATAGATGTATTTAAAAAGTTATATAATAATAGGATTTATTTCAAACATTAATCTATCTTCGTGGATTTAAAACTTTAACTCCGCGACACATCGCGAATAATTAATAATAAAATCCGGATTCAAGATAGTAAAATGTAGGTAAAAATCTGGTTTGATCAATCCCTAACAATTCGACAGGATCAGATTCATATCGTTCGAGTATCTAATTGCTGTAGATCTATTATAGATAATGCGTTATTACGTAGGAACTGCTCAACAAAATTCCAAGGAAAACATTTTATATACATTGTTTGATTTATCAAGCAGTCAAACAAAGAAAATATGGTATGCTACCCTTTTCTCCATTGGTTTATATATATTTCTTCCCACAATAAGTACTATTCCGGGGATTCTAATGAACCAGAAGAAAGTCGAAAAGTTTGAGAACAGATTAGATAAGAAAACTACCGGCTTAGTTAATAAAGCCAATGATTGTTACGCAAACTCTTCCCTCCAGTCCTTAGCTAGTTTGGAAGCACTTACCAATTACTTAAACATATTCTACAAGACAATTATAACTGATAAAGAAAGAAAAAATGACCTAAATTTAGAGAGTTTGAAAGAAACAATACCATTGCATTACACTTTGGCTAAATTATTACAAGAGTTACAACAGCCCATTATTAATAGTACAACTACCTCAATACAACCTATAACTCAAGCTTTAGAATTTATCTATAAGACTAAGATTTCTTCGAACCAAAATGATGCTCATGAGTTTACTCAAATTGTTTTAGAAACTTTAAAACAAGAATATGATTTAAATAAACCGTTATTTTCTGATGTTCATTTTCCATTTCTAGGTAAAATTAGTACTCAGTTAGTATGTGTTAGGTGTCGCAATGTTTCTGAAATAAAGACGCAGGATTTCCTAATATATGAAACGATAACACCTCAAAAATACTCTGCAAATCTTAATGATATCCTTATGAATGATCAAACTGATACAATCAAAGATTATTCTTGTCTGCGATGTCAGATTAATATACTTTTAAAAAATGAGAAAACCAGGCATTCTGAGCTAAATGACGAAGAAAGAGAGATAGTAGATCATTTAGAAAATTGCAAGACAAATTTATTCATTAACAGCGATATTCCTCCATACATGCTAAATTATATTAAACTTTACAACAAAGATGGATGTATCCCATCCATGTTCAAATCTCAGGTAGTAAAAAAGTCGGTCTTGGTAAATACACCGGATACTTTAGTTATACATTTATCTAGATCATCATTCAATGGGATGAATTCTACCAGAAATTATTGTAGAGTAAATTTTGAAGAAGACTTGGTTGTATCTGAACAGACAATAATCCAAAACAAATCTGTTCGAAGTACGGATATTAGATATAGACTAAGATCAATAATTAAGCATACAGGGACTCATTATCAAGGACATTACCAATGTTTCAGGCACAAACCTGATTTTGTAAAGGATTCGTTCGTAGATAGTGTAATAATTACATCCCCTATTATTAAGCTTCCTGATGGCTATAATATAAAACCGTCTGGTAGTATAATAAGTAAATATAGTAACAAGGACAAGACACAATCGCAAGAAAAACAAGGAAAGAAAAGGTACAAAAAGATAAAATCTGTTGTGAAATATCCTTATTGGCATATATCAGATACTAGCTGTAAGGAAGTGTCTACCAACAGTGTTTTGAGTGAGACAAAATATGTATATTTATTATATTTTGAAAAAGTATAGAAATTAGTGTATAAATTCGCTTTAAAGTATGCATCTATCACCCATTTTATCAAATTAATTAGGAAATCATAGAGAATCAGTTTTTTATAATTATGCATCCATATCTACGTCTGTATCAACAATAAGGTTCGATTCGACATAGTTATTTTCGTTCGTTATAATGTTATATTGTGTATCGGTAGTAAGAGTAGTATCTTGAGTCTGGTCATCCATTTCAATATCAGTAGTATCTTTTTGATACCAATTATACCATAACATGTATACAACATGTTTCCAATCAACCCATTTGGTCAATTGGAAAGTGTCTTCTTTAATCCATTCTAATATCCTGCCATATATGACTTCAGCATTTGATTTATTAGAATGTTCTTTATGTGAAATGTCAAGTAGCTTCTTTTTCACCGTTGTAGAGGTTGGTACCAAGATATCACCTGAAAGAATATTTGTCACATTAGAAGTTGACTCAACACTTGGCCTCCTTTCTGATGATAAACTTAAACTAGCGAAATCTTCTACTAATCGTCTTCTTTTATAATTTTGGATGCCAATCGAATCTGGTGAGTGAGGTCGTTTCGATTTGAAAAAATTCATTGTATCCAAATATACTATATCCAAAGTTGTTTAAATGATAAATGATATGAACAACTATAATTATTGGTTGGAAAATATATCTAACACTTCTCCAAGTGCAGCAATTTTCCCATCTCTAGCCTTCTAGCTATTACTAACAAATATCAGACAATAATATACCTGACGAAAAGACTTGAATCTAATTGATGACACTCAAACCTCCAAATAAGTAACCTAAATAAATGTTTATTGCTTTGAGGGATACTAATCGATGAAGTTTCAACGGAACTTTAAAGTTATTTTACTACCGCGTCAATTAAGGCGATTGTCTTAAGACAACTAAATCGTATCAATCTTGATCTCGAATGGCAAAATTGTAACAAGGACTATAAATAGATTAAAGATAGTTGATATTTATCGAATTTAACCATTTTAAAGTGTATATCATCACAATTAGATATATAGCTTTATCGTGTACAGTGTGTCACAGAGGTTTAAGATCTGTTGTTTCAATTCCCAACAGTATAATTAGGATAAAGGGAGTTTCAGAAATCATAAGACGCTTGCATTTCATTGTGGAAAGATAGAAATAAGAAGAAGGCATAAATCTAATCTATTGGAAATAACCACTTATCTATATTAATTTTGTTTATTCATCTTATTTGTTTTTGAATCGCAAGATATTAATAATGAGACAATTCTATACACCTCCTATGTCGAACCCTAAATTTGATAATTCATTATCGATAAAGGAATCATACAAACCAAGACAATCTGGATTAGAAACTTTAGGTGAACATATAAAAGAGGAGAAAGGCGAAAAAGATGAGGTTGAAACTTCTGATGCATCGGTGAGTCTTACACAAGAGGAAATCGATGAATCATTAGCTAGCATTGGCGAATTACCTATTGAGTTATCTCGTTTAATTGATAGTTTTATCGCTGATCTGAAGCAACCAAAATATGTTAGTCCTTTAACAATTATTCAGCTAGCTTCTTTATTTCAGGGGTTCTACATCAAATTTGATAAATCGTCGTTTCAATACCTAACCAATGATGGTACAGTTCAAACCTCAAATGGTTCATTCTTCAGTGCGAGGGAGAATTTAAGTACAGGTCTTAGTGGAATCTTTGCCCGTAGTAGAAGTAGTAGTACCGTTAGTGCAAAGTCATTGACTAGAGGACCAAGAAGATCATCATCTTTATTTAGTATGGAGTCAAATTCAAATGGAAATGTTACACAATTATTATCTCCCGAAGAAATTAAAAGACACCTCAAACTAAATGAAATCAACGATTTAAAGATTGAAAAACTTATGAAATTATGTGAGGATAATATATTTAAGAAGTTATTAGAAGTTGGTATTTCTGTATCCTCTCAAGTGAAAAGCACATCGTCTACATCTATTAATACAATCTCATCGGTTAGAAGTCATGATAAAGTTCACTCAAATGAGGAGATATTTAATGTTTCTGGCTTATTTAGAAATACTCCAGAATATGGTGATTATGACAAATTATTAGCAGAAAAATTAAGATGTTTATCAAAATTGTCATTGGATGGTAAAATTAATTTAGATGAATTTTTAGGTATCCCTAGTAAAGTAGATCTTACAAACGAGTCCAAAAATGAAGAAATCCATAAATGTTTGACCAATTTTACCTATTTTTCTATTTCACCATGGGAGAAAGTTCAAATCTTAATGAAAATACATGATACGATGACATATTCTAAGGAGATGTCAAATGATGAATTCTTATCCATGTTAATATATTATATTATCAAATTTAGACCAAGAAAACTCTTCTTGAATGCTGAATATACTAAATTATTTAGATATAAAAAGAAACTAGTGCAGAAGGAACTGTATACTTTGACAAACTTGGAGGCAGCATTGATGTTTATAGAGGGGTTGACATTAGTTGATTTCTCAGATGAATTACAAAAAGAATTAACTGAACATGAAAGGAAGACTTTAGAATGTAAAGTTAGCGACATTATTACATTACCACCAAGAAACGGAAAAACAATTAATAACCCAGCAATGCTTGATATATCTTCAGCCTCGGTTCGTCAGCACTTAGGCCAAAATTCTAATTTAACTGATAGTAATTCTAATAGATCCAATTCAAATGATGGCTTCAGAAATACATTTGACAGTTCCTTAAGAAATATTATTGGAAAAATTAGGTCATATACTCCACCCACTGTTAGTAACTTGAAACCTATGCCTTTACCGAGAAGTTCATCGCAGTTATCGATGGAGTATGACCGTGCATCCCCAATCAGATCAATAAATTCAGGAAATAATACTAGTACTAATGAAAATCAAGAATGTAATACGGGTTCATTGACCTCATATCCTTCATCTAACGAGGTTATCCAGGACTCTTGGAAGAAATTTAAGAATCATAAATTTGAAGATCTAAAAATTCAAGACTTAAAGGAAGTTTTTGAAATATACCAAAAATTGGTTGAGTGATATTTCCACCATTTAAAGACACATACAAAACTAAGCATAATTTTTTAATGAGAGAACTACTTATATATAGGTACATGCATATTTTTTTAATTTCATAATATCATACGGTCGATAAATAACTAACTATATGTTCTAATCTAGTAACAGCTTCTTTATTAATGTCATGATTTTCTTTGAGTGAAGGGAAATAATCTCTTTCCTTTATTAACGATACCATATTTTGTAGTGTTTCTTTTGAATATCGCAAAGATCCAGTTTGTTCTTGTAAAATTTTAATGAATTTTCTTTTCTCATCGATATTGTCAGTTCGAGACAAAAGTGTATTCCATAAAAATGGTGTTTCGAGTTTTTTATTTGATATTTGTATTTTCTCACATTCCAAACCATGAATAATAGGAAACGATAGTTTACCTTCTGTAATATCCTCAGCAAAACCTTTATTACGTACCATTGTATCATCCACTAGGTTTAAGTAGTCGTCCCTAATTTGATATATTATTCCAAGCATATCGCAAAGAGGTACCAACGAATGTTCTATAAGGAAATAGTTCTTGCTGTTTAATAAATCATTTTCTTTATACCATTTTGACAGCGTTTCCATGAGTCTAACGGATAATCTAAACAATCCACCCGTTTTATTAATTACCATTTCAAAATACATATTTACTGATGGAATAATATTATTGTCTCTCCAGTAAATATCCATACCTTGACCTCGATGTAGATTAGCTAATTCTTCTTGAAATACAGTCATTAATGATTTTTCTAATCGAAGTGTATCTATTTCATTATAATTCGTGTCATTCATTAATGCAAGTTCTGGGATTAATTCCATTGCTTTAAAATACATATAGTTAGCACTGTTAATAGTCATTGGAATTCCGTATATCATATGCGATGCTTTAACGCCACGTCTCATAGGTGAATCATCTTCAATATCGTCGATCAATAATGAAGAATTATGCAAAACGTCTATAATCTTTGATAATATGACAATTTTATCTCTTGGGATATTATAAAACATGTTGAATGTCTCGATCAAATTTAAACGAAATTTCTTACCTTCTTGTTGCGATATATGACTGTATGGTTTCTGTAATATTGTTTCGTTTGATTCAGACCACGTATGTCGATCATCCAGAATTGATTCCAACGTTTTCTTATCCATGTTTGATATATTGACAATATTTCTAAACTGTATAATCTTTTATTGTTGTAATATAATCGATTAACATAAGCTTCGTGCTTTCACTTAATCCTTTTGTCCAGTGTTCTAGTACTATTTTAGAGATTTTGACACAGCGATGGCCTTATAGATTTTCGTTCTCATCGAAAACTTTTTGCTTTACTTGCCTTTGTTTGACATTATTTAAAGGAACAAAGCATATATATAACAACGACTAGAGAGCTGTTTAAAGTAAACGGAATGAGGATTAAATGGTGTAGATTGTTAAATTTTGAATAATTTTAAGATATATATATTTACATATGGTATGCAGTTATGAGATGTATGAAGTTGTTAGACCGAGTTAAATAGTGGAACATTAGCAAATTTGTGATCAGAATCGTTTTTATTCTGTGCTTCAGGATTAGTACGCTTCTTTTTTCTCTTTGTCTTTGTTGGCCATTCTAGTAGCATATCCCTTTCCCTGATCAGTCTTTTATCCAATTTTCTGCTGATTGCTTTGACTTCACCAATATTAACAAAACTTGAATCCAACATATTTTTGTTAGATATATGTTTCAGTTCTTTAATATCAAGAGTATTAATATTGTGAATCCATGCAACTTTGTTAACCATATCATTATCGGAAAAATGTTTTAGATTGTTAAGACTTCTTATTTGTTTTTCGTTATAGGTCTTGATTGTTGGAGTGTAAGATGTACTTAATGCATTATGTGCTTGTGAATTTTCTGATTCGATTTTCAATTCGATCAATTGTTTCAAATTTGTTCCAATATTTTGCAAATTTTGTATGTCACTGGGGAGTCTTAAACTTTCAAAATTTTTAGGACCAAGAAATTTTGGTCCAGTTAAGTTTTTGTAATATAGTTTGTCCTGTATTGGTATCAATCTGTCCAAAGTTCGTAAAAATTCTTGCAGAGACGTTATAGGCAGCACAGAATCATCCTCATTGTTATAATCGGAAAGCGACTCGTAGGAAGGTCTCTTCAATGATACAAATTTCATGGATGGGGAAATACTTTCACCTTGAATGATTACATTTTTAAGTATCTTTCTTGCTCTTGATTTTCTAGTAGAATTGGTCAATGGAATGTTTTTGCGTTTCAATTCTTTTTCTGGTTCTGGTTCTTTTGGCTCTTCATAAGTGATACCTAGAAAATTAAGTATTGCATCATCTTGTGGTTCTTGTTTTATATGACCCGAGTAATCCACTCTCTTCCGCTTTCTCAACTGCATAATATGAAACTGTATGGGTATGATGTCAACACACAGATAATTTGGTGCTTTATTGAACCGTATTGATTCGATTTACTGTATTTGTAGATATATTCACATACATTACAAGATTTAAAAATTTTCAAGGCATCGCACTGCAAAAGAAATCAGTCAGTTTTTCGAAAAAAAGAAAATGAATATTTTATAAGATATTATATAAATCATGATATAAAAGATATTTTATCTGAGTGTTATCTTAGCATTTGAATGGAAGAAATATGTTGTCATTGATGAAACTGTTCTTCTTTTCTTGGACGTATATTTTAGTGGTCTCTGAATGATCTGGTGGCACTTCTTTAAATCTAATTAATAAATGAACATGAGAGATTCCTTTGATACTTTGTAAATTACTGTAATTGAGAAACCAAACAAAATCTGTATCTGGTTTCAATTTCAATTTCTCAGTTAGTGTATTTTCCAGAAACCTTTCTATTTTGTCTTTCATTGGTGGATACATAGTTGGTAAAACACTGTTTTGGTTTTCCATACTAACTTCTGTCTTATCATCTAAGTAAAGCGGTAACTGAATCTTTGACCACACTAAAATATGAATAATATTTGATTCGAACATGTATGGGAAATCGTTTGGTAACAATTTGAATAAATCTTTTTGGGAAAAACATGCCTCAATTTTATCATTAATTGTTGGATATGTATTATCATTTAAATTTGTTAAATCATCTAAATTCCAATCTAGTTTACCCAAAATATGATCGATCATTTCTATGTTTTTTTCCTTTAATGCAGCCTTATGCGCTCTATATTTAACTGTCTCATCTTTTGATCTTCTTAATTTATAAAGCTCGCCAGTTCCAACATATTCCTGGACTTCAGACCAGTTTATTTCTGTATCAGAAATATTTTCAAATCCTTGAGTCATTGTAGAAATATGTCTGCTATGATATTATATGTATTGTATCTGTGATACAAAAAATATATACTGTCATATTCTAAAGAGTAATATATATTTCATTAAATATAGTTCGAGAGATTTCGGGGTAAAGGAATCCGAAACCATGTAAATGTTATATATAGATATACGTAAACCATGTGACTAAAGAAATCAATTCTTTCTATTAATAAATAAATATATAAATATGTATATGACACTATGCAATTAAAAAATGGTGAAGTGCTGTTTGTTAGCAACAACTTATTACTGTATGATTAAACCAGAATCACACATATCAGATCAAGGATCTTGGTCTGTGACTAGCTTTCAAACATACATGATTTGTTAGATGATTTCTGTTGTACTCTATCTTTTGTGAAGTGTAAGCTGATACAATAAATGGCAACGTGAAACCTGCAGTTAAGTAAATCAAATTAAATGGCAACTCTTTTTTGGATAAACTCTTGAGAATGAATGACATGTTTTTAATATATCTATTGTAATAGAACAGCTCACTGGATGAATGCTATTGGAGACATGGTAAGTGGGATCCAGATGAACTGTCAATACTCGTCACCCATTGCCCATTTATATAATCAATTAATCCTGTTGTGAGGCACGGGTTGCTGTGGCGACGAAAACGAAAAATTTTTGATTTTCTAATCAGGTGTGTTCAGCCAATCATATGCGACAACATTACTAACAGCGGTGTTGGTCGCTGTGTACGAAAGATTTACTTTTTCAATTGTCTGTTCGACTCCCGGCTGAGGTAGTTTTTTCGATATCGTTCAAAATTTTTGTTTTGATTTCGCAAGTCTACAGAAGCAATTATCTGTTTTATGAAGAGCTGCTTTCTAATATGAAAAGAAAGGTATAGATACTCCTTGTGTTTGGTTGAATGTGTGGCAGGAACAAGTATCTAATATGACGGCATTCCCTGTAATATCAGTTAAACCGAGTTATAATTCGGTTGTTAGAGGTTGTCCAGGTATACCAGAAACATTACCACGTGTAGAATGTCAATTGCAAATTAAATCGAATAATGGTCAAAAGATTAAAATAGAGAGGATTGAAGTATTGCTGAAAACAATAGAGACTTTACATTCTAAATCTGCGATTAGTATAACGTCTGCTCCTTCGGTATCATCACAATTTGAGGCCGGTATTTTAAGTAATAATAATAGTGATAATTCTTCTAATTCATCGATAAGATCGAGTAGTAATGGACCTAATAGTTTGGTTTCTGGTAATGGTAGAAGTGATTCATTAATCTCAAAGGGTAAAAAAAGGAAAAATAAATTCGAATTAACAACTGTTCATTTTAAAAAAGTAATTAATTTAAAATCAAATGAAAAGAAAAGCTTAATAGGTTTAGATATTCCTTTAACAATTGCATTACCAGATGATATTAAGGAAACAAATTATAATGAAAAATTTGGTAATTGTATCACTGTACTAGAATGTAACGTTCAATATGATTCAAATCACATTAAAAATTTTACTCATTCAATTAATGTGGAAAAATATACATTTTTACCATCAAATCAATTATTCCCACCAATTTCGAAGAAAATTTATTCACCAGATAAAAAATTTATTATTAATTATAAAATTGAAAACCCATGTGTTACAACTGATGATATGTTAAAGATAAGTATTGATTTTAGACCTGATTTAAAATCAAATATAATTCAATCACAAAATAAAAGTAAACTTTTCAATAAAAAGATAAAATTAAAAAATATAACTTTTCAACTGAAAGAAATTTTGCAAATTAATGATACTTCAAATGTAAGTCCATTACATTCACATCATCATGTACATCATCCATATATATCACATACTATTGATTCCAAAGAAAATATAATTCAATCTTCAACTAGAGATGTAAATGAAGTAATATCATTATATCCAATTCATTTAGATAATGATATCAGAATCTCTACCAAGGATAAATTTTTTAGAAAGTTTGAATCAACTTCACAAGAACCAGAATTTCTTTATAAACTACCAGAATTTGTTAATGAATCAGAAACTCAAGGCAATATTAAGACACTTTTACTACAAAATAAAAATAATAATATTCCATTTCAATATCATAACTCCATCACAACTCTTGGCTCTTTTTTTTCAATATTACATTGTTTGACCATAAAATTTAAAATAGGCAATGGGAAAGATTTTGAAATTACACAAAATATAACAGTATCAAGATGGTCAAAAATACAACTAAAATATATACAACAAATGGTGAAACAAGAGACTCAGACAGCTCAGTTTGCTAGAAAATTTTATGACAATTTTGGTGGTATAACGAGAAAAAGAATTGATTCGCCAACAACAAAAGATAATAATAGGAGGAACTCTTCTTTTACAGATCAATCAGATAAAGAATCATATTATTATTTGGAGTATCCAATATTACCACCCGTTCTTTACTATTTTAATGATGAAACGCTAAAACAGTTTAATATTAGACATGTTAATCTAGGAAAGAAACCTCGGCAGGTCCCAGTTATTGAATGAACCATTGATATAGATGTATATAATATATATGGTACTGATGTACGTTTCTATAACTTAAGTTAGATAGATGGATTATCATATTAACTATTATTTATTAAATTTTTTGTGATTAAAAGTGAAACTTTTATCATAAATCATAGTTTTTAATTTAGTCTATATTTGGAAAATCCTGATCCGAACAATTGTAGAGACATAGTAAATACTATTAAAAATAAAAAGAAAACCAGACTTAATTTAAAAGAAAAGGCCTCATATAATAATCCACCAATAGTAGCTCCATTTCATAAATAGATTGGCGAAATGATTACACCACAACAAATATTTGATCAAATATCTCAATTCAACGGTAATCTAACGTCACAAGAGAAAGAAACAAAACAAACTTTATCTGAAGTATATTCTATTATTATTGCATTAGACTATGTGGAAAAGGCATATCTTAAGGATTCAATTTCAAGCTCTCAGTATACAAACTCTGTGAATAAACTCTTAGCTCAATACAAGACGTATTTAAGTAATGATTCAGTCCGTAAAGAATTCGTTGATTTGGATCATTTCAAATCTAAATATGACATTGTAGCCTCAAATGCAGTTACAAGACTAGAAAGAGGTATACCTATTACAGTAGAACACGCAATTTTGGATACAGATATAACGGATAATGAAAATGGTAGCAAAGATTCTACTATATCAAGGAAGAATGGATATAATGGCAAAGATGTTGCGCAAGCAACAGGTAATTTTATTACCATTATGGATGCATTAAAACTAAATTATAAAGCAAAAGATCAACTTCATCCACTGATTGCAGAACTATTACTAAGTATAAACAAAGTTACACAAAGTGATTTTAAACATAGGAAAGAATTAGTAGACTGGATTGTCAGAATAAATAAGATGAAAGTTGAAGATACGTTAACCATTAATGAAATTCGTGAGCTACTATTTGATCTGGATCTTGCATATAAAAGCTTCTACACCTTATTAGAATGAATATATCCCTTACATGCATTATATTATCTATATCTATATATCGTTTAATTGATAGAACTTCATGAAAATGCGTTTACTATCGGGATGTCAATTATGATCGACAAAGATATATCTACTGTATCTATGTTTAACGAAATCCTTTAGTATGTGAAATTAAACGATTATACGCAATCGTCCTCTTTGAAAATTCAAATCTAAATTGAGTGAGAACCATTACATAGCCCATTGCGCCGACTAGGGAACGTAAATATTACTGATCTGATCTAGAGTATTTATATAACTCTTTTCATCCATTTAGGATCTGTAGAACAAAATTCTATTGCTGAATTGATCTTTTAATCACTAAATTTCGAAAGAATATTCTTGTTTTTTGTCTTGTTCCTAAATTCTTCAAACATTTTCATTGTTTGTTTTTCCCTTTCAGTCAGAGTTGGATCATTTGATTTTTTATTGTCATCAGAAACCGTCGTTTCCATTAAAGGTTTACTGTGGTGGGTTTTATCATGATTCTCCCTCAGCTGTATTGTATCGGCTTCAACCTTTCTTTCTACTTTTTTTTCTGGTATATTTAACAAAGGGGATGCTTTCATTTTGAATTTTGTTTGTATTTTGGAGGAAGTTAATTCATCTTCTGAACTTTCGTCAGATTCATCATTAAAATTAAGCTTAACCTTGGGCATAAATTTTTGTTTCTTCAATTGTTTCGACTCATTATTTGAGTCGCCAGATCTTTTGGTTACTAGATCACTAAAATATGGTATTGTGATTTCAATATTGCTAATGACTGCTGGATAAAGAAATCTTGTGTTGCTACTGCTTGGATCTAATTCATTTCTGGTTAATTCCCTGAATTTATAAATCGAATCCCCTACAATTTTACCAAATACTGTTATATTATTATCAAAATAATTGTCCCAAGCCTGAGTGCTGATTAACCATGTATCTGATTTAATATCCCAGCATAAAATACCATCTTGAGACACTTTCAGTCTAGAGTTAGGTTCTGTTAGCGTCAGTTCGTGGACTCTATCGTTTTCTTGACGAATCAATTTAATATATCTATCTTTAATGAAGTAATTCAATGTATTTCCATCGAATTCATTATTCAAACAACATTTAATGAAGAATCTTGAAGTCCGCGGACATTCATTTGCCCATAGCTCCACTTCTAAATCACCCTTACTAGTATGAATTACACATTTTGCAGTAGTTCTTGGAGTAGACATCACAATACTAAGTAATTTATTATCAATTCAACCAAACCCCAATTAATGCTCAATATATTTACTTGTGATAAGTAATCAATTCTGAGACATCTTTTTCGTGTTTCAATTAGTCCCGGGTAATATCTTCTTATTAAATTTTATCGACAAAGAAAAATAACAACAAGGTAGCAAAAAACCCTGGACTTGAGAATGATTGACGGCTCATCTAGTAGATGAAAAGAAAAGAGTCAGGCAACGTGGAATTAAGTATCAGCTTTACCGTACTGTAAATATTAGCATCACATATATCAAAAATTGACCTTTATTCTTATTCACGCCAAGATGTTGAGTGTATTAAGGAATGTAAGTAATAAACCAGTGTGGAGTGCGACGAGAACGTTAACCACTAGTCGATTCTTACTACAGAAACAAACAAAGGACTCGAAACCACAATCTATTTTAACAGATGATATGTTGGCCAAGGCAGGTATGGACATTGATGAACCAACCACAAAGGATTCTTCTGAAGGTAAAGAAAATTCAACTTCCAAAACTAATAGTACTCAACGTCCAAAGACTAAAAAAATTAGACAAACATCCACTGATATTAAAAGAGAAAGATATGCTAATTGGTTTTATATCTTTTCATTTTCTGCTTTATCAGGTACAGCATTATATTTGACCAGAAATTGGGAAGAAGGTGAACCTGATGAATTGAAAAATCAAGTTGAAAATGGTTATGTGTCAAGTTTAATGTATCAAAGATTTAAATTGAGATTTAACTCAATGTTTTCATACTTTCAAGAACCACCTTTCCCTGATTTATTGCCACCTTCACCGCCAGCTCCATATCAAAGACCATTGACTTTAGTGTTAAGTTTAGAAGATTTATTAGTTCATTCAGAATGGTCACAAAAGCATGGTTGGAGAACAGCTAAGAGGCCAGGTGTTGATTATTTTCTTGGTTATTTATCACAATATTATGAAATTGTTCTATTTTCTTCTAATTATATGATGTATTCTGAAAGAATTATTGAAAAATTGGATCCACTACATGCATTTATTTCATATAATCTATACAAAGAGCATTGTGTTTATAGAGAAGGTAGTCATATTAAAGATTTATCAAAATTGAATAGAGATACTAATAAAGTTTTAATTATTGATACAGATCCAAATAATTATAAATTACAACCAGAAAATGCAATTCCGATGAA
>PPOH02000204.1:0-49787 GCA_003708465.2 Kazachstania kunashirensis
AACAGGTGCTGAATCTGAACAAAAGGAATCGAATAATCTTAAAAATTTAAAGGGTCATAGTAGATCAAACTCAATTATGGATGAAGAAGATGATGCTATTTTCCTAAATTTGTTGAATACACATGGTATAACAGAAAATCTTGACGATACTTTATGTTTTGATGAAATAACATCGTATCTAGAACAACAATTTGATATTGTTTTATCTGAAGAGACTCGTATCAGAAGAAATCCACGTTTTGAAGATACGAGAGTTCATGTTGCGTTATATTTTATAGAACCAACAGGTCACGGTTTAAGAGAACTAGATGTAGAAATAATGAAAAGAGTCGCTCGATTTACTAATGTTTTACCAGTCATATGTAAAGCAGATTCATTCACAAAAGAAGAATTAAAACAATTTAGACAAAATATTATGAACGATATCGAAACTTTCAATGTACCAGTTTATAAATTTGAAATAGATCCAGATGATGATGATCTCGAAGCTGTAGAAGAAAATCAAGCGTTGGCAGCTTTACAACCTTTCTCAATTGTGTCATCCGATCAAAGAGATTCAAATGGTAAATATGTTAGACAATATCCATGGGGTACAGTAAATATTGATGATGATAAAATATCTGATCTACGTATATTGAAAAGTGTACTTTTCGGTTCTCATCTACAGGAATTCAAAGATACAACTCAAAATTTCCTATATGAGAATTACCGTACAGATAAATTATCAAGTGTGACTAAAAATAACCCAATTAATAAGACTATAGGTAATAGAGATAGTGTAGCCCCAAGTTTAAGTAATTTTGCTTCATTAATTAATACTGGCCATTTCAAATCTTCACAGTCCCTTTCTTTAAATCCTGCTACAAATAATAGAAATGATGGTACATTGCAAATACCTTCAACCCCACAAACATCTAATGATGTGGCAAGTGAACGATCTGTAATTAATGAATCACCAATTAAACAAATGTCAGACGAAATAAGAAATGAAAATGAAGAAATTATCAGATCTATCAAGAAGGAGGTACAGTCGAAGGATTCGGCAGAAAGAAATAATTTAAGAAATATATCTGAAACTGTCCCATACGTCTTAAGACATGAACGTATTATCGCTAGACAGCAAAAATTAGAAGAATTAGAAGCTCAATCAGCAAAAGAATTACAAAAACGTATATATGAATTAGAAAAGAAAGCCCATGATTTAAAACTAAGAGAAAGACTACTAAAACAACAATCAATTCATGGTTCAGGGACATCATTAATGTCCGATAACAAAAGTCTTGCTAGTAACAGATCACTTTCTCATTCTCAAATGAAAAAGGGTGATACTTATACTGACTTAGCATCTATCGTGTCGGGACAACAATAATAAAAGGATATATTAGACAATCATATAATTAGTAAGTAATCGGAAATTTATTCTATATATATTAGGACTTTCTTAAATATAATATATTTTAATTTTACAACGATATATCAAATATGGTGGAAACAATTTATTTGGAGTAGAACAATCAATTTTTACGGTATCCATAGCGAACAAGCAAGAAATGGTATCACTAAGATGTTCGAATTGATAAAGAAACAAATATATATATGTACTAATGACTAAAAAAAGTAAATGCTTAAAAATGGTAACTAAGAGTGAAAGTCGTTCATAACATATTAGATGAAGATATAAGAAGAACATTGAGAGAAATTTTTTGGCAACTATCCTTTTTTACTTCTCCTATTAACAGAAAGCATAATTTTTTTATGAAGTAAATGGCTATTGTTATTCAATAACAAATAGTCCGTTAGTGTACTTATTTAGTATAATTTTGTAAGTAATTAAAATTACTTGTTGAATTTGAAGTATTAGAAGGCACATTGCCATTTCCAGTTGAAATAGAACCATTACTTTTTCTACTGTTTGGTCCTCTAACACCCAATGGGTTTTTAGAGAAACTTAATCTGATACCACCTTTGTTACTCGTAGTTGAACGAGGTAATTGACGACCATATAATTCAGCCAGTGCTCTAGTTGCAAAGCTTACATCATCAAACTCAACGAAACACATTGGACCATGTCCATGACTGTGATTATGATTACTCCCATGATTACTATTCAAGTTTTTATTTCTAAATGATAATCTTCTAAAACCATGTTGGTCTGTAAATAATACCCTCAATTCTTGTTCAGTTGCATCCGGTGGTAAATTACCGACATACAAAGTATTACAAGGAGGATTTTGATCAGCTGGATTTGCTGGTGGTGGAATTTTAGATAACAATGAAAGATCTGCATCAGTAATCCCAGTAAATGATTGATTATTGTTTGTGTTAGAAGTAGAGCTCGATAGATTTGTATTACTATTTGAGAACTTTGAGATATTAGAGGGTGTTGAAATATTGGAAACATCGTTTGGTAAACTTGATTTATTTAATGATTTCAAATTGTTTGGATTTGATAATCTTGTTGTTTGCTGGGATGGTAAACCATTTGATTGATCTCTTTTGAATTGTCCCGACATAAAGGTTTGGTAATCACTTTGTGGCATAAATGGAGTTGAATTATCATGTAAAATTATTGGTAAAGATTGTTGTTGCTCCTGTATTAAATTAGCAGAATTCATATTATATTGCGGTATTGGATCGCTAACTGATATCAAATTTGCATTAACGTCAATAGATGAAGGAGCCCCAGAAGCTGTAACCGAATTTGATGCGGCTGACATAAACATAGATGAATTTTGATTACGGCTATTGTTATTATTGCTATTACTTGCATTATTATTCATGCTCCAATCTAACACTGAATTGGAAGGATGAGATGGTATATCTGGGAAATTGTTCATACTCGATGGAATTGTATCTGGATTCCAAATATTTTCATTGATATCTTCGTTTTCCATCAATAAGAATGATTTACCTGCCTCTCTAGTTTGAGCTGGTGCATTTAATGGTAAATCATGTCGAGAAGGATTTTGATTCATTGATGCACCAATTTGTTCATGTGGACCAAAAGATTGAATCATATTTGGATTCACTTGAGATAAACTATTTTGTGAAACATCATTTCTTGTAAATGGATCGGTGAAAGAAAATCTTGATTTCGGTTGGGCCGGTGATGAAACATTTAAAATTTTACTTGTTGATGATGATTCGACAGGAGTTGAACTTATTCTTGGTAAAATGACATTATCGTTAAAACCATTTGAACTTGTTAATTGATAATTTTGTTGATTATTTGAAGTATTTCGTATTATGTTTGTGATAGATAATTGTTGTTGTGTTGAGTTATCTATAACTTCAATTGGACATTTGACAATATAATTTGGTCCAAAAATATCGTTTTTGTTTAATAAAATCGATGCATATAATTTAGCCAATTTGAAGGAGTCAAAATTTGCTACAAGAACTAAATCCGTCATCTGTTTATTGTCGAATAAATCTGTTGGAGAATCGGTAGTTGAAGCTGAACCACTATTTATTATCTCCTCGATCAATTCAATTTTTGTTATACCGGTAGCTAAACTGAAAATTAAATGACATTCACGTGGAGTAATATCCAATGGTACGTTTCTAATCTTTAACGAAAAAGAGGTCGATATTTTATTTTCTTTTGATTCTAAGCCATTTAGTGATAAAGTTTGTAAAACTGTTGATAAATCCAATGCCGAATAGTTATCATTTGTCAAAAATTGTGGTGGATCTGAACTATTTAAGTCATTATTATTATTATTATTATTATTATTATTTTGCGTTGTTAAAGTATTTGTAATATTATTATTTTTTGATAAATGCAATGGAGATGACTGAGAATTCGAGTTCAATGACATATTATCTGGACTTGAATTGAATGCTCTTTGTATGAATAAATCTGAGCTTTCAAAATTTTTTTTTTCCTTAACCAAAGACATTTGTCAATTAAAAATTACAGATTAATGAGAAAAAATTTAAAACAAAAAAACTAATGAATATTAAAGCAGTGGTAGAGCTTTACCAATGAAAAAAATTAAAAATATAATGCTGGAAAGTAATATCTGTCAAAGATATTATATGCTAGAAGAGATAAATTTTAAATTTATCTTAATCTTTTGTTTCTTAGAATATGTTATAAAATGTTACAGTTCTAGGCTTTCTTTTTTAATTTTTTTGCAATCTAGTTTCTATTTAGTATGATATTATATTGATTCGATACTTTTTAAAAAATTAATGAACTTTGATTGAATAGGGGTCTCGATTACTTTTGCAATATATTGCGATTAGATATCAAAATTTCGTGTTTAAAATAAAAATGTAATTAAGAAAGCAGGGCAAAAAAGATACTGACAACTTCCAAACTATTATAAATGTATTTATTGCTATAACTTGTTTCCTTGTAACTTTTTGACTTGGTTGTAACAAGATAAAAGTGGTATCCAACCAAATTGACTTCCTGATAAACCCAAGTTGTTTACGTGACATTTCTGATCTCTGACAGTGCACGCCTGACCAAACATTTTTAAAGAAAAATAGCGGCATTCATTTAGTACGAAGTGATATACAGCCGTAGGTCACGTGATATTATATTCCCCCTACAAAGAGCAAACCTGTTGTGTACTGCGTTTCTGCAAAGAACAGGCCTGTGTTTACTGTACCATTTAGTACTACCAGTAGGGCCACTGGACTTTTACTGCTTCCGTCTGGGGTGCAATCGCGTGTAATCGAGTGCAATCGCTTTGCTCTCTTATGCCCAATCACAAGGCAGGATTTTGGATTTGTTGTGGCTGGGTTTTAGAAAAAACGATAAATTGTGTTGAAAATTGCATCACATATTTTGAGGGTCACGTGAACGGTGGCCAGCGGAATGGTTATTTTAAATATTTCCGGAACGTTTCTGGAACGTTTCCCGTACCGTGTTGTGTTCGCGTTGCTGTTACTTGAGGTGCAAGCCGGGCGATAGATTCCAGAGCGTTTCCACATTGTTTCGCATTCCCATATCTGCAGTTCTTAATGAGATCGCTCACGACGACTTTTCGCATCCCAAAACAAAAACAAAATGCGGCTGTGCATTAAGCCCTAATTGGCCTATTTGAACTAAAAGAAAACTGCAAATTATATGTGAGCCAGTTCATTGAGCGATAAGTAGTTACAGGTTAATAGAGTGCTATACTCACTTAATTGTATTACACTTTTCTTTATATATTTTATTTACTTTTTTTTTGATGCAATTTCATTTATTACTATTAAGAGCAAGGCGTTTCGAGTCTAAAGAATCAGCGTCCAGACAAAAAATATTAAATCAAATTGCTATTTCGTTTGCCAATACCTTTGTACTTCTACTATGTTCGAAATTTGGCGTTTGTTTATCTGTTGAAAAGGGTAGGTCTAAAAGAGTGGTTTCCAGAGGGCCACCATATGTTCGACGCACAGCCGTTCACCATTATTGCAATCTGAAAACAGGGTAGAAAAGAATTTACTCATAAAAAATTTAACAAAAAGATGTCACTCTGCACTTTTCTTGCCGAACCCTACCCAGGACCACCACCTGTTGCTAACTCGTTTCTAGATCGTTTCCAATAACCATTCGTGTTCGTTTATTGGACTTCATTGAGAAAATAATCGCCAAAATTTCAAAATTCGAAAAGTGGACGGGCGTGTATGGGTGCTTACCTGTCACATGTATACTTAAACTGGATAATATATCGAATATTTTTAACTAACTACAAACTCTAACATTTAACTATATTTATATATATTATTCTAAACAAACGATCTGGAGAGACGTCTTCCGATCTTAGCCATTCTGCCGACGGTTGGAGCATTTTCTTCTTTCTCCTGAACTTTTGACACTCTTCTGAAATGCCTTGGGATATCTCTTTCCTGCTCGAACCTCGATGAACGTCTAGATTGTGTATAATACTCCGTAGGACCATTCTTTGTCATTTGTTTTTCGCTGACTGTCTTTGCACCATACGTACTCACTGTAGGGTCTACCAAGCTGGGATAATTGCCAACTGTACTAGCATACGACCCAGCAGTCTCAGAACCAATACTCCTACTTCTCCTAGTAGTTAAATTACCTACAGAGGTATCGTATGACCCCATTAATTGCTTATCAGTAGCTGGTCGCCGAGAACTCGAAAATTTTGTCAGGAATGAAGATTTGAATGTTCCAGCGGCAACTCCAGGTACTATTTCAGTATGACCAATTTCCTCCTCACTTAATACATCACGTTCGGATGTAGATTGTATTATTTCTGTCTCTTCTTCAACACCCTCTTTTGTAACCAGAGATTTCTTTTGTCCCATAGCAACCGAACTTGCAAACAAATTCTCATGTCTACCAGACTCCATAAAACCACTATCAAGCACTTCCATACCAGAAAAGCTTTTCTTGGGTAAGGAGTCTCCAATCATTGTCCTCCTACCTGCTATCTCTCTAAGACTTGAACTACACATTGTTGGGGCCATACGTTTAATTTCTCGTAAACTAGAAGCAGAAAGAACAGGCCTATTATGATAGTTTTCCATTGCTTCCTTCATATTGTCTTTAGGTCCTAATTCATGTGAGTGCGTGATGAAATCACGAGTATTGGTACTCTTTCCAAAATTATCTAAACCAAAGTAACCTTCATAAAGACTCGACTCCCCGATCATAATTTTATTACCAGATATTTCTTTTAAACTCGATCCTGACATATTAGGTGCTTGTCTTCCAATTTCTTTCATACTAGCAGCTGACATGATAGGTGCTTGGAAAGACGTCCTATAAGGGGCCTGAATTGGTTTTGATACATTCCTTGTACAGGAAATACCAGTTCCTTCACTAGTAGTAGAGTCAGATGATACCTTATTTGATGCTCCTGCATGTCGATGGTTCGCTAAGACACCGGCACCACATACAATAGCAATATCAGGAATTTCATTTTGTTCTTCTAAAATAGAATTCATGGGCGATGAATTCGTATTCTTTGATGATAAATCAGGCAATGGTTCCTTTACTGACTTACTGTCCTTCGCATTTGGCACCATCGAACCTGTTATTGCCATTCCAATTGCAGTGCCCGCTGACACAACAGGAACACTTCCAGAAATAACATTTGACTTGGATTTCGATTCTGACTCACTTTCTTTTTCTTTCTGAAGTGGGTGAACTACACTAGAAGATTTGTTGTCTAGGTCATTTTGTTCTGTCTCAATAATTCCTGGAGTACTGCGTGACAATATTCCATTCTTCTCTAGTTTATTATCATTACTGAAAATTGGAGTAACTGGTTGAAGCAATGTAGGAGATTTTGTATCTTCGGATGATTTAGATGTTAATGGATGTGTTGGCAAAATATTAAGAGATTTCGAATTATCTTGTTTCTTCTGTTCTGGTATATGCCAATTTGGTAATGGGCGCTGATGTAAATGTTGGTCATAGTAGTTCTCTATTTCTTCCTTTGACATCGAAGTTCCTTCACCTGGCACTTTATCATTAAGCCCTGTTCCAAATTCAAGAATATCTGTCTTTTCTGGCTCCTCAATGTCATGATACATTTTCGAATGTGACAATCTTCTAACATTGACTGGATGAGCTTCGCGATGATGCTTTCCATCGCCTTCTACAGGTCTACCACACCCAGGGATTTTTGTATCAGGTTCTGTAATAGTGGGTATTTCACTTTGTGATGTAATAGGCTTAGTAGTGGTGTATGATCTTTTTGAAGGTTCTTCATACTCTGTAGGAATCTTAGTCAAGTCATTATTTAATTGAGTCGCTTCGAAATATCTGGCCTCTTCAGATATATTGTTTGGGGATTCCTTAAAAATACCTATTAAATAATCTTCCTCAAAAGTTTCAGGTTCAACCTTCTGGTGGACCTTAGTGTCATCTACTCGATTTTTATGCCTATAAAATCATTTTGTTAGTAAAAGTAATTAGTAAAAATTATTAAAGTCGGACCTTCAATATAAATAGACATATATATATTGCTCGGAAAGGAGAATTATATATACATGTATTTATATTAGACAAAACATTCATCGATCTTATTAAGTGCGAGGTTTATCAGTTAGAGCAATGTATCATCATTGAAAAAATAAGATTAAAAAGAATCCTGTAAGTAAACCATGAATTTCATGAGAGCACCGAATGAATTTAAAAATTATAAAGAGCTGAATAAAAAGGAAACCAGATAAAAAGTAGGAATTAGTGAACTAAATAAAATATTAATAATTAATAGAAATCTAATGGATAAAAGTCCTATAGGGAAAAAGAAATGGCAATTTAAAAATTAGAACATTTATATTACAATGAAAATTACTCTCTGCGATTCGATGGATTAATAGGAGTCCTTAAAGGAGACGGATTGGGCTGATTATCGATATTAGATGATTTCAGAGGAGCATCAGCAGCATCCTTATCCTTTCTCAACTTTGAAAATGATGTAAAAGTAGTATTTTGAGCAGTAGTTTCCTGTGGTGCTTGTGATTCTACAATTGGTGTAGGACTTGAAATTTTATATGCATTTGGGGTCGGAGATGTTGCTTCATTTCCAACAGTTGTTGGGTAATTTGCATAAACTTCGGGTTCTTCAGATTGGTAATGTTTATATTTCTTATCTTTGCCATGTGTTGCTGCGGTGATAGTAGTCCAAATACTATTAAATAAAAGCAAGGCTACTGTAACCCAAATAAATGCAAAATTTTTTGGTCCAATCTTGGCACTTCTGTCGTCATGGTGGAAAGCCTTTCTGGCTTTCACATAACAACCAGTGTAAAGACAAGCTGACAGAATTATGAAAAACCATGCTAACCAACACATCACAGTAGAAAAAATAGCGAATCCTTTGAAAACCTTAATGATTAATACACAAGCTGGAATAATCGCTAACATTATAAAAACAAAACCGATTAGTAACATTGCCCAAGCAACTCTTGATAAATAATAGTAGGTATTCCTATTATTTAAAAATGTAGATGGCATATTTGGACTCGCCCCAAAATTATCTCTTGGAGAAAATGGTTTTGCTGGAGCTTTACTAGAGCAATTAAAATTTTCATTATTTTGCCAGCCACAAAAATCGTAGTTATACCATCTAGTCACCGTTGAAGCATCATTAAAACCATTAGTATTTCCTTGAAACCAATAAAACTCCTTTAAGACACCACTGTGTCTGGCACCTGACAAAATTAGGAAAAATGATAATAAACCTGCGCCTAATAAGAAAAAAAATGATAGTACATGAACAAACCTTTTCAAAAACATATTGGTTAATGATTCAATTATTCAAAAATATAAAACAAAAATTTGGTAAAAATTCCACAACAAACAAATTTGAACAATTATTCTTATATATTTTTTCTATGCTATTAGATCTGAAATGGAAAGGAAATTTGACATTAATTAAAAACAACCAGAAAAAATTAACTCCTCTTATAAGATATCAAAATGTTTATGGTAACATCTTTTATGAAAATCCTTATAATTTTAAGGGACTTTTGTAACTACCCCTAACAATAATCAATTCCTTTATTTTACTATTCGTTATTTTATACGAATTAAGATTGAGAAAACAGAGCGCCAGGTCACGTGCATTTATGGCTGGACCATCATCATATTAAGAAGCTTCTTAGCTCAGAACATATTCTCAAGTTTTACAGAAATACCAGACATTGAACCATATGAAGGATCTAGTGAGTTAACTATAGCGTTTTGTTTCAAAAAACATTTCAGTCCTTCTAGTGTACATTCAATTGGACACCAGACGCTCAACGCACAATTATGATCCCTAATTGGTAATTTACTTCTTTTTATCATAAAGTCAAATTGGTTACCTACTAATTTTTCTAATTCGAAATCAAGATCACTTCCATTATTGGTAGTGAAATATTCAATATTATTTTTACCAATAATGTAAAGTTCAATGATTCGTGTTGGATCAGTTAAGTCGTGTGAAATTAAATTATTAGTCACATAAAGGATCAACAATTGATCAGATATCTCGTAATTGATCAATTTCACACTATTGATTCGATATAATGCTGCTTCATTAATTTTCATTGAATTTAACTTAGTAAAATCATCTGTTGTATCATAAATTTCAAATGTTGAAATATCAGCATTTAAGCTTTGTATATCATAAACCGGTTTAGAATACCCTATTGATTCTGGTTTAATAGAATCCACGACTTTTTCATTCATAGGTATAGATAATCGAATGCCATGATGTTCAGAGGTGTCTTTAATAAATGGGAAGAATTTGGAATATTGCTGGAAACCTTTCCCTGTTACGAATCCTGTAAAATGATTCGAACAAACATCAAATGTTTTACTATACAGCTTATGCAAGTTGTCTAATGCAGGCTCACAATTATACCAGTCCCTTTTAATAATTTTAGTTCTTGTTAAAGGGATACATTCTCTTGCAATTAAATTTAATCTACCATTAAATATTTGTGCTTTAATTAGTATTTGACAAACTATTCCTTTATCAGAAATATTTTCTGAATTTGGTCCAGTAAGATCCCGAATTTTTTTTCCATTAAATATACTTTCTATCTTAGATTCGAAGTTTGCAAACTTATTTGGATATATTAGCACTCGGAAACCATCAGTTGTTGGTAAGAAATATTCTTTATCAAGGAATTGAGAATTGATAAAAGAATTGTCATTATATGTATTTGATGTAAAATCAGTAAAATCTAATGCCACATATTTCCAATTTTCAAACGAAGCAGCAATTAATACTGCAACAATTCTCACATATTGAACATTTTCTTGTGTCACTAAAAGATCTTTCCATTGAACCCATTTTTCTATTGGTGGTGGATCCTTAAAAGGTAAACTGGTTTTCATCTGAGTGAATGTCTTCAAAATCCAATCCGTTTTTGAATATCCCTTGTTCCAATTTAATTTTAACTTTTCAAATTTAATGTCTATTTTAACGGTCGCATATCTGTCAATCGAACGACCAATTAAAGGTGGAGATAAAACTACTAAACAATTTTGATATGGTAACAATGATGTTTCTGTTTTAAGATTAGTATCTTTTGGTACAAAATAGAGACGTGAATATCCTTCTTTTGTCGTGCAATCAGATGCTACCAGAATGGCTTCGATTGATCTTTCTTCATTTAATTCTGAAAATGCAAATTCTTTCGGTGACCATTGTAGGGAATGTACATTTAATTTTTGTTTTTTCAATAGTGGTGGTTTTTCAATGAGTTCATTGATTTGAGTAATAGGAATTTTTGTAAATGGATACTGATTTGTTTCAGTTTCTGGTAATTGTGTATCCATCATTTGCGAATCGAATTCATTTTGTGATGCAATGGTATCAATACCTTTATATATTGGAACTATTGATACAGGTAGTTTGATAGTTTCATTTCTTACTAAATTTTTTTTTTCCTTAGTTTTAGTATTTTGTGAAATTAGTATGACGCAATCTCTTAATTTAGAGTTATAATTTTCTACATTATCTAAGTTAAATAAAGATGAATTGTTCCGATGTAACTCTAGTAATCTTAAAAATATTTCAAAAATTGACTTATATCTCCAAGATGGAGACGGCAATTGAAAATAGTTGCATGTGATACTATACAAATCTTTTACACTAATAGGTTCCAAATCATCGACAAAAATAATATAATTATCATCCTTTGATAGATAAACGCCAAAAAAATGAATAAAACATATTTTTTTCATATAAATATCTGATATGCACCATGAATCAGTATTATCGAATGGTGGTAAATCGATTTCAAAAAAACGACAAAGTAAAGAGATTGCTAATTGTGCATTTCTTCTTGCATGAATATTTTTACAATTAATTTTTGTCTCAAAATTTTTTTTATTGGAATTATCTAAATTTGTCAATTCGATTATTATGGTATCAAATTCATATGAAATTGATTTCAAAAGTGCAATAAATTGAATATGAACTGGTGTTTTCTCCGGATAAGTTAGGAATGGATCCACCGATACTATTTTATTATATTTTGATTCATCCATTACTGTGGTATTCAAACTAGTTTCGTTTTGTCAGCTAAAAGAGTGTTATTGCACTATTTTTGTTTATCTTTCATCACTTTCGTCGCCTTCTTGCAATAGTAACGGACGTATAATATAAAACAGTGTTATTAAAAAACTATAAGCCCGGTTTCACGCAGAAATAGGGTATTTGGACATCGTGTAATTTTGCATGTTCTTATTATTGTTACAGTAAACTGTCATGTATACAAACAATGGTTTTAATAGTAATATATGGGATACATGTGGTGTGTGGGTGTATATTTACTGATTTAAGCTAAAAAAAAAAGCAATAAAGTCTTGATAACTTAATCATCCAACAATTAACTAGCAGAGCAAACGAAAGAAACCAATTGCCAAGATGAGAATTGTATTACAAAAAGTCAGCCAAGCGTCTGTCACTGTTGAGTCGCAAATAATCTCCAGGTATGTAAGAATACACCTAGCTACAAGAATATTTTTTTTAATAATAAACTAACGAAGATGAAAAAAATAGTATCAAACAAGGGTATATGCTACTAGTGGGTATCAGTACCGACGACACGAAAGAAGACGTCGAGAAGCTGTCGAACAAAGTCCTGACATTGAGACTTTTTGAATCCATTGAGGATCCAACTCAGCTTTGGAAACGAAACATCTGCGATGTCCAAGGCGAAATCCTCAGCGTGTCTCAATTCACATTGTACGCTAAGACAAAGAAAGGAACCAAACCAGACTTCCATAACGCACAGAAGGGCCATCTGGCAGTGGAGTTGTATGAACAGTTTCTCAACAAATTGAAGACCGGTCTGGGCACAGAGAGGGTCCACGACGGGAAATTCGGTGCGATGATGAGTTGTGCATTGACCAACGAGGGTCCCGTGACCATCATTCTGGACAGCAACGTGTAATGTAAAGTAGGGGCCCACCATTGTTCTTTATATTATCTTTATCCATTTCTTTCTAGAACTCTTATGTAATGTAATGCACGGATCGCCAGAAAAGTGCGGCATTTACCGGATGTTATCTACCATTAGAGCGGGCCCTGAATGAAATTGTTCCGGTTGTTCCGATTGTCAGATAGTCATTTGTTTAAAGTTGTCATAAGCAAAGGATTACTAAAGCGATTAGCTAACGTTAGGGGGGTGTTTCAAGGGATGTGTGGCCCCTGTTCGGTTGAGGAGGGAGTTAGAGAAAGGGTGTGATATGTGTGTGTGTTTAAACATATATAAACAGTGCCCTTATTTCTTATCTTTTGTTTTCTTATATTTCATTTCTTATTTATTTTCATTGTATTTAATGATAATACAATAATAATAACAATTCAATTAATTCAATAATTCAATAGAAATACATTTCATAATGAATTCTCAAGTCAATGGAAGACAAAGTAGAAAATCCTCGATAGGCGCGCTAGTAGGTTACGGTACTTTAAGATTCTTACAATTTGCTTCGGCAGTTATTGTAATGTCTCTGATAGCTTATGCTATTCATGCTTACAATTTCCATGGTTCCAAAAAGACTAATTTTGTCTTGGCTGTGGGTGTTATCGGTGTCTTTTATAACCTCGTTTTATTCTTCTTGGCTTTAATTGTGCCAAGTTTAGTATTAGCTGGTGTCTATTTAATCTCCGAAATTATCATGTGTTTATTATGGTTGTGTGCTTTTATCGTGGATGCAAAAGTACAAGGTGATCATAGTTGCAAAATTAGACGTGTTTCATCCTATACACCACAATACGGTTCCGAATCGGATTTCTTAGAAAGTGGTGGTGAATATAACGCTTTTACTCACAGATATACAACAAGTTCAGAGAAGACTGCTTGTCAATCTGCTAAGGCATCAATTGCTTTCGCGGGTTTAGCATGGTTATTATTTGTTCTCTCAACTGTCTTCGTCGGTATCAACATTGTGAGACCAATCTTAAACCATTATGGTGGTAAAGGTTTATGGAAAACAGGTACCTCGATGGATACTAGAGTGGATAGAGCTTCGGCTTTAACCTTAACTGAACCTGTCGGTGAAAAATATGCTCAAGATTTAGAAAATGGTGCTCCTGTTAATCCAAGACATGTTGAAACAGAAACACGTACAGAACAGTATCGTGCTGCAGAAGTTGATCAACGTACTGTATCAACAAACAATACCAATAATTCTTATGCTCAAGAAAAATCTAATGTCTCAGCTGGAGCCCCGGTTGCTCATTAGTAAATGACTAATTCCCAAATTTTATTTGCTTTTCTCCTTTTTCGTTTTTATTTCCAATTTCAATTTATATTTTCCTAATTTCTAATACTCTTTATAATGTTCCTTTTACTCAATATAAATTAAAGCTAATTACATAATTTTTAATTTAATCAAATAAAAAAAAATATATTACTTAATTAATTCAAAGCGTTTGAAAAAAAAAACATTTAAAGTAGTAGGCAAGGTATCCTGCCATTTTTGGCAGCACTGCTTATTTAAGAAACATATTCTCTTGGAACAATAGTATATCAAAAAACCAATGAAACTTAAATATACAATCATATTCTTATTACTGTCTATTACAATTAACGCAACTGTTATTATAGGGAATGAAGAACTACCTTTTGAATTGAAAAGAGGCGGTCATGCCAACTCTCACGCCAGTAGAACACATTCTAGTGGTTCAAGTTCTCCCAAAAAGGGTTCAGATTCAGATACAGATTCTGTATTATCTGGTGATACGTTGGTTAATTCTAATGATTCTGGTTCATCAAGTTCTGGTGCCCGTTCTGGTTCATCGAATTCTGGTACTAGTTCTAGTAATGGAGCTCTAGCTGGTGGTGCAATAGGTATAGCCGGAGGTAGTCATTTGCATGGAAGCACTAACAATAGCACAACTAATTCTACCTCATCTTCTCATAGTAATTCTGCGTTCGGTAGTCAACAACTGTTATTCACTGTTAACGGTATTAATGGGGCTGTATTATCATCTACTATGATCTCTGCATTTCTATTATTATGATCTTACGGAATAATATTTTTTTATCATATTTACTTTTTATATGTTATATACAATATGCATGTTGGTTACAGTAGTAACCTTACTGATTGAAATCATTCTTTGGCGGTGTACCATCTTCACTTTTCATATACATATCAATAGCTGCAGAAAATAATGCAAACCCTGCACAACCAATAGCTGCTGCTTGTGGACCACTCTTATATGCTAAACCACCACCAGTAATACAACCTGCTGCAACACCATTATATATATCATTTTTGGCTCTTGTAGATTCAACAACACATTCAACACCAGCATAAATTAAACCAATATATCCAAAATTCTTCGCACTCGAGTATGATCTTTTACCCATATCTGCAAATTGCAATTTAATCTGTTGTTTCATCGGTAAATCTGCCATCTGTTGTACTGGACTCAAATTCCCAGGTGTGGGGACATGTAATGGGGTATCATATGCCATAGATGCCATGAATAGGCCTAGAACACCACCTAATGCAAAACCAGTAACACCACTAATGGCAGACTTACCTGGACAAGAGGTCATAAAGTCCATCATCATTTGAGCACCTCTTTCACCTTGCTGATCTGGTGTAAGTTGACTAAATGGAATGTTCTTGTCAGCGGGAGGCTGTATTTGCTCCATACCAAAACCGTTGTATACCATACTTGTTATCTATGGTTTAATACACCCGAAGTAATGAGCTTAAGTCTCTAATAGCCTTCTCTGTTTACAGTATTTCGACTACACTTTCTTACGTTTATAACTTTCTAGTAACTTCATTTTCTTTGGAACTCGCAGTGTCAAAAAAGTTCGATTGAATTTTAGCATTGAATATCAAAGATTTTATACCAAAAATGACAGAAATTATTAATAAATGCTAGTTTAATGAATATATACTTTATTTAAAGCGAGAATGTATCTCTATAAAACCTAAGATTCTTATATTCTTGTAGTTTGAATCGCAGCAAACCACGTTTGCTCTTGTCGTATTCCGTATGAAGACTATGTTTTTGTAAATTCAATGTTAGATCTTCCATTCTATGCGGTTTGGTAAATGTATTAGGCAAATGAAGAGAGTCGCTGGACTCTGCTATGTTTGATACACTACTTTCAAGTATATTACTATTATTAGGCAGTTCTCTTTGAAAATTGGAAAAGTTTCCTGTGTTATTATCTGCAGATTGATAATTATTCAAATTAGCTCTTAATAACGATAAATTATTATCAGGAACTGTTCCTATACTACTAGTAAAACTCTGCATCTTTCTCGCTGTAGGTATCATGAGCCATCTCAATGTCACTATCATTATCACCTGAATTGGTACTGAGACAAAAGGTTGATAGATTTCTCTTCAATTTATCACGAGACATACTATTCTGGGATTGGAGTAATTTTTTTGTTGAAAGTTCATTATCTTTTTTACCGATATTAAGATCTTCTTCCATGATTATTTCATTGAAATTGTTTATTTGTTTCATACTATCGAATAGACTCTCAAATAACAGGTTTTCATAATCCATATCGCTCTTTGGTAATTCGTATGATAGATGTGTGTTTTTCATGAGATTATCCAAATCAGAATCATATATAGTCGTAGGCAATTCATAAAATTCTAGGTTTTCGTCGTGAGTCACAGTTTCATTGTTATCGATTATTACATTCTTCTTTTCTGAATTAATTGTTCTAAATGCACCTATTCTGATGGCTTGATCATGTAAACTTTTTTTAGGATCGACTACAATAGCTAAGTAAGGGTCTTGAAAGGACTGATTTAAGTCTTGTGTCTTCATGTCAATGTTACTTAACCAACAATCGTATCCTGGATGTGAATGGTACCATCCGATAATATGACCTAATTTGTCCTTGGTTGACACCATATCGTTCATATATTGTACCATATATTCATATGATTCTGCTAATGCATTGACTCTTGTTTCGGTCCCTAAAATTGGCAAAGGAAACGTTTGGGATACAACAAAACTACTTCCGATCGTAGTACCAATTAACATTCCCATTATTTCATTATCATTGCCTTTTATGGCATGATTCAGGATTTGCTGACAAGAAAGCCTTGAAATAATCACATTATTAAAATGCCTTGGATTATTTTTCCATCTCGTATTATCCATGTGAATGTTTGTGGGATTATTCAGGCAACGATCAATGACTTTCTTCTGGGTTAATGTATCATTCTGTACTGAAGTTGCATCACTTGAGGCATGTGATGATAGTGCTGGTCGGGTCAAATAGTCATTTCCCAAATTTCTATGAATCATGTTACGCCGATCATATGAGGGTTCTAATTGGCTCTCGATATAGTCTCTTTTAAGTTGCTGCTTTAAGCATTTAACAGATTCATCAAATGGTAACATATTCGTTCTATATCTTATTATCCTGTTTCGATCTTATTTTCAATTTTACCTACTTATAATATCTTTTCAATTAAGTTGTTCGGAATCTAACAAATTGGTTTAAAGCGTTTAATTACAAAAAGGGAGCTTTCAATAATAGTTACAAATAAGACTAGATTTTGCAATTACATGATGCACTATTAGTCTATATATAATACAAATGTGATAATTTTAATTATTTTCAGTGTAAATTACAGGATTATTAAAATGTACATAAATTTTTTGGTGATTTTTGATCATTAAAGTAAAACTTCTTTAAACAATTGAAAGCTATAATGTTTTTTTACCTTCTGATTCTCTTCTGAGTTCACCAATGAAGCCCAAAAATTTTCCAATATCGACTTCAATACCATTTTTATAGACAAAGGAACTTGATAAATAACTAGAAATTAAAACCTTTAAATAAGTTTTAGGAATATTTTCCAAAATCTTTTCAGGAGTAGCTACGTCAATTAGTAATTTTGGAATAATTTTTTCTAATAGCAGATAATTTCTTAATTGAATATCTTTTTGCCATAATTCTTCACTGTCAACCAAATCATCATTCAATTTGTTAATGGTAGTTGATAAAGTATTCGATAATTCAGAAATTGGTGTGCCATCTCTTTGATTAATGGCCCATAATTGAGCAAATTCTTGTTGAGC
Organism: Kazachstania kunashirensis; assembly: GCA_003708465.2. Taxonomy (NCBI): domain Eukaryota; kingdom Fungi; phylum Ascomycota; class Saccharomycetes; order Saccharomycetales; family Saccharomycetaceae; genus Kazachstania; species Kazachstania kunashirensis. Next base: position 18,013 of record PPOH02000204.1, read on the forward strand.
ATTGTATTCGATTTTCTTTTGAGCTTCTTTAACATAAGCATCATATAAGGCAGATGTCGATGAAAGTTGAGCAATTTTACCATTAGTTAAATGTTGTTTGTCAATACCTATAAATTTATGGACAAAATCATCATCATTTAATGCTAATGAAGCTAAGACTTCTAATGATGAAGAAGTTACACCACCTTTATTAGCAGATGCATCTTTAAATAAAATACAACCATGATTTTCTAAAGCAATCTTAGCAGGTTGTGCAATGAATAAATTAGCACCTTCAACAATATATGGAATCTTTGACTTATTAGTGGTTGGATCGATAAATTCATGTAAATTGTTTAAGTTAATAGAATTTGGTCTACCACCACATGGGACAAATAAATCGATATGATCAACAAATTTAAATACTTTAGTATGGAAAACGTTTCTAAATGTCGTACCATTTGCAATAATTGTACCATTTGGTAACATAATATCGACATCATCAACAGAAACAAAAAAACCTAATTTACTCAATTTAGATACATCATAATAAGAAATTGGATATCTATTTTTAGCTAATCTAACTAATTCTTCTTTATCCAACCCTTTGGGATCACATAGAACACCTGAACCATCTAATAAACCGACATAAACTTCGTTAGGAGTAGATAATTTAATTTCATTAGAACCTAAATCACCATCTGGACCACCAGTTTGGAATTTAAAGATCTTGGTTTCATTTAATTTTAATGAATCGTATAATTTATTGACATAAGCTCTAACACCTAAGGAAGTCATACCATATTCATCGTGTGGAATACCACCCAATGCTTGTGATTTACCAGTCAAGAACGATTTCCACCAAGGACAACCTCTAGAACGTGCATGTTCAGTTGCCCAATCAACGAAACCAGCAGTACCTTCATCTGGACCAAAGAATAAAATTTCTTCTTTATCTAATAAATCAACATATTTTTCTTTCAGTGGATCTTGAATTAATATATCAATAATAGAATCCACGTATTGACTAAAAGCAATAAATGTATCCTTTGGATCTGTTAAACCGGGATTCAACAAAACAACACCCTTTGAACCACCTTCCGGAATATCTTTATTTTTACGTTGTTGTGTTGAAGCCAATTGATAATTTTCATCGATAACGGTTCTTGTATTCACATCATAAATGTCTTGAGTTCTGGAACAAACAATTCTAATACCACCACGAGCAATATCTCTAAATCTAATGTGGAACCCTTTAAATGTGTTACCAACAACAAAAAAGATACCATATGGAGTTTCAGGATATTCAACTTTTGGAATAATTAGAGATGGATCTAATCTAAATGAAATTGCAACTTTTCTAGTGATAAAAAAATTTGTCTTTAAAATTGATTTATTAAATAAATTTAAAGTCTTTAAGATTAATAAGTCTGGAGAATCATTTGGAATAAATTTATTTAAATAAGCTTCAAATTCTTGATCATTTTTAAATGGTTCTAAAGTAGATAATCTTTTATGAGATAGTGTTTTCTCCATTGTAGTATCATCAATATTATTATAATAATGAACTTCGGTAAATGTTTTGTATAATTTAGACACAATATTATGATATTTTTGTAAAACGTCATTAATCATTTGTTGGGTAAAAGTTTCATTTCTTAATTTCTTTTTCAAATTACCAATAATTTCCCATAAAACAATATCATCTTCCCTTGGACCAATTTGAGTTAATAAATTTTTATAATCAGAACCTAATCTATTAATAAAATGAACAATAAAAATTGCTGCAACATGAGCATAGATTGATTCTTGGGGAGAAAATTGACGTTCTTCATAAAGTTTTACGAAAGAATTATTCTGAATTGTATACAATAATGAAGCTTCTCTTTCAATTTGTTTAATTGATAAATCTAAATCTTGTGGTAATAAATCAGATGATTGTTGTGATTTATTTAAATAAATTGAAAAAATAATAATATTATCATCATTATTATCTGGATTCATTTTAAAACTTTCAACAAAAAATTTTGAAACACGTAATTTATAATAATGAAATAAAGAATTTAATTCAGAATAATAATGTTTTGTTGTAAATCTTTTGTAAGCGACTAATAATCTAACTTCATCATTATTTTCTTTTGAATTTGTAATTTTAATTACAGGACCTTCTCTTTCTTGAACTAATTTAATCAAAAGACCATATAATTTTTTATTTTCAATTGAAGTTGTTTGAGTCATTGTTTTATCACTAATTGAATCAATATCACCATTATTTAATTGATTAATTGTAATTTTTTTTTTAGTATCATTAACAAAAGAATTTTCATAAGCAAAAGTTATTTTAACTTCACTTTCTGGTGTCCAATATGATACTAATCTAATACATTTTTTCTCTTTATTATCCAAAAATAAATTATCAATATCAGAATCTAATTGATAAGGTGGATAAGAATCTTCAAAATCAATTTTATTTGATAAATTATCTTTTAAATATGGTTCAATTAATGATGAAAATTTATTACTTGTCGATTCCATGAATATAACATGGTTATCATTTGTAATAATTTTATTTTTAATATTTAAAATTCTTTCTGGTAGATTTGCTGGATCAGTTATTGTTAAATTTGCTTTTGCAAAAGAGTCCAATTTTGATGCATATAAAGAATGAATAATATTTGCTAATAAAGTTGGATTTTCCTTTGAGAAAAACAAATCATCGATACCAAGTGAATTATAAAACCAATCCACTTCTTGTTCGATCAAATCATCTGGTATAAACCCCTGTTGATCTAGAATATCAATAACTTGTTCCCTTTGTAAATCTTTACCTGGGAAATCAAAACTATGATAATCTGACATCGAAGAAATCGATAAAGACGCAATGTCTGGTATTTCAGGAACATGTAACCCTTTCAATGGGCTACCTGTGGCATGAGATAACACAGTCATTTATAAAAAAAAATAAGGAAAAAATTCAATTATTAAAAAATTTTAATTGGAAGTAATATGTATTATGGTTTGAAGCATATATATATCTGTATAAAATCAATACAAATTACAACTTTCGAACACACAACTGACAAAAATTCGTTGTTTATTCAAGACACATTTCCCCGCCCTTTATATACTTTGGAACTATTTTTAACCGCCCACTCCCCAAAAACCAAAAACCAAAAAACGTTGCCGTGCATGATGCTAAAAGGCTTTGGCAAACCATTTTCGGTCCACTGGGCTGTTTCTGTGGAAACAACCAGTCAGTTGTGCGGCTGTTCCCTTGTCCTATTTCCATTCGACCGGAGTATGGTTCAAAATACAAAGTATGGTTGATTACTGTGTGATGTTTACATAAGTACTTAGTGACTTTTTTTTTTCTGGTTATGTTATGTTAAATATTGTTTATACACATTTTTGTTTTGTTTAATTGACCGTTTTTTTTTCAAGTGGTTTTCAAGTCAGCAATATGTGCTTTATTGGGGTCAACTTCTGCATGTGAATGATCTTTATTACCAACGATTGTATCGGTATGATTTTTATGACAAAATTCTATACTTTTAATCCAGGAATCTTGTAAAATTTCATCGACATTTGGTCTACGTACCGGTGATGGATCGACAATTTGAAATAAAATTTTATGACATTCTTCGGGTATTTTACTAAATAATTTAATTGGACCAATTAGACTAATACCATCTTCATCATAAGATTCATTTAATTCATCAGATATATCATTTTTAGTTCTTGTAACCAATTCATTAAGTGTATTAACATTACGACACAAACAAAAATTTTTAAAATTATTATCTTGTAATCTTGGATATTTCCATGGGAAACTTTTCAAAATCATGCAAATGAAAATTATACCAATTGACCAAATATCCGCAGGTCTTGGATCGTATTGATCAAATATATAAAGTTCTGGTGGTAAATATGGATCACTACCAACGACACCTTTTGACATTATTATTGGCATTGAATTACATTCTATACCATATGGTGATTTATAGATTACAGCTGTACCAAAATCTATTATTTTAACAATACCATTTTCATTAACGACTAAATTATCCAATTTTAAATCTCGATGACATAAACCAATATTATGTAAATATTTTATACCATTGATAATTTGTTTAAAATAACAACAAATTTCTAAATAATTTAATCGTTCATTCATTACAATTGCAAATAAATCGTATTTTGCAAATTCCATTATTTGAACAAATTTAATATCTTGTGTTATTGTATTAACTAATTCAATAATTTCAATTGTTTCAATTATATTTTCATGTTTTAAAATTGAACTTATACAATATTCAGCTTTAATTTTTTTCAAATAATTTTTACGTTCTTCCATTAAATTTAATTCTTTTGGTTCATTCTCCTGTTCAACTAAATCTGTTGGTTCGTTTTCAAATGGATGAAATTCTTTTACAGCGAATAATTTTGAATCTTTTAATCTTTTAACCACTTTAACTGATCCACCCGCTCCTTCACCGAGGATAGTATTAGTATATTCATATTTTTGATCAAATGTATTTTTATTGTAATCAAATTCTTCACCTTCAACAATGACATGATTTGAAGAATTAACAATAATATGACTTTCTCGCCTTCTTCTAAATGAAAATCTATTTTTCAAACCTGATGATTGATGTGAAATTGAATAAGATCTTGAACCATTGCCATTTTTTGGAAATTTTTCAATAGATATTTGAAATCTTGATTCAACTGAATCCACTTCTGGTGAAATAATTTCATTTGAATCAATTTTAATCATATTATTTGGGAAACTATGTCCCATAGATTCCAACCAAGTTGAACTCACAGAGACATTTGTAGTTTGACGGCTTATTATGTTATTTTTACGACTATCATCACCTTCATTGAATGGTAATTGAAATGGTATAGAAGATGATAAAGTAGCCGATCGTTTGGTACGTCGGTGTGACACACCGGACAAAGGTGAATAATTATCGATAGAATCTAGATCATGACTCAAGGGATCGTTTGTTGTATAATAGATGATACCATGATTACGATCATGATCATGATCATAATCATCCTCATCCTCATCTTCTCCAAACGATCTTTCCATATAATGAATCGGTGCAGATTCACCATAATTATAATGTTGTACAACAATATTTCGATCTACGCTACTTGTAGGTGAAACCAAATCCTCCGTATCAGCTCCGTAAATATTCGTATAACTCGGAGGACGATCTGGTAACGGTATTCTGATGCATTTCGTACTAGGTTGGGACGTTTCCATCGCTCATTAGCATCGACAGTAACCAGATCCAACCTGTAAATAAACACAACTAACCGTATCAGCCAGCGCAACCCCAGACTTTCTTTTGCTTATATAACAAAAACCATGGCTGCCTGCATGCATGTCCGAAACATAAAAACCACTATGACGTATATGGGGGGGGGGAACAAAACCGAAAACAAAAAAAGCGGCGGTACACCTCAGCCCATCTCGCCGGGGAATGTTGTTTAATCCACGGTTGAGATTACTACCGGGTAACGCCGTCCGGGAAAATCTCCGAGAAAAATATTTTCCTTTGCTTAGTTCAGCTTTATTTTTATGCTTGCTTACAGGTAAATATAAAATATATATATATATATATATATATATATGGGACTATTTCATCTATTTCATCATTCTGGCTCTGTCTGGATGCATACCTTGCACTGGCACCACTGGTTCTGTGTTTTCGCTTGCTTCTGCGGCGGCTTTCTTCTTTTGTGAGCCATCTTTGATCATTTTCTCCATTCTGGTTCTGTATTCTTGCTCGAATTTATCGTTTTTACTCTTCAGTTTGGATAATCTATTTTCACTGTTCCCACCACCACCGACGGTTAGTTCAACATTGATTCTTTTACCACGAAGTTCTGTCTTGTGTTGTAATAATGCAGTATCCATACGACTTTGGATATTACTAGTATCTTTATCACCATCAAATTCTAAAAATGCAATACCTTTATCACCTCTGATTCTAATAAAATCTGGTGCACTAGTTTTAAAATGAGATTGTAATTCAGTTTGCGTGACATCCTTAGGTAAACTACCAACAAAAATAAGAAATCTATTCCCTTTACCACCATTTTTACCTTTACCTTTACGACCTCTACGGGTCTTTCTCTTCTTTTTCACAGGTTCTTCACCATCTGTTGCAACAACACTAGCGTCTCTTTTCTTATTTTCTTCCTCTTTCTCAACCTCTTTGACGTCCTTAGTCTTTCTGAACTGCTGAGCCTTCAATTGCTTCTTCGTTAACTTGGTACTGTCAGACATCCCTGCCGCTGCTTGTCTCTCTTGCGTGTTTTGGTTTTGTCTCTCTGTCACAAGCTTATCTCTTCTAACCTCATCGCTGTTTTAATCAGCTTTCTTTTCAAGTTGAAAATTTTCTCAAAGCTGTGGTGAATGGGTGTACACAGTAGTCAACCTCTTTTAATCACATTAGAAAAAGAGTATAATATTGTAACTCATTAAAAATACCAGTTAGATCGATTGACGAATACTTAATTGGTGTGTCACACTCCTTTACCACATGTTTCATTATCGTTATCTCTTGTTGTTATGCTATGTTTTAGATCACGTGAAGTACTCACGGCTACAACCCATCGGTCTTTTTTTTTTTTGCTTTTTCAGGCTTGAAGTTACAAACTGAAAAATTATCATAGATAAGCAAGTTGTGTGTGAAATATTTCAGTTTTGCTTGGTTTGAAATACTTGAACTTTATCAAAGAGATACTGTCAGATATCAAAAAAAAAAAGCTTTTAATTGAACAATAATAATGTTGTCCTACAAAGAAATGTGCACCATTGGCTCTGCCATGGTTTTAATCTCTACTTCTTTTGTCATGGGTGTCTTTTATAGTAACTTAGCATATGATTACAATATTTTATTCAATCCAACTGTCAGTCAAATTGATTTTGACAACTCTTTACATCATTATCAAATGTTGCACGGTGTCGGTCGCCCATTGCTTTATATTCTAGGTGTTATAGCCTTCGTTGGTATATTAGGTAATTTGATCAGAATTTACAAACCAAATCCAGATTTACAAATCTTCGAATACGCATCAATGGGTTTATTCGTATTTGGTATTTGTATCTTCATTACAAATATTAAGACTGGTATCGATTGTTCGGTAACTCATAACTGGGGTGAAGTCTCTGAAAATCAAGGTTTAGCTGTTATTGGTTCCTCCAATATTATCTTATTATTCGTTTTCTTTGCTGTTCTTTTATTACAAGCTGGTTTATGGTATTCCAATTACGATTATGAAAAGAGATTAGATGCTTTCTATAATCAAGAATCTCAAGAAAATGCTAAAAATGCTGAAAAATCATCAAAGGGTAAAAAAGGTAAAACTAACGAAAAGAATGATAAAAAGAAGGTTTAATTTAATTTAAATTAAATTGTGTATTGTTTATAGTCGTGTATATGTACTTATATAGTTTTTACTTTTCTCATTCCTAAATTGTTTCTCTTAAGAATGTATTAGGTTTCAGTATTATCTACGCTAGCATTATTGAAACGTATACAATCCAAATATTCACGCTGCTAGTCAGATAAGGAGTTAGTATATGAAAATTGAATTGAATTTGAATATGAAAATCTATGTGAATTTTGAGCAAAATCGATCTCTATTGAGCTTTCTGGATTGCCTTGTAAATTATAACTATCTATCTCTGAACTATTTTGACTTAGTTCACGAACAGAGATTTGACCAGGAACTCTCATATTAAATTGGAATTCGCTATTGAATGGATCGATTACTTTCTCTTCGTGATGATTACCAGAACCATCCATAAAAAATGGGTTATCTTTTTCTTCTGTCCTTCTCTTTTTATTTCTCATAAACATAAAATATACTACACTTAAGGTGATGCATAATGCAAACCCAAGTATAGAGCCAACAACAGATCCTATAATTACATTTCTATGTCTGTTATTCGAATTTGGCGAAGATTCATCCAGTGAACCGTCCAACCATGCTTTATAATAAGATACAGGTTTTGTTAATACCCCTGTGGGTATCGTTATCGTAGATGCTGATTTTTTTATAGTTGTTGTTTCAGGTAATTCAGTCGTGAAAGTTGTCGTCGAATCAGTGAACACAAAATCTTGTGTATACATCAAATAATCAGACTCAGAACCCGTTGATATAGAAAATATTGGAGAGGTGGGAGGTGTCACGGTTAAAGTTTGAGTAACGGTAAAGCCAATAACTGATTGTCCTGAAGATGAACTAGATGGGGTTATTGTGGAGACAGTTGTTGAAAATAGTCCAATGGTCGACACAGAAGTAGATAAAGAAATTGAAGAAACTGATGATGATGTGGAAATTTGAGATGTTATACTTGGTAAACTTCGATAATGGGAATATGATGTAGAATCAACATTATTCCACCAGGTGCCTGTTGAGGTAGAGTTAAACAGTTGGGTTGAACTAGAATATGAACTAGAATATGTGTATTGGACAGAATCTATACTTGTTGTAGAAATATTTCCTATCTTCGATGTAGATTCCGTTCCCACATAACTCGAGGTGATAGAACTTGAGTACAATATCTGGGTCGAGAGAAACTGTGTAGCACTTATTAGAGTATCTTCACTTAACGTACTTATCAGCGAAGTCGATAGTTCAGCTATTGTGACGTTATTCATACTGTTCTATTACGTTTGTTTACTATAAAGCGAATGGATTATTTCTGTAATGAAGTTGTATTGTTTGTTGTAAGAAAGATTAAAATAGGAAGTGTAGTTTGTGAAAAGGAAGGTAGATAATATTTAACATATATGATTAATAATTCTCTTCCTTTTTTTAAAAATATAATCTATTGATATTCGCATGTCTATACTATCTTGTTCTAATATCCATTACAAAATTTTCTAAAACATTTCATGCAATGTAAACAATGCGCGCGAAGATAAGCGCGTGCAAATATATAGAGATGAAGAATAGCAAACTGCTATTGTAATATGCAATAACATTAAACAATATTGAACTATGATTTTTATTTGAGTGGTATAATGGGGTAAAAACAATATAAATATTATTTAAATTAAAATATTAAAGAGATTGAAAATTAATGGGGTTGCAATAAGTATTAGTGCTACAACAAAATAGTTTTTGTAAACTACCTGGATATATACAACCTGAAGTATTAGTATATTAGTGAGAGAAATAGATAAGAAGAATAAAAATAGTGTTATATCACTCACTAGGGCAAAATAGGATATTGAATTAAAATTAAAATTAACCGCAAATGAACTTGAAAGATTTGGAAGACGAAAATATAGATGTGATACAATAGCAGGGGAAAAAACGGCTGGACTGATTAGTAAAAAATCATGTTGATCTCACACTTCATTCTTTGTTCTCAGTTCGACCTCATGATAGGAAAAATGCGGCTATACTAATTGAATAATTTCTTTAATTTACCAAAGAAACCCTTCTTCTTTTTTGGTTTTTCTTCAGTCTTTGTAGCGGGTGGAACTGTTTTTTTGGTCTTTGGAACCTCTTCCTTTTGGGATGGGGTACTCTTTTTGGTTTCTTTTTTAGCCTCTTCTTGTAGTTTTTCAGCTGGTTTAGCGGTTTCTTCGACATTTTCTGATGGTTCTTCAGTCTCACTATTAACTCTTGGATCTAAAGTTGGAACAGTAGCCGCTGTAGTAGATTCAGTAACAGGTTTTCCTTCTGACACTTCTTCTTTAACTTCAGGTTCTGGAACATTGTCGTTATTATTTTCTTCATTCAATTCTTTGTTTAATCTTTCATTTAATTCATCGGCATCGACTTCAGAAACTTCTTTGAATTCCTTAATTTCTTCTGGATTAGAAACTAACACAGGACCTGGACCAGATTGAGCGACAGCTGTGGCATCTTGGAATTGAGTAGTTTCTTTATTTTGGTCAGTTGGTAAGGTATGGAATTGTTCATCTTCTTTAGCGTCAGGGGCTGCAGTCTCAGTTTGGGCTGGTGTAGCACTTTTAGAAGGTTCGACTTCCTCTACTTCTTCTTCAGTAGCATCTTCAGCTGGTGTTGCTGTATTCGAAGTATCCAATTCTTCAACTTCTTCCGAAACAATTGTTCTTTCACCAGTTTTCTTATTTCTTCTAATCTTCTTCTTAACCTTAACCTTCTTCTTCTTACCCTTTCTTCTGTTTGAAGTAGATGGTGGGGCACGACCTGCCTTTGATGTAGAGGCATCACTTGGAGTTGTACTACCTTCTCGGGTATCAGTAACAGGTAAACTACCAGCTTCTGGAATTTTGGTTCCTGCGTTAGAATTATCACTGGTTGTATCCTCAACTTCGATGAAATTGTTTTCAAAACCGTGACCATCACTTTGCTTCTTATACGAATCACTGGCAGTCCAATCACCATCAACAATAAACTTGAAGAAAAATTTATCTTGGTCATTTTCAAATTTCACTGGGAATGTAATTTCAAATTCACCCTTGGCATTTGGTACCAATGGCAAACTGCCCTTCCAGTCGTCGAAATTACCCGTCAGGATAACATCCTTTGGACCAGCAGGCCACGAAAATTTATAATTAGCAGTTATAGCAGACATATCTTGCTTGTTACACTGTTGTAAACTCCTTGTCATATGACACAGCCGGTGCATCTCTTGTGAACAAAAAGTTCAAGCTTTTTATACCCCTCCCATCAATCTCGCATCGTCTGGTTTTTGCGTGCTGAAGGATATTTTTAGCCCCCCATTGGAAAATATGAGCACGTGACTTGGGTATTTACTATAAGGAAGTTGAAGAGAGGTGGAGAGTGGGGGTGTTGAGACGTTTTGAATCAGATATTCAACGTGTGTACTTGCTAGTGTTATGTGTGCAAGAGTGCGCAAGTTTCTCAATGTGAAAAAAAAGTTATAGTGATTTCAAATTCGTCGACAATAGTGGCATTGTAACCATGAATATGGGAACTCATTGGTTATGTTTAGGGTACGTATTTCTATGGTTATATGCTACTATACACCGCTTATATTGCTTAAATTGCTGTCATTGCGATAGTTGTTTCTTCTACCAAGTGGCGCGATTTATTTCACACTGAAAAATTCTAGAGTTTTAGCAAGATAGTGATAAAATCTTTCAATTCTTGTGTATTGAATTGAGTTAGGTGTACATTGGGGGGGAGTTGGCTTTTAGATATGTTGATTGCAGTGAGTGGTACAAAATATAGTGGTGTCGAAACCCTGATTGAATTACTGGTGAAGAGACATGGCTTCGAGCTGATTGACTCAAAAGTGCAAGATCCTGATGTAATCATGGAATACGCGACTAAGTTTTATACCAAGAATCTAGTTCTACATTGCCAGTCGTTGGAGTTATGCACAACCTTGGAGAAAAGACCGTTTTTCGTTCATTTATCCATTGATGCCTCGATTGGTAGAAGAATGAAGAAATTATGTGCAACTGTTGAGACAAATGATATCGATGAGTTATGTTTATTACTAGATGAATATGATTTTAGAGCTGATACAATTAAATTGCGTGAAAAGGCAAATGTAAAGATTAAAATATTGAATGATAATGATGAAGCAAAGTTAGATAATGTTTTAGAAGAACAATTAAATATTTTAGCAAATAAGAAGAAGGATAACCCTGAAGAAATCAATCCCCCATTGAGACCAGATTGGGACACATATTTTATGAAACTGGCAACATTAGCAGCATCTCGTTCCAATTGTATGAAACGCAAAGTTGGTTGTGTTATCGTAAGAGATAACAGAGTTATTGCAACCGGTTATAATGGCACACCACGACACTTAACAAATTGTTGCAATGGCGGTTGTCCACGTTGTAATGGTGGTAACTCGCATGATTTACATACGTGTTTATGTCTACATGCAGAGGAAAATGCTCTTCTTGAAGCTGGTAGAGATAGAATTGGGGATAATGCAATCTTGTATTGTGATACCTGTCCATGTTTAACTTGCTCAGTGAAAATTGTTCAGACAGGTATTGTAAAAGTTGTATACAGTCAATCTTATAGAATGGATGAATCGAGCTTTAAAGTACTAAAAGATGGGGGTATCGATGTGAGGCAGTTCAGTTATATTGAAGAGCCAAGCATAGTCATTGTCTAATACTGCATATCATTATTTATCTATCATTACCATTCATAAACTTTTTAAAAAGAAGCTTATTATAGAGTGTATTGTATAACTTTTATATCTTTTATTTTTTGAAGAATTATATATTTTGATATAGAAATAAAAATGGTGTATATTAAGTAATGTTTGTTTCGTTTCGTCCTTTCACTTAGTCTACAATATTACAACATGTTTGAAATTTCCATCGTAATACAAACAAAACTATCCCAAATTTAAATTATGTATGATATGCCACCTAGGCGGTATATATGCAAAAAAATGAACAATTTTATAGTTCAAACTTATCTAGCTTCGAATTGGATCATTCTCTTTGTTCTAGCCTTTAATAAGATTCTGTGACCACAGTCCTTACAACGAACAGGATCAGTTCTGGATAAGGATAACTTACTGGAACATTCCGCGCAGATATATTTCAAAGTAGCGGTTTTAGCTTGAGAAGTACCGGAAGCAGCAACGTCTAAGTTTGATGGGATCTGGAAACCTTCACGAGACATCTTTTGGATATGTTGTTGTTGTTGTTGTTTATTTAAACTACTATGTGTGTATTATTAATATCAGTTATGCAAATAAGCATGGATCTTCAAATTTAAATTTTCAAAATTTTTCATTTTTCTGGAAAACACCCTAAAGATGCTGACATTAGGTTTCGTGTTACGTGATACCTGTACACTATGCATATATACTATTCAAATATTGACATATCGAATAATAGTAACAATGACAGCCTGATGTAGTTGCTGCTGTAGTTTATGCTTACGTATGTGGATTGAGTTTTCAGTCAGTGATATTACATATTGCGGTATCAATAAGTTGTTTTTCCAAAAAAGTTTTATTGAAATAAAGTATATTATTTTTATTATGAATATTGATTATTTTACACTCTTGCAGTGAAATGAAGATAATATTTTTGATACAGTATATTGGTTGGCTTGTTTTTACTGGTAGTTATAAGTAGTCAAATAGATAAAAAACAATTTTTTATTGAGCACTATTTTTTACAATTTGTTTTAGATGTTGGACATTCAACTAGTCTTTGTTCAGTTAAGTTAAGTTTAAAAAGTTCTTATAAATTTATTAAATTAAAAAATGGGTTGGAACAAATTGATCGCTACATAGGTGAATACAAAGGGCTATATAGTGTAATAAATGTCACTAACGGGTCATAGTAGAATATACAATGGTTGTACTTGTTAAAGTAGTGGCAGCATCTACTGATTGAGTTGAATCAGTAAGATAAACTGTACTGTAATATTCGTCATTTGGGTCATCGTAATATACGTAACAGGTACCACTATCAACGTCGGTAGTTAAAGCTACACTTGAGGTAGAGGTAGTGGAAGGTACACTTGAACTAGAGGTAGTGGAATGTATACTTGAATTAGAGGTAGTTGCAGGAGTTGAACTAGAGGTTGTTGAAACTAAAGTTTCAATGTCGGAAGTTTGGATTGGATTTACAGATGCAGTGCTAGATGTACTGCTTGTGCTAGATACCAGTGTATCTTGAGCTTCTGAAGAAACATCATCAGGTTGTAAAGTTAATACAGCAGCAGAGGTGCTACTTGTTGCGAATGTAGAAGTGGTAGATGGATCTTGAGATTCAGCGGCAACAGATGATAAAACTGTTGCTTGAGTTATAATATTTTCAGTTGTTGTAGTAACTTCATTGTTAGATAACGTGATTTCTCTTACACGAGTTGTGGTATATGTAGATGTTCTGACAATGACTGTTGCTGGTTTGATAGTACTTGTAACAACAGCGTAACTGTAAACGACACCGTCAGACGTAATGAATCGAACTGCTTCATCACTAGCAATAGAGAATTGTAATAATTGGAAAATAGAAATAAAAATTGATAATTTTGATAGATTGAATAACATTGTAATTGAGCAAAAAAATAATTATTGTTAATGAAAGACTTTAAGTTGGGTTTAAATTTTTGTTAAAAATACTTTAAAAAGAATGACTGGAGTTAGTTTTTAATAAAAGATAGAAAAAAAAAAAATTATTGTTTAAAGAAAGTGAGTAGTTGGAATTTAGTAAATGTTTTCAGTTTAGTTTAATTTAATTTAAAGAGAATAGTTTTCGCAGAATTGATTGCTTGTGATAGTTCTTTTTTTTTAGTCAGAATAAACAGGTGTTTTAATTTATTATCGTTATTGAGTTGTAAAATTAATAATTAAAATAATAAAATTAAAACTTTAAAGAGAAAAGAAATGAATACTTCTTTGCAAAAAACTGCATTCGAAACATAAACTCTTATATATGCCCTACAGAGACATCTCACAACTACTTCATTTCGACAAAAAATACTGGTTTCATCAAACCCAACAATATCTAACTAGGTAAACAAGTTAACAAAACTATTAACCAGCAAATAATCCATCACAATAATATACAAAACCGAACCTCACACAGTTTCAATCCTTATAAACTGGTTAACTAAGCTGTTTAACTGTTTACATTTTTCATAAAACGTAAACATTTTTTTAACCAGCAAGGCGGAATTGCTGACATCGCGTGCTAAGCAAAAATCTGTAAAAGGGATATCAGAAAACAAAAAGCTGCCGATGGGCGTATCAAAGAAAGATGTATGGAGGGTTGGCTATGCTAGAGGGATGATATACGGTTTTCGTCAATCATCAGGACCTCTTTGTATTGTGCCACATTGTGAATTTTTTTTCTAAATGAAGAAGCACATAGTTAGCTTGAAAAAAAAAAAAGTAGTACGAATGCGCCCGGTACAACAGGATATAATGCTAGTACTGAATGGGGTCGCCTGGATGTCTCGAGAAACTTTTGAATACTGTAGATGGTAATTACAAAAACATGGGTCTGCGGGGTTTCAATTACTATTCAAATGATTCAGAAACAAATCCGACTGAAGTTTATTTAGTCCGTATGTAAATGTAATTACCATGTAAGTCTAGAAAGAAGGTTTAATTTCTCAACGAAATGCCCCTGTGGACTGAACAGCATGTAACCCAGCTTAAAATTAGAGATAAAGACAAGGAGTATTGTCCCTTGTACTTGTCAGAATGCAAAATATTACATAATTTTTTTTAATGTCTGTCACGTGACCATGAAATGACAAGCACGTGATTCCGGTTAAAACATCTATACAAACAGACACAACCAATAACTATTCCAAAAAGAGTCGTCTATACCACTGACAGCACCATACACATCCATACAACGAACGATAGGGCTGATGTGCCACATTGTTACATCTGTTTTGCTTATTTGCACGCCACAACACAGAAATGATCGCAGCACTATAGCCGTCGATCTTATTGCAGTACCAATTAGGAAAGTCATCGCAAGTCAATGAGGTTACTTGCAACAACGCAATACAAAGAGGCAGATCTTGAAACAGATGGACCCCAAATGGATCTGTTGATCCAGGATAGTCCATTGTGGTTAGACACATGTATATATATATGACGATCAAATGTATTAAATTGCATCAAATATTTGATTTCGTGGGTGTCACACTTGTGCTGTAGTTGTAAAAGAAAAAAACTTGCAATAACATAATTCTATCAATGGGTTACAAATCTACGATTATTACTCTTTGTTCGATAGCAGTGGTGGCATTACTGCCACCATTAGCATGGCATTCGCGTTCGAAGAATATACCGGCTATAATTTTAATTATTTGGTTGCTTATAATGAATATTACATGTATAGTGAACGCAGGTATATGGAGTGAAGTGGATTTTATGAGTCGTTGGGAAGGAAAAGGTTGGTGTGATATTGTTATCAAGTTACAAGTTGGTGCTAACATCGGTATCTCATGTGCTGTCACTAATATTACATATAATTTACATCAAATCTTAAAAGCAGATAGTGTTATACCAGATATGAACTCATGGAAAAAAATTTGCATTGATTTATTGATTTCTTTATTAACTCCAATCATGGTAATGGGATTTTCTTACCTATTACAAGTCTTTAGATATGGTATCGTTAGATATAATGGTTGTCAGAATTTATTATCCCCAACATGGATTACTACCGTTTTATACACTATGTGGATGTTAATTTGGTCAGTAATCGGTGCAATTTATGCATGTCTGGTATTGTTCGTCTTTTATAAGAAACGTAAAGATGTTAGAGATATTTTATATTGTACAAATTCAGGTTTAAATATAACTCGTTTTGCACGTTTATTAATATTCTGTTTTATTATTATTTTGGTTATGTTCCCATTTTCAATTTTCACTTTCACTCAAGATTTAAAAGAAGTTAGCGGTAGATATGATTTTAAAAGTACTCATAGAGATGTCTTTTGGTCTACAATTATTAAAGTTGATCATGGGAAACCAATGTACAGTATTTGGTTATATGTCCTAATGTCATATTTAGTGTTTTTTATCTTTGGGTTAGGTGCTGATGCGTTAAATATGTATTCAAGGTTCCTGCGTAGAATAGGTTTAGGTTTCATTCTTGATAGGTTCAATATGTATGTTCAGAAGAATAAAGAAAATAAAATAGGTAAATTATTAGGTAAATTGACCGACAATACAGAATACCAAAAAGAATATATGTCTGATAGTTCAGGTACAAAAGTTGGATTTTATCCAGAGTTATCAACACCTGTATCAACAACAAATATAATGATAGATTACAGTATACCATCAAGTACCAATACAAGAAGAAATAACCACGGTAGAATATATCCATTTGGTGATATGGATAATGATGATGTTTTCACCGAGAAAGATTTAGAAATGGGTAATAAAGGTTACGTGCCTTATATTACAGAAGAATATAATTTTGAGGATGACATATCCTTAGATGGGTTTTCGAGGATATCGACGAAAAATACCAAACAGTCACCAACGATAAAAGAAAAAGAGTTTTTAGATTCGCCAGCATGTTCATCAGATATTGATAAAAGTACTGTTCAAAATTCAAGTTTCGATGAATATGAAATGGATGAAAACCAATTAACATTCCATTAAATGCAAGATCTTTAAAAAAAGAAAAACCAACTATAAATATTCCACATATATATTTCTATACATCAGCCATAAAAACTTATGAAAACATTAGTATTCTATTTGTTTTGTTTCTCACCAATTATATAACATGCTATTTAATTACTGTCGTCCAAATTTTTGTTTCTGTCAACCATGTGATTTAAGGCTGAAAAAAAAAATATTAATAAAATCGATTCAGTAAACTAATTAGCTCAACAGGCTTGATAAGCAATAAAAAGAGCTATTATATCCAGAATATAGTATCTGTCAATCAATCCTAGACCTTATGGACTCCTCAGTTTACTCACATGCCCTTGAGGTATGGTCAAAGGCCGATTTAACCGCATTACAAAAGGACCTTGACACAAATGTTATTGAAGTTAAGGAAAAAGAAAATGCATCTCTGGAGTCAAGAAAGTTCTTGGCGTCTGAAACTAAGCAATTTAAGAAACTAGAAGAGAATGAGAAGTTGACTCAGGTTAATAAGATTATAAAAAAGTATCAACAAGAAGTCGATAGTCTAACTAAAAGATCAAAGTTTTCTGAACAGATCTTGTTTGACGTTTATTCAAAGTTGTCAGAAGCTCCAGATCCAAAACCTCTACTACAATCTTCAATTGATAAATTGAGTAAAATTGATGACTCAAGATTGCTTTCTGAAAAATTATCAACCTTAGAAGACCAGTTGGCAAAATATGCGGATTATGAATCTGTTAAATCAAGATTATTAGACTTAGAACAAAATTCTGCGGTGACATTAGCTAAAAGACTATCTGCAAAAGAACAAGAATTGAATTCCAGTTGGGAAGAGAAACAAAGAAACTGGAAAGAAAGAGAGAGTGAATTGAATAAACAAATTGAATCATTACAAACAAACAATAAAGCATTAGAATCGAAAGTTTCTAAACAAGTCGATCTTGATAATTCTGAAGATAACACCATTGATGGTACACATAGTAAGAACTCTATATCATTGACAGAATACAACTTCTTATCTGAGGAATTGGATTCTAGCCAAACTAGAATATTTCATTTGGAAAAAAGAAATGAAGAATTAAGTGGTCAATTAGCAAAAGCAACGAGTGTTGAAGAGAAAGAATCTGCATTGCATTCCAAAGAATTGAAAATCAATCAATTAGAAAGTGAAAATGCTTTATTAAGTGCATCCATCGAAAAGGATCATAACTCTCATGAAAGAATCACGAACGATTTAAATGATAAATTATCAAATACTCAAACAGAATTAACTACTTATAAGTCTGAACTTGATGTTATTAGAAGAAAGCTAAATGTTTTTGCCGACTATACACAAATCAAAGAAGAACTAACTGCATTGAAGAAAATAAAATTCGGCATAGATGATGAAAATAATGATGATATGGAAACTAATAGTGATGGTGACAACACTGGAAATAATGGTGGTTTACAGAATACGTTAATTACCACTAATAAAAAATTACAATCCAATTTAGCGGAACTAAGAAGTAAAAATGTAGCACATGAGGAAGAAACCAGAAAATTAAATAAACAAATTACAGATATGAAGATGAATATCGATAAGCTAGAACAGTTAAATTCAAAATTAGAAGCTGATCTGGAAAAGATTGATAATATCGATCAAAAGTTTGATGACACGACCAGTATGATATCTGGTGTCACCAGACAGATGAATAATCGCGTGGGACATATAGGTAACTTATCACCTACCAGTTCTATTATCGGTATACCTGAAGATGAAGAATTCCAAATGCCTGGAGGAAATTCTCAGATCCTACCAATCGTTACAAAACAAAGAGATAGATTTCGCTCTAGAAACACTGATCTTGAGAAACAAGTCAGACAAATTACAAGCGAGAAAGCTAAACTAAAGACTGAACTTGCCAAAATAAAGGGAGATAATGGTAAGCTATATGAAAAAGTTCGTTATTTATCAAGTTATAGTGGTTCTTCTAGACAAAATTCGGTTGCTGATACCGAACTTTCTATTATAGATACAGAAGCACAATATGCTGACAACTATGATGCCTCATTACATCCTCTTGCAAATTTCAAACGTAAAGAATTAGAATATTACAAAAAGAATAAACTATCTGTTTTAGAAAAGTTATTCGTAAGTTTTGCCAATATCATTTTACAAACGAAACAAACCAGAATGGCCTTTTTCTTCTACTGCGCAGGTTTACATGGGCTGATATTTGTTATGTGCATGTATGTCATTAACTTAAGTGGTTATATGACACCAGAAGTTGGTATTGTGAAAACTGCTGCTGGACCCACAATGGGTAACACGATGAATGGCGGCCATTTTGTTGAATCCACCCCTGATGTTAATATTTAGTCATTTATGATATACAAGTTAAATTTTGAAAATCAATACATTTCATATAGATATTTATAAAAATTCCACAACCTTAAAAGAATCAATTTTTAATGAGTTTTTTGTATTGAATTAGAGGATAAAAAAACTTTGTCTAGATATTTTTATATTATATTATATATTTATAATGGTAAAAAAATACAGGAAAACATTAATATTCATATAAAACAACATTTAAGCGGTAATACGCTTTTGAGAAGCAATTCTACCTCTTTGTCTGGAAGTGTATCTAACGACCTTCTTTTCAACAGCCTTAGCGATGGTTTCTTCCTTTTCAGTGACGACTAATTCAATGTGGGATGGGGAAGATTCGTACTTGTTAATTCTACCGTGGGCTCTGAAAGTTCTTCTTCTTTGCTTTGGAGCTTGATTGACTTGAATATGGGAAACATATAACTTAGTAGCATCTAAACCTTTAGCCTGTAAGAAAATAAAATAATAGATTAATCGGATTAATCAAAATAAAAAGTTAGTAAAACTGGCTCAAAGACTTGTTTGTTGAGATGATTTTCATTAGGTATTCCATATACAGTAACATTAGATCATATAATTTCATCACGCAATCGAAAATATAGTGAACTCCACTATTAAAACACAATAATTGAAATATTTGCAAACTTTTCTTTTTTTTCTTTCTTTGAATAATTTGGAAAAACACAAATAAATTTCAAACAAATTCAAATTAATTCTACAATTCAATGTATCATATGATTCCTTGGTATTATATTACATTTTTTCATAAAATTATTAACATTTCTAAAAATTTCAATCCAATCATCCACAACATAGTAAAAAAATAAAAAAATTAACAAAATAACATACTTCAGCGTTAGCAGCAGCGTTTTGTAATAAGCCTTGAATGAACTTAACAGACTTTGCTGGCCATCTAGCTTTAACAACACCGAATTCCTTACCTTGAGCAGTTCTACCAATAGAAGAGTTGAATCTTCTGAATGGGATAGCTCTTTGGTGGTCTAAGACTTGGTCTAAGTACTTTTGAGCCTTAGTTAATTCCCAACCGCTGATAGCTTGGGCAGCTTCTCTAGTGTTCTTGAAAGAAACACGTAAGTAAGAACCACGAGCTGAAGCAGACTTAGTTGGGTTAGTAGATGTAGCACCGTATCTAGCCATTTTTATCACTGATTGTTCGTTTTGTTTTAAAATCAAATAAATAATATATCAATATAAAATTAAATTTACAATTACTTTAATACTGCAACCTATTCATTACTATTTACTAAGTTAGCAATACCTATTGCCATGATGATCATTGCTGTTGTTGCAGAACATACTGTAGATTCCACAGAGCACTTCGCACTTTCCAATTTTTCAGAAAAATTCTATGGACGGGTAACTCTGTGACAGAAATGAGTTGATTTCCAAACTTCGGCTGGGGCCTTCTAGCATGCTAGAAGGGACTGGTACCGAGTTAGTACCGAGTTAGGCTGCGATAAGAGTGCATGTTGGTGGTAGCTCTAGGCATACTGGGCTGGTTTAGACATACTGCTAGGCGGATGTTCGCATTTGTTTGCTAGACGGGGAAGGGGAAAATGTGCGCGTGTGACAAAGCCCGATATTTTGACAATTAAAGGAAAAAATCAATATATCGTGGATGTACGGATGGATGTACTGGTGAAAGTAGTCACAAATAAAAAAAGAGTCTATTATTATTCCTAAATTAGATAAAATGAAATTTTACATAATCGTTTCACTGTCATGGCTACGTTATGCTGGCCATTATAGTAACAGTTGAGTTTACTATTTATTGTTACACTAGAGTTATAGTTGTTATCATGCGCCTTGAATCAGTTTGTATACTTGTTCAGCGACTATATTACTTGTGAACTCGAATAACTGATCATCGCGATCTTCATTGGACACAATGATACCTGTTCTACCCTGTCGTTTGATCTGGTTTAACTCATTGGAAAATTGGAGTTTATTTGCTACATCCAGATTGTTATTCTTATCGCTTATGAAATCGAATTTAACACCTGTTCTAACATTTTGTGATTCTTGTGAAAATATATCAAGGGAACCAATATCTTGTGGTTGCCATTTTTGTTCGATCCTGGCGTGACGTTTGGCTTTTATAGATGCAATCAATAACAAGCTATTCGATTCCTTTGCAGCATAATCATTCTTACCACTGCACAGGTATGATTGGTATGCCGATGATCTCTTTGGTGTATCACTGAAGTAGGATGACATGGTAGTGGATAACGTTCTAATCGTAGATGAAGTAGATAACGATACAGGAACAATACTATTGATACAGTAAAGTAAAGAGTTCATCAAATTTTCAACTTTAACACACCGAATTGTAAGAGTTTCGTAACTATCTTTTAGATTCATGATACTGGCAATAAAATCAGAAGCTGGTATCTTTAATTGTATGTCTTGGGCAGTTGATCTAAAACACTTCCAATTAGCGCTAATTTTTATAATGAATGCACATTCTGTCTTTTCCTTATTTAAAAACATTGTTAATGCAATATATTTGTTTGATACCCTGGAAATAGTTATTTGCATATTTTTGGGACCTATTATTTCCCATTTTTTACCATCCCAGCGTGTTACTTTTATTATATCCTGTTCTGTAATAGAATAAGATAAGTCAACATCTACAGGAATTGCTAAAGAAGTTTTTCTATTCAATGGTGTGGCATAATTAGGTGAATCAGATTGTGGGGTATTAACATTAGATGAATCAGCGCTACTGAAAAATGAGGTATGTTCCGATTCAAAGGTATCTATACTAACATTTGGTTTGTTCTTGGTTGCAAATAAACTCAACAAAGAGTGTGATTTCCGTGTATGTAACGTTGGTTTGTATTCTTCTACGGTTGGATGGAAAATGGAATTAGTGCTCACTCTAATAGGTGACTCTTCAATTTCACCTTCAAAAGATATCAAACTTTCAATATCATCCGTCTCATTGTTATTGGAAGGACGAATAGAAGGAGAGTGTCCATTTGTAACGATTTCATCCACTGAGAAAAGTTGGGACTCGTCTTTAATTTTACCAAATTCAGGAGATGGTGCTAGAGCTGGGGATAAATTCATTTGAATGCTTCTATCAAGTTCAATTAATTTTTCATAACTTAATGATTCAATATCTTTTAAGGAAGGTCCAGAATTTTGGGAATTACATGTAGATGGTTCATTTTGTAAATGTGGTATTGATGTTAACGGACCTCCCTTGTGTCCTTGTACATCAAGCGTTGGTTTCTTCTCTATATTCGTTTCTGTCTGTTCGATTGGAGTATCTGGAATGGGCAGTTTTGGGAATGATCTCTTTTTACTTATTTGAGTTCTCTTATTTTCGATACTAAAGAGTCTTTCGAAGTATGGTTTCCAAACCACTGGCCATTTAAGTGGATCCATACAAACTAGTTTTAAGACAACGTTGTTTGCTGTACATGTCTTTAACTCAATACTTGTTCCAGAATATTTGACTATTTGTAAATCATTTGGTTTTAATGGTTGAAACAATAAAGTTCTACCTACATTTAATAAATCTCGATTTTTTGCAGATAATTCAGTTAATAAATCTTTACCCGATTTGAATATAGTCGGTAATTTACCTGAATTAATTTTGAATATTGCTAATTCACCTGTATTTAATTGACATAAATCGACCAATATAGTATCTTCATTAAATTTAGTTTTGTTTAATCTGAAAGCTGTATGTTGTTCGATATTGATTACGTTAAATCGGCTCGATTGGACCATATCTGGTGAATGGGATAGTATATCATAGACTTTTTCAAACCTTAAGTTATTATTGTTGAGTAGTTTATATTTAGAAAAGAATGTTGATTCAAGATTAGAAATTAATTGTCGTACTCTAATGAAGCCTTTTGTAATATTTGTTAGGGTCGAGAAACTCTCGTATGTAACCAACCTTTGATACACCTGTATTACATAGTCCACCAGGCTCATATCACCAGTTCTAAATAAAGTTACATTTGGATTCAAAATAATATTGATACCATTTGATAAGAGTTGTTCATACGCGTCAATTAGCTCGCTACTTTCTATTATTATCTCAATTTCTTTACTCATCACGCAGAAAATATCCAATTTCTCGAAAAAATTGATATGCTTACTCAATATCGTAATAGTTGATGCCTCTATTAGTCTCAATTCATGTGTTACAGTCGACACAGGATCCAATAGTGAATGCGGACGCTTCTCATAATGCTGGCATATTTTCGAAAGCTCCTTTAATACATGCAAAAAATGCAGTTCATCAGCTTTAAACTCTTTTATGGAGACAATGGCATCCATATTATCACACAACTGCTTGGGTATAGAGTTTTCTTATCTTTACAACAAATTTCATCTTATATCCAAAAAATGGGATGGCCAGTTAATTTACTACATATATAATTTTCTCGAACGCCAAGAGATACCAAGACGCGAAAACTAACAAATTTATTTAATTTAATTTGGCCTGAAATAGTAATAATGTATCACGATGAGCAACTCCTTTTTGTAAATTGAGCTTCGACATGTGTTATGTACGTTCATATGCAGCGATTGTTCAATACAATGTTTGTTTTTTTATTATGTGTCAAGATTAGACTTCTATGGAATGACTGTAGAGGGACTTTCTTGAAATTTCCCATAATCGTGTTCTTCTTCTTCTTCTTCTTCTTCTTCTTCTTCTTCTATGTCTTCATCCAGTACCATGTCATTCGCGTCAATATAAGGCAGCACCTTCTTTTGGGCATTATCTTTTACTTGTAATGACCTAATGGCAACTGATACGACCCCACTGACTATAGCTGTAGCAACCATGGCGTAACAACCATTCTTAAAGAAGGGAACCATTGATGCTGCGTAAAATAACAATGACCACCATGCGTTCACTGCATTGGAGAACATATTCATAGAAGCCAACACCACAGCTCTTTCTTGTAAATCGTCATGACAAACAATATTAGCCCAAGAGAAGAATACAGTCTGTCCTGCATAAGCAATACCACCCAGGTATTGCGCTGTAAACATCACAACTGGGTTTGTAGCGTTACTACGAATCATGATTGGTACGACAAGCATAACTACGGCAATAAATACAGCGATATGCCAATGTCTTGCTTTACTATATCTATTTAAATATACAGCTGATATCACAGTTGAGGCAATACCTACGGCATAAATACCTGATGGAAAATTGTTTCTATTTGCTAATGAATAACCTTGGTTAGTTAACCATAATGCAAAAGTAGTATTAGATGCAAAACTTATGTTTTCACCACCGAATATCCAAACCAAAGAAAATAACCACCAATGCCATCTTTTCAAAACTCTTGGAACAATGGACCAATCTAAAGATGTGGTTTCATCTCTAGCTGGTAATCTTCTTCTTGCAAATTGCAATTCTTGTTCACTAAAAATATATTTAGTCATGGAAAATGTATCCAACCATCCATTTCTATCAGACTCTGGTAAACCTGGGAAGAAAATGAAACCATAGATAGCGATTGGGACTGTGATACAGAAATCAATGATGAATAACCATCTCCAACCAGCCAGACCTTGTACACCATCTAAGTGATTGAAGATACTTACTTGCATAAATCCACTAAACATGGACCCGATTAGACCACTACTTGTGAAAATTGCAGACCGTATTGGTAATTCATGTTCTTTGTACCATGAACCCAGAATCAAATGGGTCCCCGCAAAGGTACAACTTTCGAAAATAGCTTGAAAGAACCGTAGTACGCAACAATGCTGATATGAAGTCACTCTATATAAACCTAGAGTCAGTAAACTCCAGGCAAAAGTGCAAAAACTTAACCATAAACGAGGTGGTACAACTAGCAACATCAAATTATTTGGAAGTATACCGATAATATATCCCACAGTGAAACATGTAGTAGTAATATTTAATTCATTACCTTTCATATGCAAATCCTCCTTCATACCAGATATATATGCATTGGAAAACCCAACACGATCCACATAGTTAATCCAGTATTGTAAGCAGACAAAGGACAAAACGAAGATATCAATCTTCCACAATAACCAACGTTCTCTGACAGGCTGTTTCGTAGATTCGGTGATGGACAATGTTACCACATCCTTCTGTTCCTTGTTCTCCCTAATCATTGAACTTTTTGGAATAATACTGCCATTTATATCTCTCTGTCTATCCATCTTATGTTGGAGTATCTTCTGTTGAGGGTATTACCTTTCGATGACTTGATTTTTTTATTTATAGTTTCATGTCATGTGATCAAGATACAAATTAAAGGACAAGTACAGTTTTAATTAATTATAAATACGATATAAAGAAGTATATAGGTAAATACTAATTGGGCTAGTTGATTAATTGCAATTACAATTTTGTTGGAATAGTTGATTAATTGATAGAAAAAAAAGGATTAGAATGGCGTGAGATAGATAGTCCTTGTAAGATAATAAAATTTAAAAAAATTTAAAAAAATTTGGCAGATTGTTCATTTTACTCGGATTCTGCGGATTCTGCAGAAGTTTCTTCTGGCTTACCGTTTCTTAGCAAGTTAATGTCCTTTTGAATAAGACTCAAAGTGGTGACTTTTGTACCGTCGTCCTTTTCGTATGTGTAATTAGCAGCATCGGCCTCCACATAGATTAACGCACCTTTTCTAACGTATTGTTGTAAGAAGTTCATTTGAGGTTCGTTGAAGACAGTAATGTTGTACCAGTTGGTTGGACCGTCCTTTCTTGGCTGGGAAGCAACACTGTACTTAAGATATTTGGTGTTCTTAGCAGAGGTGTATTCAGTGAAAGGAGAACCAATACGACCGACAATTGCCATCTTGGATAAATCCATCTTTCTAGCAGTGGAATGAAATAAACGTAATTGTTGGGAAGACATCTTTAATTGTTTTTAGCGGCTTTACTAACGTGTTCTCTTTGTAATTATATAACCTACTATTCCATAAAATGGTATAAACTTGTAACCAGCTCAGTTGTTTATTTCGTCAATTTAAATTTTATTGGTTTTAAGAACGCGTTTTGTGCAAAATTTAGTTTGTCAACAAGATGAAAGAGAAATAGAGTAGTATTCTTTTATTTTTATATAGAGAAGTTAAAGGCAATATGTTTTTTTGTATATAGATAATGTGGTGTAGTATACGGTATAGGTTATGCTGTGGTACTTTTGATTGGATTTTGCAATAGGAAAGCGACATGGTCGTCTATGTATTTACATACAGCTGGCCAGTCTTCCTGTGTGAATTTCTTGTCCAAGTATTTGAAGTTTCTGATCTGTTTGGATTCGTCTGTGTTACATAAGTATTTTTGCAAGACTTGGAAATTGAATAGTTCGAAATCGAAGTTGTTGTAATCGTGTTGTCTTGAATAACCTCTTATATGTTGACCAGCACCTGATACGAAACATTTTTCATTGTACAGGAACCATGGATCGAATTTATAGAAACTCGCATGCATGAACATTACATCGACGAATGAGTCATGATTCGGACCATTTTGTTTCAATAATTGGTCCCTGAATGTTTTCTCCATATCGTAATCAGGATCATATACTGAGTATTTATCGATATCGTTTGCAATTTGTTCTTTAATTTTTTGATGTAGTTTGTAATCTTGATCGAAATCATATTGCAATAAACCAAGACCTTGGAAATTTTTCACATCATGGTGGAACCCGTCAAATGATAATGGTGTTCTAACTTGATAGTATGGTTTATTTAAAGTATGTGCAGCAGAAATAAAAGTTTCTTTATCACCTTCACCTGCTGTACCTTGAGAGAAAATCTTGTAATACCACATTGGACCATATATATTATAATACAATGCAAGTAATAGAGTATCTAGATGTTTCTTTTTATTGATGAGCATTTGACCAGATTCTGTTGATGGATCTGAGATTGTACCATCCAAATCATGAAATGGAACATTTGATTCTCGAGAAGTAGAATCCATTGGATGTAATCTTATAGTTTGATAACGAGATACAGGTGATAAATCATCGAAACCCCATCTAACTCTAGTATTTAAATCATATTTTATCTCTGCAATATCGTAATATACTGGGGCAGTAACACGTTTCCAAAGATCCGGCCATACAACCAAACCAGTTTCTTTATAAACATCAGAATTGAAAACGTTATCTACATTTTTCATAGCAAAATTATCTGCATCGATAAATAAAACATGTTCATAACTTGACATTACAAGAGCCAATGCTTTAATTTGGTAACTTTTGATTCTAAGATTTTCAAGAACATTTGGTGGTAATATATCTGAGAAATAAACACATTTAGCATTAAATTTTGTTACAATATCTTCACAGAACTGAACATCACCTTCATCCATTGGTGGAATGAAAACCTCAATGGGCAGTGATGTACCAGACTGTCTTAATGTTTCCAGCATAGTTAGAAGTAAAACAGAATATCTACCACCACCGACCGTCACTATACCTTTACCATTTGGTGACAGAATTGAGGCAAGATTTGCTGGAAATTGTTGAATTCTTTCCACATAACCTTTATGCATAGAATGCAAACTATTAAATTGTTCATCATTCAAATGATAACAATCCTTTAAATTATAATGATTCAAATGATGGAATCTATCCACATCATTAAGACCGTAATTACCCACTAGTTTGCAACTAGATTTATTCCTCAAAGATTTCGGATCCTCGGGTGGATCTAAAGGCTTGTAGAGAGTCAAAGCATCGAATAATTCATTATAAAAAGTGTATTGTAAGTTCTTTGATGATGCACTATACGAGATACCGAAAATCGATTCTTTCCGGACAGTAATGTATGTCAAATAGACCACTAAACACCAGAACGCAAACAACACATACTTGTACGACCTGCGTGTATTCCTAAGTAGCAACATCTCACCGCACAGTACCCCTTCTCACAACTGAATCTGATTACTCTACATAAAAACTTCTCTACAATACTTTTAAACGTCTCACAAGGATCTCTAAATTTTTTCACAATTGGCAAACTAAGCAGACACAGAACAAATAGACCCAGCAGATCCCTGCGCAAGAAGAAGACGATGTCCTACATAACCAGCTTGTCCCAAGGAATATGGTCCGAGTTAACAACACAGTTGCACTTCTAGTAGCATGTAACTGTCACTGATGGTGGGTTTTGCAGTTCTCTTAATAGGGTTGATGAAGCACATGACTGGCACGTGATATACGTACAACGCGATGCAGTCACGTGCCAGTGTCCCAAAAAAAATGAAAAAAGAAATTGAGTGGCGGTCGGTTGGCGGTTATATTTTGATGAGTATACCACTTCTTGTGATGTATTTGAAGTGTCGATTGGGGCTGAGAATAGAGGTGCTGGCACTATAGATTGTGGCTGAAATGGAGGATAAGTTGAAGGAGTATGAGCAGCTGAAAAGCCAGTTGAAAGGAGCATTGGATGAGCGGAAACAGTACGAGGATGAGTTGAACAAGTTGAGACAGGAGATTTACGATAAAGAAACTGAGTATTTCAGTAATGTGACTGCCGACGGCTCACCCAAGGGGTCCTCTAATCTATCTGGAAACATTATCAAGGGTTTTGAAGGGTTTTCAAAGTCTTCTCATCATCAAAATATGCATGGTACAAACATTAACGATCCATTAAATATCGGACTGCCAAACAAGGACAGAATCTTCTCGTTGAGTGATGCAGATTTTGTTAAGCAATTGCAACACGAGGGTTTATTACCTGGATTCGAAGAATCGACGCCTTCAACCAAAGAAGACGAGCAATAGTTTCTGATTTATTTTCTTATAATTATAACAACAGACGGTAATTGTCCAATCATATTTTGAAGATTCACTACGCGATTTTTTAGTAAGGTTTACAGACCAAAAAAATAACAACAGGCTCAAATCTATCAAAAAAAAAAGAGAAGCACCCCATAATACTACCGTTGTCACCTTGTATAGGAATAAGAAATAAAATCGGAATATCCTAAATTATTGAGGTATCGAAATACAATTGTAATAACAATGCTCAGATATGTGAAACCAGCTTCATTTTCGAATACAACTAGATGTATATCAAGGTCTACTCAATTGTTGCAGAATCCGGATCTAGAATTACAAAATATATCAGTAGATTTGAATGCTGACACAGACCATGACACGCCTTCAAAATCTGGATCAAGAACACAGTTTAAATTGGTCAATAATCCACCAACTATCGCAAGATTATCTATTTCTCCAAATATTCCAGTTTATATTAGAAAAGGTTGTTTAGTATCACTTTACAATAATAATTCCGCACAAGATATTTCATTAACGAAAGAATTCATTAGCCTGTGGTCAAATTTAATCAATTATGCATCCTTGAAACCTTCGCAATACGTTAAATTGATTTCAAAACATCATTCTTTTAATGCATTGATCTCAACAAATAACTCACTACATAAGAATCAGCAAACTTCTTTATTTCATTTAAATCTAAATGGTAAAAATGATTGGCAAATTTGGGGCAAAGATTCAATCGTTGCCTTTGAAAAAAATACTTCATTGGAAATTTCAAATTCAAAGACTTTACAATTTAATAAATTTAAGGACACGAATTTTACAGTACTCAAAGGTCGTGGTAATGTATTAATAAATGGTATAGGATCAATATTAGAAATTGGATTGAAAAATCCTTACGATGAAGTACTGATCAATTATAGAAATCTGCTTGCAATCAGTGGGAAATCACAAATTGACATAAAGGATTCAATACAAAATAAATTATTATCACAAAACAGACATACTTATAAAAAAATTACCATACCACCATTAAAAAATTCACAGAATGAAATAACCTTTAGTTCATCGATATCCTTTATTTCTTCTCTATTTACCACTTTGGTTCAATGGGTATTAAAATCTGTTGATTTATTAAGATTCGGTAGCCCAACTAATTTCATTAAAATAAATGGACCAAGAACAATCCTTGTTCAAAGCTTCAATAATACTATTCTTGACAATAATTCGATATATTCTCTGGAGCCATTATTAGAGGATGAACCAAAGAAAAGCTATATTCCTGAGAACATTAAAAATGATATAAATAAGAGCAATCTAAATTTTGCATATGTCGAACCAAATGGGAAGGTAGAATTTAAGAAAACTTTAAAATTTATGAAACCAAATGAGACAGAATAGCATATATATATATATATACGTTGTTTTTATTTATGTCTTATTTAATTTCAATCTAATAGCATAATGGTAATAAAAAATATTTGAATATATACAGATAAATATATATATATATACTATAAAAGCAAAAGGAAAAAAAAAAGCTACTCACCAATGATGAACGAAGAAATCGACATCACTATGTTCATCATCAGCTAGCTGAACATTAGAATTCTTGTCCTTGAAACCAATAAAGTTATAATTGTAGTCAAATAAAAGATTCATTTCCAAATTAGAATTGTTTGGAGTTTTGTTCTTCAAAGCCTGGCGAACCCATTTGGTTACAGCCATATCACTGGTTTCATCTCTACATTGTGACAAAAAATTAACTAAGGATGTACCACCTGTACCGATATGATTTTTAGCGTTATGAGTGTTAGCTAAACCATTTCTTAATACAGTTGTATCGTGGATTTTTTCTGCATTGGCTGGAGTAAGAATATATTTTTTAATGATAGTCAGATGGTAATCACGGAATAATTTTAACATTGCAATACAGGTATCATAAGCCAATTTTATATTAGAGTCTTTATTTTGACTAATCACATACTGACGAATATTGCTGATATTATTTACATCCTGAAGGAACTTACGATGCAATTGCGGCATGTAGTTTTGCATATTCAATAAATATGCATTTCTCTTATATTGACCTTCATTTGAGATAGTGTTTTTGGAGAACTGCTGTTTTCCTTCGCTATTAAAGTGTGTAACACCTAGTACAAGGTCTAAATATTGTATCAATGAACTTTGGGCATTAGATCCGCCTGCCCATTGTTGATATTCACCATTATACCCATATTTAACGCCACTTGGTAATCCAACTTTTTCCATATTCTTCCAACCAGCTAGAAATGGTCTGATTCTAAAGTAGAAAACATATGGATCACATTTTTCTTCAATTCTATTTAAAACTGCAGTAAGTTGACTAATACTTTCTGCTAAAGCTTTCATATTTTCAATGAAAAGTTCGGAGTTATTTTGATTAACAGAATCGATAGCTCTCAACCCATATTTAATCGCCTGAGCACCTACCTTTTCAAAATACACACTGATTAAATAAAACCATGCTTCATCAAAGCTTCCTGTGAAACTTA
>PPOH02000205.1:0-23725 GCA_003708465.2 Kazachstania kunashirensis
ACAATTGTGTTTTCTTTATGATACTAGGATCGCTTCTGTTTTATTTTGAGGTTCATCTTTGTTTTATTTTGAGTTTCATATTTGTTTTATCTGATCATTCCTTGATCATCATATTATTTTGAGGTACACTCTTTCCTATTTGAGTTGCACTCTTGTTCATATTCGAGTCTCACATTTATTTTATCTGATCATTACTTGATCAAACAGTAAAAAGACATTTATTCTTACCAACTCTTCTTTCATAAAAGCAACATGATTCAAGGAGCAGATGAACCAACTCATGAAATTAAAAAATGTCATATAATCATATAGCTTTTCTATTCTATCCTCAACATCATCACTCAGTTATAAAAAAACGTCGCATTTAACGCATCATCGCGACTTTTCTTAAAATATTTATTTCAAAACCATCGATTAACTAATGTAAATATAAATATCATAACGAAAGTGAAGCAAGGACCTAAGAAGAAGAAAATCCTACAGTATATGATCAATGAATAGAACAATGCTGAATATTAGAGATATAATTTTCAGACGAAGGTTGCATTTAAATTATCTCACTCGGCGTTGGAAACATTCCACTAGTATGCCATTAAGGGATTTCCTCGAGAAGATGAACCGACCATACATGATGCGAAGAGATAACTTCTTCTCGAAACATAATGATGGTTATCATATGGCGGATTCGTTTGAGAACTTGATTGATTATGATCCAATTCTAACTCAATGTATTGCACGGTGGCTATGGCTAAATTATAAAATAACAGATTATCCATATTACAATTTAAATATTTTTAATATTTTCACAGATTTACCACAAGCTATATTTTTTTTAGAGAAAATAATGATGTATTTCCAGAAAATATTACCACCAGAGTCATTTGATAGGATTGATTATTATTTACTGCCGCTTTATCCATGTCATAATATTGATAAGACAAAGTTTTTAAAAAATATTCAAGGTAAAGTACATATCTTGGATGATCCTATATTGTTTCCAGGACACGGACCACTCAATGTCAACAGTCAGAATGGACTTTATATTACTGATCCTGTACAAGTATTAATACTAGATGATGTTTTACCAAAATTATCGCATGATCTAGTAAGATATTGTCCATATGATAATAGTTGGGAGCAATGTTATATGGAGGAAAATACTAATAGTAAAGAGAAGACAAAAAATTTCACATCGTCTCTTGATTTTTGGTGTAAACGTACATTGAATCAACTTTATGACATAAATGAAAACAATTCATTAACGGTTAGTACCAATAATGATATAAATGAAATATATATTCCAACGCAATTCATGCAACTTTTAGATCAATTAAAGATGTGTGTACCGGACTTCAGATTATTCACAATAGATTCACCGAAACGTGATAAATTGACATTGTCGATGAAACTGAGACAATTGCTGGGTTATAAGATTACTGGATCCAGTGAGTTGCTGGAACCGTTCCCAGGTAGCATATGGACCAATGAAGTTGAATCGGAACGATTGAATAAGATAAACGGAGGGCTACGATTCAAACCAGATTTTGCACAGATTGAAAAGGTATTCAATACGTCTAACGAGAACGATGCCAAACTGTTTCCACCTTGCGAGATCGAAGCAATGGGAGATTTTTGTAATAAATGGGTAGATGGCAAGATCAAGCATACAACATCCCAACACAATAACCTCCCCAAAGAGTTCCTCGACAAGCTCAAGATCCAGCTGCAGGTAGCAAACAAAAGCACACTCAGTATCCTACATTCATAACACACACCACTTCCAACCCTCTCACCCACCTTATATAACAGTATTGCAGTAGTAATAATAGTAAAAATATCCATTGCTATGGTTATCGGTAATATCCCCGCAAATTGATTATCCCCGCAACGGTGAAAAATGTTGGATTTTTCACAATTGGCGGATTTGACAGTCGTAAGGAATCTGAAAGTATATAAACATATGGATGTGGATGGGATAAACGATTTTGATGTTGCAGATCCTGAGATACTATGGTATGGCAGTGCAGTTATATTTATGTTTATATGTGCAGATAGTATAAGATATTGCAAAAGTGTGGTTAGTCATGTCAGATACATCAATTTTAAAAAAAGGACCTGAAAAACAGGTCAAAAAGGGTTCAAGTGCTCATATTCCAGATAGTTCTGATCGTTATGTTAATCCTTTCAATGGTGAAACATGGACTCTTCAGACTTTGGCATACGACATTGTTATTGGGATATTCAATATTTTATTCACAATTTTCTTTAGAGAAGTTAAAGTTCGTGGTAGTCAATTTATGCCTCCTGATGGTACACCAACGATTTTAGTTTGTGCTCCTCATGCAAATCAATTCATTGATCCAAGTCTGGTAATGTTAAAGACTAGACAATTACATAAAGGAAGAGGTAGACAAGCTTGTTTTGTTTCTGCTGAGAAAAGTTTGAAAACAAATAAAATGGTTGGTTTTTTTGGCAGTTGTGTAGGTGGTATCCCAGTACCTAGAATTCAGGATAATTTAAAGCCTGTTGATTCAAATATTGAAGTATATGCACCAGATCTGGATGAAAATCCAAAATTGATTAAAGGTCGTTGTAAAAATGGTGAATCACCAAATTTTACAAACCGTTTCACTGTTAAGTCTTTAATCGGTTTACCGAATTATTTAGGTAATTCTCAAATTGCAGAAATTGTAGATGATGAAACTTTAATTATGTCTAATCCATTCAGATTTAATAATCCAATAGTCAAAAATTTACTAGAAAAAGGCTGTAATTTCAAATATGCAGAAAAGATAGATAATACAAAGACATTTCAAAGTGTTTTTGATCATTTACATACAAACGGTTGTGTCGGTATTTTCCCAGAAGGTGGTTCCCATGATAGACCATCATTATTACCTATTAAAGCAGGTGTAGCAATCATGGCATTAGGTGCTGCTGCTGCAGACCCAACTATGAAAGTTCATGTGGTTCCATGTGGATTACATTATTTTCATAGAGAAAAATTTAGATCAAGAGCTGTTATTGAATATGGTGAACCAATTATTGTTGATCAAGAAATGGGAAAAGAATATATTGAAAATCCACGTGAAGCTGTTTCTAAATTATTAAATAAAGTTACAGATTCATTATTTTCTGTTACAGAAAATGCAGAAGATTTCGATACTTTAATGACAATTCAAGCTGCAAGAAGACTCTATCAACCAAAAAATCACAGATTTTCACTACCCTTGGTAGTAGAAATTAACAGAAGATTATTGGTTAGTTATAAAAAATATAAAGATGATTCTAGAATTATTGATTTGAAAAAAATGGTACATGAATATAATAATGAATTATTTTCAATGGGTTTAAAAGATTATCAGGTAGAAGATTTAAAATCATCTGCAATGGGTGGTTTAACAAGTCTAATTATTTTGATATCAAGATTCATTAGATTATCTGCTTTTTTTACATTGTCAATTCCTGGTTTAATTTTATTCCTTCCAATATTTGTTTTATCCTCTAAAATATCAAAGAAAAAGGCTAAACAAGGTTTGAAAGCATCATTAGTTAAAATTAAAGGTACAGATTTATTAGCTACCTGGAAACTGACCGTTGCTTTAGTTTTAGCACCAATATTATATGTTACTTATTCCATCATTTTAATTGTATTATTCGCTCGTGGTAACAAATTTGTATCCCATTTATGGGTACCATTTACAAATAAAATATTACAATTTGTATATTTTTACGCTTTGTTAGTTTTCACAAGTTATTCAAGTTTAAAGACAGGTGAAATTGGTATGGACCTATTCAAATCTTTACCACCATTGTTTATATCTATTGTCACACCGGGTATCAAAATTAAAGAAATCAAAGAAATGCGTTCATCATTAAGTTCAAGAATTACTGAAGTTTGTAATGAGTTAGGTCCAAAAGTGTTCCCTGATTTCGAAAAGTTTGCTACATCTAATATTATGAAGACTGAAACAGTAGAAGATACTGATAAGATTAATGAAATTAGTAATACATTGGATGTTTATCCAAACCGTAGTCGTTCTGCTTCTGTTGGTTCCACCGTATCTAATGCATTATCCAGGGTTAACTCTAGAGGTTCATTAACTGATATTCCAATTTTCGGTGATGGCAGATATACTGATTCTGAATCAGTATATTCTGGAATTTCTGAAATCGAAAACGATGAGGAAAACAAACCTGAGTATAAAACTAAACCTGAGTATAAAACTAAACATACAATTGCTACATCGAAGATTACATCACTTGTCAGAGAAAAATGGCAAGAACATGACAAAAAGGATTGATTTTCCTATTTTCAAAATTGTATTATTATAATTAAGATTCCAGTACTTGTAAAACAGAAAAAACATAACGTGAATGAATGTATATTATATATATATATGTAAATAAAGAAGAAACTAATGCGCTAATTTTATTTTTATCAAAAGACCTTAATCTTCGCCGATTGGGATTTCATCCTTTAAGATTTTATTTAATTTAATCCTTAATTCAGTTTGTTGATCACCTTTTAATATATCTGATACAAACCATACATCACAATCCAACTGAACCATTTCCAAGGCACCTTTCAATACACCACATAGCACATTGGAGTACCATAATTGTTTCATTGCATCCATTGGTAGTTCAACAAAATCACTTAATGGATTATCATCAATAATTAAACTAAATGCATCTTTATTGCCCGACCAATTCGTTACAGCAGGCGTCATATTTAAGAATATTTTAAATGCACATTTACTTATTACTTCACTTGTTTTCATCATATCTTCACAACGTGGTAATGCTGTTCTTGCTAAGAAATCCTCGATTAATCTGACTCCGATGCTGTGACCCATTTGGAAAAGTTGGTTGTTAATCTTTTCGAAATCACGTTCATAATCGTTACACAGTTGCGATACTATAACACCGTACGTTAAGGTAAACAATTCTGCATTGATCTTCTCTGTTTTGTTCTTCCAGATTTCTTCACCTGTTATTTTCAATGATCTGGATAAAGCATTAGAATTTGAAGTAGAGCCAGATACTAGATTACCTGAACTGGAATTGACAGATTGTGCTCTGGACATACCTTAATGACAGTTAAGATAGCTGGATATCCTGTAACTTACTGTTAAATATAAATTTACATCTCTTAAAACTCATCAAATCACTATGCTCTTTAATGAGTTTCTAGTTGGAATTTGAAAGTAAAATCGGTTTGGAGTTACCCTGATGTACATCCGGGTAATCATATAAATCCAAAATAAATAAAAAAACTGCCATTTCTTGCCGCTGATGTCCACTTTTAAAGCAATAATTGATTCCATCTATCTCTATAAACCAACATTCGGGGCATTCAGTGTGTCTAGTCTGCTGTTTTACATTTGGACCACTGAAGCAATCATAAACGATGTAAATTTTGAGTTAAATGTACTACTCTGGCGCCCAATTCAAAAGTAATCAGAAAGAGAGGCGGTAACAGGTTGATAAAATTGGATCCAACTGAATAACACATTTCTATGGACTCCCGACACCAACTCCTTGTTTGATCATCGTCGTGTTGGTTTGTTCAACCATCTATGATAATTTGGGTGCTATCACGTGAGCAGTAGAAATTGCACGTGATACTATCAAGGTTGGAAATCTCTGCTTTATGTCAAGAAAGTTAATTGTGGGAGATTTTTGATTAAAAGTGTACGCTGCACTGTCAGGTCATCGGCGTGTTCTGCCGGCTGTCATTGTAAATGAATCATTGTTATGTCCGTGTCTGTGTCTGCGTAAATTTAATAACTGTGATCTTAGTCGCTATTGTGGTGCATAATAAGCCAAACAGTACGGTACTAAGAACAATATTACTCATATGAGTTAATTACTGCCCGTCGAAAACAACTGATTGTATATAAACCCAATGGACATTGAAAGAAGAAGAACATTATAAGAACTTGAATTATAAAATATAGTATACTGCAACAAGAAGCTAATATATCCCCAAAAACTTCCCCTTTGCAAAATGGTAACCTTTAATGATACAACTCCACTTATATCAAGTTCATTTACAAAAGATGAAAAACATCTTTTGATTGGTACTGGACCTGGTGATTCGATTTCTTTGGTTACAAAGAGAATCAATACTTTATTAGAATCTGGTGCTTTCCCAATCATTGTTAATCCATCATCAGGAAATCATTATAAGAAACTTTTAAATAAGTTTTCAAACGAATCAAATTTTGAGATCCATAACCGTCAATTCTCTTTATCTGACCTGACATCTTTGGGTCGTTTGATCACAAGTAAGGTTATTGATAGAGTTTATGTTAATTTACCACTTAATCAATGCCATCAAATAAAAGATATTTTTGATCAGTGTATCAAATTGAGAATACCAATTAATTGTTATCAGCAACCGGAATATTCGACATTTAATATGTTGCCAACATATAGAGATCCAAATGGTAGTGGTTTACAAATTTCAGTGACAACTAATGGATGTGGTTATGTATTAGCAAACAGAATCAAAAGAGAAATTATTAATAATTTACCAACAAATATTTCAGATATCGTATCAAATATGGCCTTATTGAGAAATCAAATCGTTACAGAAAATAATGAAAGGTTACTACAAGAAGAATTTTATAAAACAGATTTATCTATACAATCTCTTGGTTTAGGCTTCGGTTTAGATGATGATGTTTGGGAAAGTCATAAATTAAATACTTTAATTCATGAATTTGATATCACGAAAAGATCACAACAAACCAAAAGAACAAGATGGCTATCACAGGTTATGGAATATTATCCCTTATCAGAATTAGCAATTCTTTCATTAAATGAATTAGAAAATAATCCAACATTTACAAGTGGATTTCCTTTAGCCAATTCCAAACCTTCTGAAGAAGAACTACGGTCAAAACAAAGAAATATCGATGACTCAATAAATAATAAAAAGCAAGGAACGGAAACTGATAGTACCATAGCCCAAAAAGAGAAAACTCTATTCAGACCTCAAAAGGGTTCCATTTCTTTAGTGGGAAGTGGACCTGGTTCTGTAGCAATGTTAACAATTGGTGCCTTGAATGAGATCAAAAGTGCTGATTTTATTCTAGCCGACAAATTAGTGCCTCAAACTGTGTTAAATTTAATTCCAAAAGATACAGAGACATTTATTGCTAGAAAATTTCCAGGAAATGCTGAAAAAGCTCAACAAGAACTATTAGAAAAGGGTATAACAGCGTTAAAACAAGGTAGAAAAGTTGTTCGTTTAAAACAAGGTGATCCATACATTTTTGGTCGTGGTGGTGAAGAGTTTTTATACTTCAAAGAAAAGGGCTTTGAGCCAACTGTATTACCAGGTTTAAGTTCCTCGTTGACATCAACAGTTGTAGCAAAAATACCTGCTACACATCGTAATGTTGCAGATCAGGTATTGGTTTGCACAGGTACTGGTAGAAAAGG
The DNA here is from genome assembly GCA_003708465.2 of Kazachstania kunashirensis. NCBI lineage: Eukaryota > Fungi > Ascomycota > Saccharomycetes > Saccharomycetales > Saccharomycetaceae > Kazachstania > Kazachstania kunashirensis. Next base: position 7,456 of record PPOH02000205.1, read on the forward strand.
TGTTTTACCGAAGATACCAGACTTTGTTCCAAATAGAACAGCAGTCTTTTTGATGGCATTGCATAGAGCAGATCTGTTAACTAAGGAACTGTTGGCTCATGAATGGGATCCAGAAGTGCCGGTTGCCATAGTCGAGCGAGCATCGTGTCCTGACCAACGGGTCACTAGAACTTTATTGAAATATCTACCACAAGTCATAGAAGAGATTGGATCACGGCCGCCTGGTTATTTATTAGTCATTGGTAAAGCAGTTACAAAATTGATTCCAGAAGAACAGGTTGCCTTCAACGATAACTACAAGTATTCTATTGAAGAAGGATATTATGACTTTGAAATAGACATAAACAGCCTGATCAAATCCTGATCTGTCTTTGCATTCAAAAAATTTCTCATATATATATAACATTATTTATTCATTATATATTCTGCATCGTTCTATTTTGTTTACTTTCTAACAAATATCTTATTCGTGTCACTCTTTACTTTATTTTTTTATGTCATGTTCTTGTAACTTGAATTTCTCGAGATATTTAAGTCACTAAATATTGAAAAAAGGCTCCAGGAGAACAGTGGTACAACCAGATCAACTAATAAATAACCAGAAGAACAGTCGCAGTATAAGATTAATGCTATCACAAAGATCTATAACAAGTAGGGTTACTTACAATACACTTTCAAGACTATTAAGTACAAGATTCTTAAGTACTAAAGCCAAGGAGATCGCTTTTGCATTTGACGTTGATGGTGTGCTACTAAGAGGAACAGAGCCTATTCCAAAGGCTAGTGAAGCTTTGAAACTATTGAATAAAAACAAGATACCTTATATTCTATTGACAAATGGAGGCGGAAAATTGGAAGCTGATAGAGTTAAATTTATTTCAAATGCCTTAAATGTGGATATATCTCCTTTGCAGATAGTTCAAAGTCATACACCTTACAAGACTCTTTCAAATAAGTATGAACGTATCTTAGCAGTTGGTACTCCATCTGTAAAGAAAGTTGCTCAGGAATACGGCTTTAAGGATGTTGTCCATCCATTTGATATTATTAGATACAATAAAACTATTACTCCCTTTTCAGGTGTGACTAATACGGAATTATTAGAGAACTCAACAGAGATTAAAGATTTGACAACAAAAAAATTTGATGCTATCTTAGTATTCAACGATCCTCATGATTGGGCGGGTGATCTACAAATTATCTCAGATGTCCTAAATAGTGAAGGGGGTATGTTAAATACTTTCAGAAAACAAAATCAATGGGATCCATCTGTTCCTATATTTTTTTCAAATAATGATTTACTATGGGCTACTCAATATGAATTGAATAGATTTGGTCAAGGTGCATTTAGACATTTAGTAAGAACTTTATACTCAGAAATGAACATGGGTTTCCCTTTAAGAGATTTCGTTATAGGTAAACCAACCAAAATTACATATGATTTTGCTCATCATGTTTTAATTGATTGGAGAAACAAGTTAATAAACAATGAAACTAGTTCTACAATTCAACACCTACCATCTTTAGGTCATAAACCAGAAGCTTCACCATTCGAAAAAATATTCATGATTGGTGATAATCCAGCAAGTGATATTGCTGGCGCGGTAAGAAATGGATGGGACAGTTATTTAGTCAAAACAGGCGTTTACCGTGATGGTGACGTCTTAGACAAAAATCAACCAACAATAATTGTAGATGACGTTTACACTGCAGTTACAAAAGTTCTAAATGAACTTAAAAATTAGTTAAAAAAAAATATTTGAAATTTGATATCAGTTGTTTTTATATTTACATCATTATAGATAAATAAAATAAATACATATACGCCATTTGTATTTACGTATATACTACCAACAATCCGTTCGATTGTCTTGAAAATAAAATAAATATAGGTTAGAAAATTATTCTGTTAATATTAAACTGAATTCAGATAATCATCGATATCAAATTGTGTCCACCGTTCCTGACCTCTTGCCATGGATCGCTGAAACATTAAAAGTAACTGAATCCTGTCCCAAGTTTTCAGAATGCTGATTGGAACGGAGTAATAGTTGAAAGGTGCCCTTTGCTAATTTTACAAATCGTCGGAAATACTACTTAGGTTAATCTTTTCACCTGGCTTGAAAGCTGGTAAACCTAAGTAAGGACAACCGGAACATCTGAATGCATCACCTAATGAACACGAACCACAACCACCGACTTTCTTACCTTCTATAGTGAAATCGATTTCTGTTAATTCATCTTCATCAAATTTCACAACTTTTTCTTGTTGGCTTCTGATGTTGTCAATCTCTCGTTCTTCCTCTTCTTTGATACCACATGAACAGTCCTTACATGCTTTCTTTCTAGCAGTCTTAGTTTTGCCACATGTGATCATGGTAATAACATTGACTGCTTTATCAGAAATCAAATTATCTTCATCAATAGAATCTTCATCATCTATATCATCAAAAAACTGTGTCTTTGAGAAATCACTAAACACTTCTTCTTCTAAATCGTCATCAAGTTCATCGTTATCGTCTGCTAACTTAACGACTTGAGGTTCATTGGAGTTTTTCTTAAATGTTGGTAATTTCTTAAAAGAAGGTAAAGATTTCTTAATCTCCCCATTAGAGTTGTTATTTGAGTTAGATTTTAAAGAAACTAACTTGGATACTGGTTTTAAAATTATATCCTTATTAATCCAATAGTAATCACCACCAGAATTAACAACTTCAAAACCATTAATCAAGGCATCTATTTTATAGACATCGCTTAAACCGTATAAGTAACCCGATGTTTTCAAAGCAGCTTTTAAAACAGGAATCAACTTCTTTGGGAAAGTAATAGCATCTGATTTTTCTGGAGTTAAATATTGAATGACATCATATGCAACTGGCTTTAATTTGATAGATGAATCGTTAACCTTGTTAATCAAATATTGATCCGCAAATTTAATACCTCTGTTGAGATATTCCTCTTTAGTTTTTTGCACTAACTCAGGAGTAGTAGTAACAGCAGGATGAATAAGCAATAAACCGATCTTAGTTTCTGTCATTTTTACTTCTTCTTTGTTATATTATTTTAGATTGAGATGAGCTCTGGAAGTTTCACTAAAAATAATTCAATAGAACAGGCTAGAATTTAAAACAGGTGTCAAACTAAAAAGTAATAGGTGTTGAGAACTCTCTAAAAACCACAAGTCAATGCCTAACCGGTGTATTGATGAACTTATCTATAAAATTTTGAGACTAATGAACTGTCTGTATTAGTTCAATTAGTAATCACTAAATTATTAGTAAAAAAAAAAAAATTTTGCTCTAAGCGAAACCGGCTTCACAATGTCACATGCCAGTAAAATGAACAAGTGTCAGAGGTAATAACTAGTTGACATAGATAGTTGGTAGTGATGGTTATAGAATCATTTATGATGAATTACTATAGGTCGATATTAAATGTTAATGCGATATGGAGCTATAAATAAAAAGAGTTATATATAGCGGTAGTATTTATATGAAGAGATCATCCAGAGTGTAGGTCCGATTATTTATAGTTACTCCAATGGTACTAGTATATTAGCCATTGCCAGTTGTTCCACCTATTATGCTATCAATATGCCTGCCCTCGATATCATCGTCATCATCATCATCATCATCATCATCGTCTTCATCATCTTCATCATAATCGTCATCATCATTATCGTTAATATTATTACTTTTTCTATCATCTTCTTCATCGTCTTCGTCATCGTCTTCATCTTCATCCTGTACTTCTTCCTCTGGATAACCACCAAGTTTCATAACAACCTTATCAACTATTTCATTGATGTCCATCATACCACCTAGACCAATATCACCATGAATACCCATGACCTTTTCAGAAGGTTTGAATATAGTAACCCACGGCATATCTTCCTTAATTATGGTTAGTTGTTTCTTTGTCATAACCGAATTGTATGTACTACTTACCATAGAAGGTGCAATAAATATTGGGAAAGCTGGATTCCAAGCTCTAATTACGCTAGTTAATAGGTTGTCAGACAAACCAAGTGCCATTTTAGATAATGTATTTGCTGTCAAAGGTGCAATGACTAATATATCCGCCCAACGCCTTAATTCGATATGTAAAATTGGATCTGATTTTTGTGTCCAAACTTCCCATTCATCATTGTCATTCCAAAAATGGACGTTACTTGGAAAATCTGATTGAAGGGCCGTTTCAGATGCAGCAGTGCTTATGTGTGTATCAGTAGATGCATTCTTATTACCATTATTAACAATTTTTTTAACTGGTTTTTTTTTATTGAAAAATTTACTGGAGGTTTTGGTTAAAATGACTTGTATGGATATCCTATCCCTCGTATAAACACTTTCCAATTTCTTAATCAATATTTTTAATTTCATAACAGATATGGGACCTGTACAACCCAAAAGAATATGCAATTTCCCATCATCTTCATCTTGAAACAATTTCGATATGTATGTCTTCGCATCTTTTTTTTTCGCTAGTTCATCGTTTGATAGTTTCCCATGATCGATAGCTACACCAGAACTACTTGCTTGAATATGTTGAAAAACTGCACTTTGCTCTTTATGTTTAATTGTAGCCATAGAAGCAGAAATAATAGAGCCCTTTGGGCTTGTCGATATGTTAGCAGTACTAGAATTAAGATTTTGTGGCGGCGTATGAAGAGCATCTTTTACAACAAAGTGTGCATGTTCGTCATCCAGTGCAGATTTAGGCGTCACATTACCAAGCGTGTGTGTTCCATCTGTGCTTTCGATATGTGCATTTTCTAACTTTTTAGAGACACTGAAAATATCATTAAATTCAACTTTAGGCGGAAGACCTTCTGTCCCACTGTTACTCTTTGATCCACTAAATGTCACCGTCGGGGCTCGTTTCAAACCAGCCTCTGGGGTATTGTTTATCACTGCACCAGAACTGCCACTGGTATTCATGATCGATTTAGTAATTTGTCCGCCACTGATCGCATTCACAGACTTAGCCTCACCATCACCAGTACTCTCACCGTTCGTTGTTCTTCCCATCATCCTGTATCCGTCGTATTCCACCTCTCTTTATCCAACTGAACCACTGTGTTGTTGTTGTAATGAATCTTTTGCATTGTTTTGTTTTGTACGTCATAATAAAAAATAATACGGGCCAGCAGCACGTGACATGGTATATATATAATATTATATTATATTATAGAGTTGTAAGAGTTATAAGTAGTTATATGATGGTATCTATTTCTTCTGTTTGCTGCTGTTGGCGTAGCGACCCCTGCCGACTTTGTAGCTGTGATGTTTTAGTCCAGTCATGGCGAATGGTGACATGTAGTTGTCAGCAGAACCACCTCCGATCCAGTTCTCTAGTACTTTCTCGTTATGTCTTCTGGTCCAGTCGTCCTGTTTTACCATCTGCACGTATTCCTTTTGATCTTCTCTTAGCAGTGGTGTGTCTTGACTATGATGATTGCTGTTCTGTTTGTTATGGACAAAACCTTTTTTACCATATTTCTTTTGTGAGTTCTTGGACAAGGGACTTGCTACAGAGTATCTATTACCTCTATTATTCCATTGGAAGTTAGCCTTTAAATGCGGTGTAATTGCACCAGTTTGACCATCGACAGACACCGCACATCTCAGCAGAGTACCTTGACCACCACATGCGGAACAGAAATGTTTTGGTTTACCGTTTTTAGGTAATGGGAACATTCTGAAACATGCATGACAACGTAACATATAGTTACGTAATCTCTTGATTTTCAAACCTGACATGAAATTCATTAAGTTTAAGTTCATTTGTAATGCAACATTTTGTACAGCAAAATCACCAGTTGCTAATGCAACTTGGTTTTTTGGTAGTGTGATTTGATCTACTTTATCCTTGTCGATAGCTTCGACACCTTTAGAACCGGTAGTATCTTGACCACTATCTCTGATAACGGTTTCCAATAATGTTTCTGGAGTGATCCATTCACCATCATCATCCCCTTCATCGAACTCTTCTGTCAGTCCTGTTGTAGTTGTATTTTCTTCAATAGGAGCTGACTCTTCAACTGTTGGTTCTTCAACGAAAGATACTTTAGTAACTGGTTCTTCAAATGTTGGCTCTTCAACAATTACTTCTTCTTCTTCTTTTGCTTCTGCAACTCTTTGTTCTCTCTTTTCTCTTTGCTTCTTACCACCTCTTCTTCTCTTTTTCTTTTGCATGGTCTTGTTTGCTTCAACCTCTATACTCTTCTCCTTTTCCTGAGCATCCTTCAGGGAATCACCAGGTTGTTGTCTCAGTCTCCAATCACCATTATTCAACTGCGTTTCCAATTGATAAGTTAATGCCAGAATATGAATATCGTTTGCACTTAAAACGGAGTAATCACCGGTTAAACGTGCAAACTGACCAACTTTCGCAATAGATGTCTCAGAAGGATGTACAAGCTTCAGATTACCCAAACCTTGCCAAATTTCTAAATTTTTCCTGGCTTGTTCATCCTTGATTTCATGGAGAACTGTTGGTGTGGTATAAAAGACTTCCGCATAGTTCTGATAATGAGTATACGACTGTGTAATTAACGGTGTGGCATCCAAAACCAAGGCTCTGACGTGGGCAACCATCGATAATATAATTCTACTGCACTGCTTCTATCTACCTTAGTTCTTATACTTTCATCTACTGAAATAAAAACTTTTCAGCTCATCGCATTTTTTTCAAACAGTCTGAAAATTTTTAATCTATGTGGGTTACACAGACAGAGTTAATGAGGTCTCTGGATAAAGAGAGACCCTATTAATTTGAAAGGATCGGTGCAATAGTGCTTGTTGTTGGGTGATCAAAGGCAATGGGTAGTATTGAAGAGTTGGATTATGAGGCTATGTCGGTGGACAAGGCTTTAAAGCTGGGTTACAAAGTTTTGTATGATGAGAAAGATGCTCAACAAGCTTTGAAAGTTTATGATTCTATTTTACAGAAAGTCCCAAATACTATCGATGCATTGGTTTACAGAGCTGCTTGTTTGGAAAAATTGTATTTCGGTAATAAAGAGGATAATATCGAATCTGTAATTAATGACGCTAATGAATCACTATCGAAAGCATTAGTCATTGCACAAGGTAGAAATGAGAGTTTAAAGATTGCTTTTGTCTATTTTCGTCTATTTATCCACTACATGAATAGAAAATCATATACTCAAGCAGAGAATTTCTTAAAATTAGCTAAGCAATATAACTATAATGATAGTACTTTGGATATGTGGGAGAAAAGATTAGAAAATAAATTGAAGAAACAAGCTAAAAAGGTCAAAGATGATCCAATAGTGGAGAAACTCAAGAATGTCTCATTTGATCCAATTACAGAAAAACCTAAACCTAAATCTAGTTTCAGAATAGACTGGTACCAGACACCAAATAATGTGACGATTTCATTATTTACAGATAATTTACCATCGTCGAGTGAAGACGTCACAATAAGTATCACAGATGGCCAATCATTGCATATATCATATCCCGTAGTTTCAAAGGGTTCAGAATTCCAATACCAGACTAAATTGTTCAAACAAATAGACCCTGCTGATATAAAATGTAAAGTATTCACCAAAAAAATTGAGATAACATTTAGTAAAATTGAGAAGAAAGTTACTTGGCATTCACTCAGTATAGAAGCTACTAGCGAGAAACAAACTGATTCGAATAAAAAGGACTGGTCCAGTATCGACGTCGATGATGAGGTGGATGTCGATGATAATGATGGTAGTACAGATGCGTTCTTTCAAAAAATTTACGAAAATGCTGATCCTGATACACAAAGAGCTATGATGAAGTCATTTGTTGAAAGTAATGGTACATCATTAAACACTAGTTGGGATGATGTGAAGGATAAAACTGTTGAAACTGTTCCTCCAGAAGGTTCAGAATTGAAACATTATTAAAAATGATGACTTTACTTATCTGCATTTGCTAAAAAAAAAAAATTAATAGGTCTGGCTATGTAGAATATGTAAATTATGCTTTATGTCAGATCTCTTGTTATGATTTATAAGAGTTTTTTTTTACTACCGATTGTTTAATAAGAGTATGCTATTTACGTATGATATAATTGGGTTTTAATTATTTATGAAAGAAGATAAGTGGTTCTGTCAATAATGAAGTTGGTTCAACAGTGTTACATTGTGGAGATAAGTTTATCATATTGTTTTGAGTATTGTTATTCCAAAGGTTTAGTGGTGATAGTAATTCTGCTAAGGGAGTTTTAGGACATACGAGACTTTTTCCAATGATATATTCCTCATTTATCTCCGATTTTACATTTCTTTGCTTCTCAGATGAGTGATTATATACAGTTTTAATTTTTTTCACTGGAGTGATAAAGTTCAATGCTAAATTAGATTCAATTTTCGATTTATGAATTGGTTCTTTATAAGTTTTTGTAATTTTAAAGGGACTGATTTTTTTTTTGACAGTTTTAAATTCAATTTTTCTTACTAAAGTTTCCAACTCTATAAGTTTATTCTGTGATATATCCATGAAATGAGAGTGCAGTACGATGTCACTTTCATGTTTCTTTAAAAGCTTTTCAATTTCCAGAATTTTCTTACAGTTCCAACATTCTATCAGGTTTAATACAGTTTCACATTTTTCCAACGATGGTAGTTGACGCAATGACATCTTTGAATGTTCTTTATTTTCATTAATTCTATAATATTTTATAGTTAGCAGGTAATTTTTCAAAGCATCCAAATAACTACTAATCAAAAAATTTCTTGATTGAGAATTGTGATCGTAGTCCATACCGAGAGCCCTTGAAATACGAACTATAATATCATTTGAACAAATTTCTAATTCTTTTTTATTCATTATTTCCTTCACTTTTTTTAACAACTCTGTATCGATATTATTTCAATATCTATCCCTGCCAAAAAAAAATGTGAATACTTGCTATTATACAAATCTGAATTAGTAGTGTTGCATAGGGGTATATATCTGTCAAACTAGCTTGACTAAGTATGCCCTCTGTTGCATTTTGGAACTAATAGTATCGAAACTTGAAGGTTGTAAAATATTATTTACATATTGTCCCAATAAGGAAATGTGACTATATAACCTATTCGATCTGCAAAATAAGGAAAAAAGAATGCGGTTGTCTATCGAAAGTAGTAGACACGTACAGGATGGTAAACAATGCAGGTGAACTAACGATTGTACTTGTCATAACAAATCTGTAACACTGCAACAAGAGGCACGGTGAGAACAATGATATATCAGTACCTTCGGAGTACCCTTAGCAGTACCTTAGCAGTACCTGATGGTATCCCCAACGGTATACCCTCTCATATCGCCATAACAAGTGCTCATGGGGCTCATTACATTGCTAATATATCATAAATATCTAATATTTGGTGTTTCTTTTACGTTATACACTCCGAATAACTGTCAAACAGGGGAGCGGCGGGATCTCCAATGGCATTTATATATAAGGGGAGTCGATTTTTGTTCTTTCAGTTTGAATGATATAGGATAAGAGACTGATATCGAATCAAGTTTCAAGTTCAAGGTCAAGTACAGCAATATTATAAGAGATGGGTAGAGACAACAGTGTTACATGGAATCGTGTTATTCCTTCTTCTTTCAACTACAGTGCAGTCAATGCTTTAGTTGTCGGCGGTACAGGTGGTTTAGGTCGTTCTATTTCACAGGATTTATTGGGCAAAGGTGCTAAAGTTACAGTGGTTGGTACCACTTTACGTGATGAAGAATCTGAAAATTTTAGATTTATTAAAACAGATTTATCCTTAGTGAAAAATTGTGAGGAAGTGGTTCAAAAATTAATTGAAAATGACAGTGTTAAAGATTTTACCCATATTATTTTCACTACCGGTATCATTGCTTCCAGAACAAGAGAAGAAACTAGCGAAGGTTTGGAAAGAGATATGGCCATATCATATTTGAGTAGATACATTATTTTAAAAGGTATCGGATCTCAAATTTCAAAATCATTTACTGTAGGTGGTAAAACTTTAAAACCCCGTGTCTTTGTGATGGGTTATCCCGGTAAGGGTTATTTAGGTAATCCAGATGATATGAATGCTGATCCAGCGAAATATAGTTTTATGGCGGCTCATTTAAATACGGTTGCTGCTAATGAATCCCTTGTTTTACATTATGCAAAACAATCAAATTCATTCAATATTTATGGTTTAAATCCATTTTTAGTCAGGACCAATATTCGTAGCAATTTAATTGGTACTGGTTTTTTCTCTAGACAATTGGAAAATTTAATAAATTTTTTCCAACAAACACCAGCTCAATATGCAAGTAATTTAGTTCCATTATTTGTTACACCAGATATCGAAAATAATAACGGTACTTTATTTGATAATAAAATTAACGCTATGACAAGTTCAAAGGGTATCGATGCTAACGTTGAAAAATTCTGGAACAAGAGTGCAGAATTAGTTGAAATAGCTCATTCTAAATAGTTTTTATTCTAATTTAATAATATTGCTTATCTTTATTGTTGAACTTCTTGTCGATTAGTATTAGTTGTTTCTAAAGTCATATCCTATTATGTTATACTTATAAATGTCAGGAGTTGGAACTCTGTCTTTCTTACGTATACAATATATATATATAACCTGAACTTTATCAACTAATTTCATTAGTTCATCATCAGTTTATATAAGTTCACTTTTATTCCTCATTAGTAATCCTAATAATAATTGTGTTTTCTTTGTGATACTAGGATCACTTCTACTTTATCTGAGTCTCGTATTTGTCATCAGTTTATTCTCGTATTTGTCATGATCATTACTTGATCAACAGAATACAATAATACCCTGTTCTTATGCTTTGCATCGCTTCTGTTTTATTTTGAGGTTCATCTTTGTTTTATTTTGAGTTTCATATTTGTTTTACCTGATCATTGCTTGATCAACATTTATATCTATGTACACCCTTTATTATGGCAAGAAATTAGTAATTTGAATAATGTAGGAATATAATATTAACAAATAAACTAATATTTTCGCAGAATCTTGAGAACTCATCCTTGTTAGCTCAGTTGGTAGAGCGTTCGGCTTTTAAGTTACAATTACTTAAGCAAGGATAACCGAAATGTCAGGGGTTCGAGCCCCCTATGAGGAGTTCTATATTATTTTTTCAAACTATTAATTTATTAATTTATGGCAAATTAACAAGATATTATAGTATACTCTCAGAATTGACTATAATAGCACTAGTGTTTTTCAAATGGGATGATGTATTCAGTCATTTTTTGTTTTGCCAGGCTCAAATGACAGCATTCACCTGTACTTTGAGCCATTTTTCTTGTTTTTTTAGCAAGTAAACCTGTTGAACCCTAACATTCCATGAGCAAGTATACCACTACTCCAATAACCTTACAAATATCTTGTTTTATTCTGAGTTTATTACATATATATTAGTAATATTGTAGAATATCGTCGTGAACGTCAAAACCGTTTGAGGTGACAATCCGGGACCCTGTTTTGTTATTCTTGTAGAATAAAAAGAATATAAATATATAAAAGGGTCCTCCCTAGAACATTTGTATTTGTAGAGTTTTTATTGGTATTGATTACTATTTAAATAAACCAGGAGATCGAATTGACTATTAGGAAGAAGTTAATATTCGAAATACAATAAAAATCTAGAGTGTTTATAATGTCAAAACAGTGGGCAGATCCAATGAATGGCGCTTTTAAGAGACAAGTCTCTTCTTTCAGAGAAACAATTTCAAAAAATCATCCAATTTTTAAACCAGCTGCGGGTAGATACTGGTTATATGTGTCATTAGCATGTCCATGGGCTCATCGTACCTTAATTACCAGATCTTTGAAACATTTAAAGTCTGTAATCGGAGTTGTAGTTGTTCATTGGCATTTAGATAGCAAAGGTTGGAGATTTTTAAAATATCCAACTGATAAGGCTTCCATCGATGAACAAATTTATCATACGGTATCAGGTGGTATCGATAACGCCGCTTCACAAACGGTTAAACCATTGGCATCAATTCCAAACGATTCTGACAGATTGTGGATCGATGGGACACCTGATCCATTGAATCAATTCGAAAGGTTAAGTAATTTATATTTAAAAGCGAATCCAGATTATAATGCACGTTACACTGTTCCAGTACTATGGGATTCTCAAACTAATACCATTGTTAACAACGAAAGTGCAGATATTATTAGAATCTTAAACAGTGGTGTATTTGACGAATTCGCTAAAGGGGACGAAAAACCTATTATTGATTTAGTGCCAAAAAATCTGGAATCTCAAATTGATGAATTCAATACTTGGGTGTACGATAATATCAATAACGGTGTTTACAAAGCTGGTTTTGCAGAAAATGGTGTAGTATATGAAAAAGAAGTTAATAATGTATTCAAACATTTAGATGATGTGGAAAGTATCTTGAAAACAAAGTATGAATCATTAAAAGAAAAATTGGGCACCGATGACAGAGATAAGATTTTAACCAAATTTTATACCATCGGTGAACAACTAACAGAAGCAGACGTTAGACTATATACAACAATTGCAAGATTCGATCCAGTCTACGTTCAACATTTCAAATGTAATCTCACAACCATCAGGGAAGGATATCCATACATCCATTTGTGGCTAAGAAACTTATACTGGAATGACGATTCATTCAGACTAACAACAAATTTCAACCACATCAAACTACATTACACCCGTTCCCACACAAGAGTCAACCCATTAAGTATCACCCCATTGGGACCAGTGCCCCATATCAAACCTTTATAACTTTAACCCTATCTAATTTTCCAAAAACCTTTTATTTTGTTATTTTAATTTTCCCATGCCCTAATTTTGTGTTCCCACTGAATAAAAAAAAAGAGGGCTGAACTTTTGAATCACATGACCGCTCAGAATTTTTGAGACACTTTGATTACCCGATTAGGAAATTGAAGGAGCCGGTTGCGGTTTGCGCTGACAAATTTCCAGATCAGGTAAAACACGCGTTAAATTGGGAGGTAACACGAAAAGAAACTACTAGCTGAACTAATCAAAAATATTTCACTTTAAACATTGATTTGACTTTGCTATATATAACAGTTGCTAAAGTTATTCATCCGTTCTTTGGATCTTTTTTGCCATTCTTCGTATTTAGAAGAGTTTTCCAATTGATAAGATGTCGAGTAATCACAACAGAAATCTAAGCATTGCCATCAACCAAGAAATGATCAGACAGAACACACAAATATCTACTCCAGTTAGACATAGTTCATTGCCTCCATCGGCTCGTGCTAATATGGATCGTTTTAGCTCCCCATTTACTCCTCACTCTAGTGATCATTTATTTCAATCTGTTCCACGGATGCATAATATTCTAAGTTCTCCTCCCGTTGCAATTTCTCCTTCACCAGGTTTTGACAATGTAAAAAATAAATATTCTAATACGACTATCCTTGAGAGTGGGACAGCATCTCCATTGAAATTATCCCTGAAAATCGGTGCTAACGGTAAAGCCGCAATTATTAGCCCTGATATGTTTAGAAATTTTCCATTGAAACCAACCGAATCCACAACCATAACTAAGAATGATAAACCAATATTTAATAACAATAAAATTGAATCTACTACTCCATCAGAAAAAAATAAAATCTTAGATTTATTGAAAAAAATGAGAAGTACCACTTCAACAATGAATTCAACAAAGAATAAGGTTAAAAAATCAGCCCATCAACATAAAACTACTAAACCACCTATCACAGAACCAAAAACATCAAGAAGACCATCTATAACTAGCACATTTCCTACTACCGCTACAAATATCCCTGTAGTCGATGCTACTTCCACTACATTAAATGAAATTACGAATAAATTACCAGTACCACAAGTAACTGTCACAAATTCTTTAAATACACCATCTACTCCAAGAACTAAAAATACACACTTTAGAACAGGGTTTACACCGTCAATTGGCCTGGATATGGTACTTTCGAACAGTTTTTCTCCAAGAATGTTCTTCAATAATAATGCTATGGGTAATAATGAATCTTCATTAGATGATAGATTATTAAAATTTGGCAGTCCAGCTTCATCTTTTTCTCAAAAATCAAGAATATTACCAAAACCAATAACTAGTCAAGCCTTCCAACAACAATTCCCATTTAAATATTCAGGTAGCGATCCTTTATTAATAACAGATGATGAAAATGGAAGCTGGTTTGACGCATTGAATGGTAGTGCAAATGCTTCATCTGCTCCATCTTCATTATTGCTAGCATCACCAAAACCACATATTGCAACTTTTGCATCACCGTCCTTAAATAATAGAAGATTGAAACCAACTTCCACTAAAGCTAAAAGTCTAATCGAACCTGCTACCCCAAATGATTCAAACTTGACTGTTACAAACCCATCTTTACAATTTACTCCATTAATTCAACAGACGATGAATGGTTCATTAAGTAACAAAATTGTAACATCAACAATAAGTATGTCTCCGATTAGTGGAAATGGTACACATAAAGGTTCAGACAGTGATTCACTCAGCTCTAACGAAAAAGATGATGCTAGACTCACATTAAAAAGATTAATCACTCGTTCTTGATTATTGTAACAATTCAAATCTTAATTTTTATTCATTCCTTTATATATTCCCATAGACTTGATTATCAATGTATTTTATTTTATTTTATACTATTTACAACAAATTTATAAAATTTCTTCCTTGTTATTCTCAGCATTAGCTTCTTCCACAAACACGTCACTTAAGAGTGGAAGGATCAATTTTTGTTCATCCATCTTTTCAAAATCCAAAATCATACCGTCAAATGCAAAGCAATATTCTTTAGCTTTGATCTTAATATTATTATCAAGTTGTGGAATCTTGGGATAACGTTGTGAAAAATGTGTTAACAATAATTTTTCAACATTCATTGCATTTGAAACTGAAATGGCTTCATTGATAGTACAATGTCTCTTTTTAATCGCGTCTTCGACTAAGTTATTATCCAGTGTCGCTTCATGAATTAGTAAGTTCGAATTGCTACCAATTTCTTTTGCAAATTTATGAATATTTGGTCTGGTATCCCCTGAGTATGAAATCTTAAAATTCTTTGAATTAGAAATCTTAAAAGTAATCGAATTAGAATATGCCCAATTACAATGAATGGCTCTACATGTCTGAAATAATTTGAGATTTAAATCTTCGTACATTTCATGGATCATTTTAATATTTCTAAAAGATGAGGTATTATCTAGTTCTAATTTCCTCTTTTTTAATGATCTTATTGCTACTTGATCTTTCTTCTTTCCGTCATTATCAAGATCCTGCAGTTCATCATCCATAAATTTTATATACTCTTCAACGTGTATGGATTTTGTTTCTTGTTTTACGTATCTATCATTAATCAAATGTTCACAACTAATATAATTAATTCTTAGCAATATTTCTGGTTTTTCTAATAATAACCACTCTTTAACAAATTTATTATACTGCCATGGTGTAACCAAATATATCTTTGCGTTTGGATTTGATTTATTATATCTATACCATTCTTTCAGTATACTCATAATACCAAGATGATGATCTGCATGTAAATGACTTAAGTAGACTAATTTTAAATCTTCAAAAATTTCTCTCTTTTTAATCTCAGAAAACATTCTATCAATCTGGCCAATTGTATTTTCACCAGCGTCAAATAGAATATTTCGTTGAGATGTTACTTTCTGTCCATCAATGAATGGTACTTTGATTAATGTTGACACGACATTTCTATATTTAGAAGGAAGAGCACTACCGGTACCAAACGTTATTACCTCAACATGTTGAGATTTTTCAACTGAATTATTAAAGTTGTCAACATTTAGCTGATCCTTTATTAAGGTACCATAGGATACTGTTGGAATGTTTAATGGCTTGATATGTCTATTATATAGTTCCTCCCAGTAATTTTCCTTTTCTTGCGGTTTAGTCACATTACAATTGTATTGTTTTGCGCCATCTTTATCTTCTGTAAATGGTTCAATAGTAACTGTAGTATTTCTTTCAAGGATATGAACATCAGACTTTGCAATAGAAGTAGAAATATGATCCTCTTGTGATTGAATCATTGAGGTTCCATCAGGAACTGTCTTGTCAAAACATTCATAGAAATCCTTCGATAACAAATTATTTGTTCTTGGTATATTGTAGTTATTCAGCTGCAATGCTTTCAGTTTTAATATAGTAATTGCTGAACCTACAAATGCTAAATTATTGGGAGAAATATTTGGATGTGAAACAATATGCTTGACTT
>PPOH02000206.1:0-30454 GCA_003708465.2 Kazachstania kunashirensis
ATTATATTATATTATATTATATTATATTATATTATATTATATTATATTATATTATATTATATTATATTATATTATACTTTTGGGCGCTATTTATATAAATTGTGTGATAGATTGAATCCTTGGGTTTTTTTTTTCTGTTTTGATAGAGATAAGGGAATATATTGTTGCAATGGTCAAGCCCTCCTTAAAGACAATCGGTCTAGGTTTTATCTTCATGTATTATGAAGCTCTGAGTAAAGATCTTGAGAAAGTTTCAAATTTTTACTCAGAAAAATCTGATATGATTTTCGTTGATATGGAAAAATTGCATAAATTGCATAAATTGGAAAATGAAACTTATCCTGTGGTTAAATTGAATGGTAGAGACTCTATACAAGATTTTTTAACAAAATTTTGTTTAGAATTATCTTCAATTAAATTAAAGATTAAAACGTTTGACTTTCAAAAAATAACAAAAAATCCTTTGATTATTTTATTATCCTTGACTGGTGAAGTTTTTTGGAAGGATACAATGGTTTATAATTTTACTCAGACTTTTGTTTTGTCGTCAATTGATAAAGATGAACAAGTTTTTGAAATTACAAATAGCATATTTAGAATCACAACCGAAATTTCATCTAACTTGAATAATAAAAATGATAAGAATTTGATTAAACCAACTAGTCATTCCAAGTATTATAATCATAGTGATTTAAATAATACCGCACCATTCGTTCCATCATCAGACTTTCAGTACCAAAATAGATATAATTGGAATAATAACTCTAATGGAACCTATTTGAACGCTAATAATACCCGATTTTATCAACAAAATATAACAGATGATTACAATCAGATGTTTCACGGATATATGCCGCAACAATACGGTTATTATAAAAGGACGTGAACTATATGAACAATAGTAATTAATTGGATAAACAAATGGGTACAATAGATTTTCCACTAGAATATTAATCGTTATAGAAATGCAATACATTCTTCAACTCATGTAAGTAATACAAAGGAGAGCCCGCAGAGGAAACTAAAGAAAACATAGGTATTGGAAGACAAATTTGGTTCGGTAACGAAGGCAACAACTGGATTTTGAAGAATCTTATGGTCAGTCTAAATGCCTAACAGACGAGCAATTACCGATATAGCATTTGAAAAGAAATATACAAAAGTCGAAAAAGTTACTTTAATGGTAAGAGTACAAAGGAAATTTGACATAACTATAAGTCATTTTAACAAATATATATTATTTACGTACACATAATTGCCTTTTGATAAACTGTTTGATAGCAAGCAATACTGTATTTAACAAACCTCGCTATTCAGTATTACCATGAAGGTTGATAGAAAATCCTGGAACCTATAATAACATCATTGCTGGTCGTGTCAACACAACTAACTATGAAGAACCTTTTTTTTTTTTTATGTTTCAATGTTTTGATATGAAAAAAAAATTAAGGCCATTGTGAACCAAAAAAATGATAGTTCACTTGAATAGTTAATACAACTAAATATTGTCATTATATTACACAAAAGAGGTTATTGTACCGAATCTACAAGTACAATAATATATATTGTATCATGTTAGTTCCACCAGCAAATTTTGGTATAGCAGAAGAAGGTATTTATAGATGCTCAAAAGTCGAAACTTTGAATCTATCATTTTTGGAGGCATTAGATTTAAAGACGGTATTGTTTATTGGAGGTCAAGAACCTTCCATGTTTTTTAAGGAATTCTTTAATAGATCATCCATTAATTGGATCAGTATTAAGATTGCCGATTATTCCAATGTAGCAGTACCCGTCAATAGTTTAAGTAATTCTCAAGTCGTTGCAAGTCAAGAGGAAATATCTAATCCAGATATCGAGAATGGTATATCTTCAGATAGTTCACAAAATATAACGAAAACAAACAAGAGAACTGACTCTAAACATGATAATATCGCTGATAAAAATATGAACGCAGATGGTAATAATGATAATGACAATAACTATTTACGGATCAAGAGTACCCCAAAAAATAAACACTTGAAATATGTACTTAATGATAGTGACGAGCTAATGTTAATAAAGAGCTCATGTTTAAAGAAAACTTTCAAAGTATTGCTGGATCATAATAATTATAATATCTTACTGGTTGATAAGAGTGCGTTGATAATAGGTATACTAAGGAAAATTGAAAAATGGAATATTTCATCAGTAATAAATGAATATAGATTATACACTGGTAAAAATAGGTCTTATTTTGCCGAAACCTTTTTAGAACTGATACAGATTGAAGTGGAACAGGAAAAAATTGAAAATGTATCACTAGACAGAAAGGAAGCCTTAAGCTTAGATCAGGGCATGACTATAGAGACACAGAGGAAAATGTCGAATAGTAATATAGTATTGATTACTGAAGACGATCTTTGTAATCCACCAGAAGTTCCCAAAAGATTGATCAAGATCATTGAAGATGCAGAGAGAAGAGAAAACTTGGATCATAATGATATGGGTACAGAAGAAAATTTACTTGCGCGTGAACTGCAGAGAAGTTCTTCTAATTTAGGTATATTTGGACATAGATATAGATTGGCATTTAACAAAAAGGAAAATGGGGATTATGGTTATTATAAATGTGGAAATAATGAGCGTCAGCATAGTGATGCTGTACGGCTAAAAATACCGAATGAGCTTAAATTGCCTGAGTGGTTTAAGTTCAGAAGAGACTTGTGGGAACAGGATAATGTACCTGAGGTCCACCACTTTTATAAAGAACAAATTTTCGTATAGCTATATCAAAAATTCTCTATTGATAGCTGGTCAGTTTCTAGTTAATTATTTGATGTCGTTATTCGAAACGGTTTTCTATGCAATATTACGATTTTCTCATTAAAATAATACTAAGGATCATTTATTGTCACTCTTGATTCATCGTAGAAGCCGTTCCTCAAAATGAGGGCTATATATATTGCTGTGGTTACATGCATACATAAATTAGCATTAGTAATATCATCATTTTATTTGTAGTACTGCCTGACACATTCGTATGATTTTAATAATATAAATTTGGCATCGCATTTATAAATCTATAAAATTTCTCTTAGAGGAATATTGTTTGAAATCTCTTCGTCACCTCTAGCCTCGTCAGGATTGTCAAAGTTCAAGTAGTTGTGATCTCCTAATGTTCTAGGTTGAAATATCATCTTAGCTAGGAAAATGACAGCAAATAAGGCTGCTAACCCAGCAACGATCAGAAAGGTGATGCTTAATGAAAGATTTCTTGAGCCCGTGACACTATTTGTAGTAATAACAAATGACTTTGAACCACCAAATATTGAAACTGGATAATTTAGTCCAATATCCATTGTATATCTCCCGCTAGGTAATGAAGCTGTTTCATTTTTCAATGCCAACTTATAAAATTTTGGGAAGGGGGCTGTACGCATCCACACTTGAAATTCCTCCCAAGTGTGAATATCTGGTATATTATCATCGGTATAACCATCTGGGAATTGCTTCATCCAATTTGGGGGTGGACTAATTTCAGATGCATTATATTTTGTCGTCTTATACCGACTACGATCAATTGGCCATGAAATTTTCTTGTTTGTCAATTTATAATCTTCTGTATCGTCATCTGCACCCACAAATGTCGCAGCAAATGTGTCATTAAACATTGAATTAGCAATTAAGCCACATGGATAGATAGCCTTTTCACCTTCACCTCTCAAAGGTTTACAGTGAACACTTAGGTCCTGGTATTTTAAAGCATTCCCTCTTAATTGTTTATAATCAAAAGAATCCACAAACCTACGATGGTTTTGATAAAAGTTAGTTAATTTATAATACACATAAATATGCTTTTTAATTTCATTTGGAATTTCAAATTGTAGTTGGCAAATACTGTCTCCATCATCATCTTCAGTTATTTTCCATTGTGGATTATATGTTAAATGGCTCTTGAAATGATGTCTCACGTATTTTCCAGGAATATCTTCAAAGCCTGATGTTGCTATTGTATCACAATGACTATAATCGACTGAAAAATCCTGGACACTATTACTACTAGCAACTAAACCAATACCAATTGGAGTGTAAATACATGCAACAAATATCAGAATTGGTAAAACACTTTGAGGTGTCAGTATAGGCTGCCACGATTTCAGTCTTTGTTGTCTGAAGGCAGTATTTGGTGGCCTATTCGATTTATGAAGTGGCTTAATGGTCATATCTGAATCCTTCTTGAATATATGTAACTTCTTGAAAACAGACGACATTCTTAATTCTTAAATATCTATGCTGTTATTCTCTATTGATTGATTAATTATTACTCTTATTCCTTTTTACTCATTGAATCAATTATTGATAGAATCATCAATGTACACACGGTTAGTTTTTTATTATATTTTTGGTCTCGCTTTCTTAAAATTTATATACAAAATTGTGAAAGTACTAAAACTCAAACAAAAATTGAAATAACATTCTAAAAAAAAAATTTGAAATCAGAATTCACATGAGAAATACAGAAATGAATGTAATTATATTAATGATTAGATTATTGTAAAGGTAGATATGTATATATATATAAAACTGTAACTATTTCTTAGAATTAAGCAGCTGTTATTGCAATACTAGGTTCAGTGCCCTCAGTACCATTCATCGAACTATTAGAGGTATGCTTTTTCAATTGAGATAGAATGTTTTCAATTTGTGGAACTTTCTTGACAAAATCAAGGTCAAGTAGATTAACCTTATCATCGACTAGAAGCTTTGTAAGCAAGACAGATACACCCCAGGCGTGAGGCTTGTTCACAATGACTCTTTCCAATAAACCTCTTAATAAGATTTCTTGAACTTCAGATGTGTTGTCGGCAAAATCTTTTGAGTTGAAGAAATTGACTAACATATACGAGAACCAATATGTATGAATGTTTGGATAACGTAGTTGTTCAATCATAACCTGTAGTACTTGGAATTTTAATTCAGTGACGCCTTCATTGATTAAGTTGAATAATAAAGTATAATATGATGATTTAGTGTTAAAAATAGCACTGGATGATGTTCTTTCATTTTCTAAACCGGCTTCAATACCTACATGTAAAACGATTGCACGAACCAATTCGGCATCAATACTTAAGAAATAGAACCAACACCGTTCTTTATATCATATTCAGATCTGTATACTCCGTTCAAAATAGTCTTTAATAAAGAATTTGATGGGATACGTAAATAATTATCAATTGGCTTCTTCAAAGTTTTGAGGGCTTGAACTGGGTCATAGAACACCTTAGGCGGTACTTTGCAAAATTCCATATCTTCCATTACCAATCTTGGATTATATGGATTTGGAACGGTCATGTTTAATGGAATAGCAGATAGAATTACATTTTTCAATTGGAAATAAGTAGCGGGAACATGGTTCATCAATTCGAAATGATTTTCAATCAAAAACTCTGGTACATCATTTGAAATACCAAGAATTACACGCAAAGTTCCCTTATAGACAACTGAAATTGCATCAGATAGCGTGCCCTTCTTTGTATAAGTGTCTAAAAACTTGAATAAATCAATAATTAAAATCATCAACTTTTTCCAACCGCGCTTCTCACGTAATCTCAACATAACAGGTAAAAGCATTCTATGGGAAATCAGAGAGACCCATGCAAAAGAAAAACCGGGGAAAGCAAATGGTTGGAAAGAATGTAGGTAAGTTGCAAAAATGTTATAAAACTCAACATCGAATTCGCTGAATTCTTTTCTTGCGTCGGCGCTTTCAAGAACCGCAAAATTATGGCCACGAATAATTCCCCATTCAGACAATAGGTTAGATAATAATCTGAAATAAGGTCTTTCATTGAAAGATGGATCTTGGTGATCTTTTGAAAATACCAGCCAAATGACAGAGAAAATAACATGCATATATTCTGACTTGGTCCACTCAGAGAAGTCTTGATGTATTAATAGTTTAATTATCATTTTACCAAGAGCATCAATAGCTGTGAAAACTTCTCCTGTTGGGTCACTCTCTTTGAATGCAGATACAGACAGCTCGAGTGCGGATTTGATAAATTGAATTAAGCTATCAGAATCTGTGATGACACCGTTAGTCATTATTTGAGAAATAAAAGCTAATACAACATCATCTTTTATGTCAACTCTTTGTAATAATTTCACCCATTCAGTAAAAACTAAGAAATATTTTTCTGTTAGCTCGATTTTGGTATCATCTATGATTGGCAAAACTTCAGACTTGTTGAATTCTTCTAAAAATTGCTTTACATTTTGCTCACCCAAAGCACTCAGGTACTCTAATGTATGAACAAAATCCATTCTCATCAATAATGGATTTTTTGATAGAACAGTATCCCTTAAGATATCAATAGCAAAAGTAATAGCATTTTCCATCTTATTAGTCATAGCAGTTACTAAAACGTCATCTAATTCTGAGGCATTAATTAAATTTACTTCTAATAAAGATCTAATGACACGAACATCAAATTTTCTGCTGTCCAAAGCATAAATCAACCACCAACTGACATCCTTTCTTGCAACCATAGATAAAGAACATAATTTTTCTAACAATAGAGCTAAAACTTCTCTGCATAGGGAACTATCACTTGTACTAAATAGACTATTGACAACTGCTTGTGAAACTTTTAAAGCTAATTGATCCTTTTGTTCACTTCTTGCAATAAATGTCAAAATTTGGAATATAATGTTGTTAATTTGATTGGTCTCACCTAGTTCCTTTAAAGATGGTTTATCCGAATTCTCTTTGATTTGAGCGACTAAAATATCCATCAGATGAACTAAAACGCGATGATTTTGCTCTAACTCATTCTGTATAGCATTAACTCCTTGAACAGGTTGTACAACACCTGGTTGTTGTTGTTGCGACATTGGTTGTTGTTGTTGCTGCTGCTGCTGCTGCTGCTGTTGTTGTTGCTGCTGCTGTTGTTGTTGCTGTTGCTGTTGCTGTTGCTGTTGCTGTTGAAATGATTCTCGTGGTTGGGCTACTGGCCCTTGATTTAATGTTTGTAAGTTGCCAGCACCATTTAGAGGCATATTATCTAAATTAGGAACAAATTTACCAAAATATTCATATATCTTGAATTGTTGTTGAGTAATACCAGTATTCTTCAAACCTAGAGGATCTGGTAATGTTAATGAATATGGATTAACACTTGGTGCCAAAAATGGCTGATCAGCTCTTCTTTCCTTATGATATCTACGAACAGCAATTGATTGCATCAACTGTTCGTTAATTTCCTGAATAGATCTTTCTACTGCGGCGTTCTCAACTACGGCAAGAGCTAAGCCAATGTTATCATTAATAGCATTATCCAATTCAGCAAATGGATTAGATGATAAATTTAATAAGTTTGGAGCTAATGATTGTGTCGTAGAACGGATAGCTTCTTTTAAAGGTTCAATAGAAGTGGCCCTAGCCAAACTTTGGGCCAGATATCTTACCATATTAATAGCAGCAGTATTTAATTTCCCTTCATCTACTTCCGTGGCAAAATCTTTGGTTACAATTTTAATTGTTGAGACTAAGGCAATGTTACATGCTTTCTCAACAGCAGGGATTAATATTTCTCTTACTGACTTTGCTAAGGACATTTGGAAGACACGCTTCAAATCTGGATGCGTAACAAATACTGTTGTACCCAACAAGTTATCGAAAGGAGTATCATTGGAAGGAGGACCTGCAGATCCATTTGCCCCCGCTTGGTTAACGACTAGACCAGATGTGGAGGCACCTATAGAATCGCCACCAAATTGATTTTGTTCGTTAACACCAGAAGAAAGCATGTGTTGCTGTCTCTGTCTATACATTAACATATGCTGCTGATGCTGTTGCATTAACATAACTTGGCCTTGGTGTTCATTTTGCTGTTGTTCTAATGACATGTTACCAAGATTACCTGCAATAACGTCGACCGTATCAGACTGTTCAATGATGTTCGTTGGTTCAATACTCTTCATTGAGATAGCTAAGGATTTAAATAAGACCTCAACCTCAAACGTCAAACTCAATTTCCAATTAGCTTTAGCATTTAGTTCTAATAATATTTTAAGAATACCAACTGTCCATGGATTTGGTGGTTTAAAAACCTTTGAGTCAACTGAATTTTGAAGAACCTTTGATACAAATGGAACAACAATATCCAATTTATCCTCTTTATGGGCATCTAGTAACAATTCTCTAAATGCTATGTTTCTATGCCTAATAGGTCTATCAGTCCCTAGGGTGATACGACCTAGCCAAGATGCTAAAACCTTTAATGTTTTCTTATCTATTTGGTTCTTGTCTTTTGTAGCTAACAAGACGTATAGCTGTCTTAAAGTGGTGTTAATAATACATTCATGCAATTGGTTTGAGTTAAAAGCCATTAAAATCTTACAGTAAAGCATATGATAATTTGGTTCAGTCTTGGCTCTTTGATTGACCAAATAATTCGAAAACCAAGTGTAGTAATTTGGTGTTACCAGTGAAACTATATCACCAATTTTAACATCAAAATTATCCATAGTGATATTATTAGCAATAAATAATATTTTTTCTGTAACTTCCTGTGGAGGATTTTCTTGAACAACAGGCGAATGCCATTCCTCGACTACGAAATATCTCATAGGTACTAATTGAACAACCGGTTTATTAGCAGGTTTATTCTTTTGAGTACCGATTTCTGGACTTTTTGATGCGTCAAGAATAAATTGGTAAACTTGGGTTTGAGATTGTAGGCCAGGAATTTGCTCAAATCAAATCCTTACAATATTGTGGGAAATCCGCTAAACGGATTCTAAATGCATAAATAGCTTGAATAGCAAACTTGAACATTTTTGATTCTGGTCCTTCTTTAGCAAAATTTATAATTGTCCTTAATGCAACGTCTAAAACAAAACCATTCAGTAAATGGAATAAAATCATTGAACCAAAAAGAACGGAGGTAGTTGCTAATGCTTCCAATGGGTAGTCCTTGAAAAAACTACACTCACCCAAAACTGCATGGGTGATGCATGCGAATACTTCTTGATCTCTAGGTTCATCACTTTCTTTTAGCTTTCTCAATATTTCTACTACGTCTTTGATTTGCATTTCACCACTATACATCTTTTGTAGATAGCCTTGCATTTCCTTTTCGACATCTGATGATATTTGAGAGAAGTTACCATTGGACAAGATTGCTTCATCATGTCCATTTCCAATATTTATGATTCTTGGGAAAGTAATTAAAATTGTGTATTGCAAGTTTTCAAATTTCTCCAAATCAGGTAATCTTAAAGGAATATCCATCAGACACATAATTAAATGATATAATGATGGTAAATCAAAAGATTTCGAAGAACGGAATGGTGTATTAGCGTCTGTCATTTCAATTTGTTTTTCAACTGAATTTAAAGCAACACTTGCCGTATCAATGTTGACACTAGATTTCACAAAATCATTGAAACCCTTCCAACCGCATTTGACCGCACATGGTAAAATATTGAATGCTTCAGAAAATGTAATTCTATTTAATAAGAATTCTAAACTACCTTGATCAACTAAAACTTTAATAAAACTATCTAGTGGGACATCACTTCTTTCTAAAATCATTCTAGTAGCATCTACTAATAGTTTGTCCTTTGATGGAAGAATAGATAATAAGTCACTTAATACTTCTGGAGATTTCACGAAAACTTGGACTAATAGTGTTACTATAATCTCGTCGATAACACCTTTATTATCGATCAACAATGTGAAATGTTTTAAGTTGTTTACTAATGCTAAGTATAAATATTCTGGACTATAACTAAAATCTTCGAAAAAACACTCTTGATAATAGGTCAACATTGGATTATTGGCCAATTCATCTCTTAATAAAAATAATTCCAAGTCTAATGTTGCAACCGATAATAAAAATAACACCGAATTTTTAGTATTTTGTAATTTATCTGAAACTTTCTTAGTATCTGGCACGTTTAATAAGTTAAATGCTTCATTATCTTTTGGCCATTTATGTAATTGGCATGTTACATATAGTTTGAAATTAATATCCCAATCACAGCTTAAAAATTGATCTATTAAACTACCATATTTTAATGACGTTAATAAACAATTAAGGGATGCAGTTGTTGGTTTCATTGGAGTTGTCATAAAATATTTTGTTGACATTAAGTTAAAAATACGATTCCAATTAATTGTATTTGGTGGAACTTTGCTTAATGAGTTGGAAATATTTTCACCAATTTTTGATGATTCTGCTAAACTATTCGGTGTGAACCAACTAGTTTCTAGATTATTTTGTAAATGTTGGGAACCTGGAGACAAAATTTCTGATAATAAAAGTGCCACCATATCATTTAATGTTTCACCATTTAGTGATAAAAAAAAATCATTTAATTTATATTCCATAGAATCAACTGAATCTTGTGCAATAAGTGTTTGTAAATATTTTGAATTGTTCATCTTTAATCCTTTAATTTTTTCTAAGTTGTGTATTATTTCCTTTGGTTGTAAAGAATCAATAATTTTTTTATCTGTTTCTGGATTTAAAATGTTAATAATTTTAGACAAATTTAAATTTGTTTCCTCCTGAAATTCTGGATTTTTAAAAATTTGTTCACGCAAAACTTCAATGAACTCTTGGCTTCTGTTCAATAAAGTTGTTAAAAGATTGAAAAATAATCTATGCAATAAATTATCTTCAATGCAAAGTTTATTATATTGTAAAATATCAGGCGCGCAATATGCTAATAATTTTTTCCAATACTTGATGTATGTATAATACGAAGATCTTTCTAAAATATAACTAATCCGTTTCTCTATCTTATTAAAATTTTCGTTTGTCAATGATGTAAGCAATAAACTAATATGTGCAATGACAATCTGAGTAGCTTCTTTATCTTTTTTTGTAATATCACTAACTGTTTCTAACGATGGTGCAGATTGCATGTAATCAATTGTCTACAGATATTCTTTATTAGATGGATGCACTCTCTAATAATGTCAACTATAAACACGATCCCTTTTCCAATACGAAGTGTACAACTTAGTCTCGTTATTTTGGTCGCCACCAGTCATTGTTTCTCGTTTTCTCAATTTTTGCCATTTTTTCGGGCCACTTTGTTATTAAAGGTTTTCACTCTATTTTGGTATGTCGTGGTAAGTGATACATATCATGTGATACTTGACTGAATTTACAGATATTATGCTAAAGAGGAAGAAGTTTCACTATGGTTGATGCGATTGTGGTCTATTACCAGAGCCAGTATTGGTGAGAAGCAGCTGTTTAGGGTTTCATCGGTTGTTAATTTGGTGTGGGTTTTTTATTATGAGCAAACAGAGTTCAATTAGCAGGTTTTTCAAACCTGTCAAGAAGAGTGAAAGTTTAGATAGTCTCAGAACATCGCAATCGATTACAGAGAGTACATTAGGAACTTCTCAAGAGACCTCGATATGTTTGGATGATTTGAGTGATAGCGAGTTGGAGAATGATTTGGAAGTGCAGATTGCCACTGATGAGTCAATTGTACCCGATCAAGAAGTTGATTTAACTAAAATTGATCGGAATGACACAGATCTAAATAGCAAAATGGATGATTTTAAAGTACAACTAACAGAAAAAAAACTTGCAAGTGATACCAATGATAGAATTGAAAGGACTAATAGATTTAGTAAACAGTTGGATAAAATAATGAAGAAAAGAAAATTGAGCTTCAACGTTCCAACTAATGATGATGAAAATACAGATGATGATGATGAATCACCAGAACCAACCTCAAAAAAATCGAGGAATCAGGGTACAGACAATCTGACACCACTAGATCAGCAAGTGCAAGCATTGAAGATTGAAAATAGAGATAAATTACTGGTGATTCGAGTCGGCTACAAATATAAATGTTTCGCTGAAGATGCTATCGTTGCAAGCAAAATACTACACATTAAATTAATACCAGGAAAATTATCCATCGATGGATCGAATCCAGCAGATTCAAAATTTAAAAAATTTGCATATTGTTCATTTCCTGATATTAGATTAAATGTACATTTACAGAGATTGATATATCATGATCTAAAAGTTGCAGTGGTCGAACAATCGGAAACAACTGCTATTAAAAAACAATCTTCCAATAAAAGTAATGTTTTTGAGAGAAAAATAGAGAAAACTTTCTCTAAAGCTACATATGGGATTAATAATTCATTTGCACCTTCAAAAGGAGAAAAATATATGTTGGGAAATACAAGGAGTATCTGGACAATTAGATTACATTATATCAATCAAATTCAGGTAAGGTATTCTATTCTTTCCATTAATTTAAACAGTGGAGATGTCATCTTTGATGACTTCAATGACCATATTAACTCAACTGATAAATTATACACAAGAATTAGATATCTTGAGCCGGCAGAATGCATAATAACTTGCAATAATGGAATACCGAAGGAACTCTCAAAATTATTTCGTAAAATTGGATGTACGTTAGTATTTCATGACATAAATGACGCAAAGTGTGATGAAGTGATGCCAGATGAGGAGGAAGAGAAGATTAACATACTGTTAAAGAGTTTACCTATTCAAGGGCATAAAATTCCAGATATGAAAAAACAGATTCATAAACTTTTTACTTATTTGAAAGATTACAAAACTGAACAATGTCTATTATTGTCATCTAATTACAAGCCATTCAAATCTCTGTTATATATGATACTAGATCATAATGCTCTTGAAAATTTAGATATTTTTACGAATAATGGAAAAAAGGGATCTTTGTTTTGGCTATTAGATCATACTAGAACTCCATTTGGTTCAAGAGAATTAAGAACATGGATTTTGAGACCATTGATTAATCAGAACGAAATAGAAGCAAGATTAGATGCAATTGACTGTATGGCAAAGGTTGTTAGTGATATTTTCTTTGATTCACTTAACCATATTTTGAATAACATCCCTGATTTGTTGCATACTTTAAATAGAATTTCATATGGATCGACCTCAAGAAAGGAGGTTTATTTTTTCTTGAAACAACTTACATCTTTATCGGAACACTTTCATTTGCATTCTAGATATATTAAAGAGAATTTTACTTCTGAAGCTAGTAATATTAGAGTAAAATCGCCATACATTGCTGAGATTTTTTCATCCATAGATGAATATTTTTCAGAACCCAAGATACCTGTTCTTCTTTCGATGATAAACATAGCAGCTGTTATGGATAAAGATGTCAACAAGCAGCTGACAGAATTCTTTAACCTGAATAATTATGATAATTCCGATAATATCATAAAGATTCAACGTGAAATTGAAAGTGTTAAAGAGGAATTAAATGATGAATTGATACAGGCCCGTAAGATCCTCAAAAGGCCTTACTTAAAATATAGAAATGAGATTGAATACTTGGTAGAAGTTAGAAACTCGCAAATTAAAAACCTCCCCTCTGATTGGACCAAGGTTAATAGTACCAAGGCAGTCAGCCGATTCTGCACACCAACTACTTCAAAATTGGTTGAAAAATTGAATTACCACAAAGAATTACTGGCTAAGGAGTGTAATATTGAGTATAAGAGGTTTTTGGGAAAAATTAATGAAGAATATTCAAATATTAGAAATATAGTCGAGAAATTAGCGAGATATGATTGTATTTTATCTCTCGCAGCTACCTCCTGTAATTTAAATTATTGCAGACCAATATTCCACACAAATAGTGAAAATGAAAATCAATTCATTAAAGTTCGAAATGGGAGAAACCCAGTAATTGAGTCCCTAGATATAACATATGTTCCTAATAATATTGAAATGTTTCAAAATTCCGGTAGAGTTAACATTATCACTGGTCCAAATATGGGTGGTAAATCATCGTATATTCGTCAAGTTGCATTACTTATTATAATGGCACAAATTGGATCTCATGTCCCAGCGGAATACATGGAATTAACTTTATTTGATAACATTCTAACCAGAATTGGGGCATCTGACAATATTTTACAAGGACAATCGACTTTCAAGATTGAAATGGAGGACGTTTTACGGTGTATTAATCAAAGTACTTCAAAATCACTATTATTGTTAGACGAAGTTGGTAGAGGAACAGGCACTATTGATGGGAAGGCTATTTCCTATGCTTTAATGAAGTACTTCATCGAAAAAAAAGAGAATTGTCCACTAGTACTATTCACAACACATTTTCCGGAGCTTGGAGAATCTATCAATTCCAATTTATTGAAGAACTACTACATGGATTTTGTTGAAGAATACAGATCAGGGGAAAGTTGGCCAAGTGTAACCTTTCTTTACAATTTAAAACCTGGTATTAGTCATGATTCATATGGTCTTAATGTAGCTAAACTTGCACACATTGATGACGGAATTATCAAAAGAGCATATGCTATATCACACGAACTAAAATTGAATGAAAATAATGATAGTGATGCCTTAAAAATACTTTTAAGATTTAAGAATATTGTAAATACCGATTTTGGAAGTAATACAACAAACGATTTATCAACATTACAAGATTTTGAAAAATGGCTAGACACAAATATTGATCTTTCATAGAAGAAAAAAGGTTAGCCTCATCATACATGTCTATGTAAAAACATAATTATTGTCTATAACACCACTATTTATGGAACATAATATATATAATTTCAGAAACATAACAATATTATAAATCTTCATCTTTTGAAGAACTTTCTACCATTACTACTACTTCTAGATCTATTTTTGTTAACGGTGTATGATATATTGCCGTACGATATTTTCTCTCCAAACATCAATGTGCTCTCTTCATTTTCAGATGCTACTAGACTCATCGAATTGAAATTATGGAATGGGTCTTCTTCAGAAACATCATCATCATGTTCTACTTGATCTTTTTGGTAATTGCTGATGTTACTATCTCTTGTTTTTCCATTAGCAATAATATTAGCATTTCCTAAAAATCCAGATAACTCACTGTCATTCTCTGATAACGTAGGTATTAAAGGTGGTTGTTGGTTCCTTAAAAATGGCCATTCTACTTTCTTGAACCATGCGTGAGATTTTAAGTCTGCAGCACCATTTTTTGAACCCAATCTCTTAGTTTCATCTTTCATTAGTAATTTTTCTATAAGATTCTTACACAATCTTGAGACATTCTTATTATTCGGAAATGAGACACGATTATTTAAAACATTAGAAAAAGTTTCATTTATAGTCTCACCTTTAAATGGAGTAAAACCATATATCATTTCAAATAATAAAATACCTAAGGTCCACCAGTCAACACCCACGTTATGTCCATCACCTCTTATGACTTCTGGTGCAATATACTCTTCAGTTCCAACAAATGAATTAGTTCGGAAGGTTTCTGAACTTATGTTAGTATCGACCGCTGTTCCTCTAATTGTTGGATGTTTTGAAGTGGGTGCTTGAATTGATAAATCAAAATCAGAAAGCATAATATGACCCGATTGATGCAACAATATATTTTCCGGTTTTAAATCTCTATAAATAAAACCTAGAA
The DNA here is from genome assembly GCA_003708465.2 of Kazachstania kunashirensis. Classification (NCBI taxonomy): domain Eukaryota; kingdom Fungi; phylum Ascomycota; class Saccharomycetes; order Saccharomycetales; family Saccharomycetaceae; genus Kazachstania; species Kazachstania kunashirensis. The sequence continues at coordinate 15,469 of PPOH02000206.1, forward strand.
GATGCAAGTATTCCAATGCTGCAATGACCTCACATAGGTAAAATCTAGCATATTCTTCAGGTATACATTTAGATTCTCTAGTTTGAAGTGCACTAAAAAATTCGCCACCAAGACAATATTCCATGCATAAATATAAATGTTCTTCAGTTTGAAATGAGTGATATAATTTTACGATGAATGGGTGGTTACTAGTTGCCAAGATTTCTAGTTCCGCTAGAACTCTTTCTATCTTTTTACGTTTAACCATTTCATCTTTGGATATTATTTTCATGGCGTACAATCTATTTGTTTTCTTTTCTCGCACTAAATATACTTTTCCAACGTCACCTTGTCCTAGTTTTCTTATCATTTCAAAGGAACTTGGCTGGACAGTAACATCCTTAAATTTGTTACCGAACGATTTTGCTCTTAGTCGATATGATCTTTTTGGTTCTTTTGAATAAATGGACGCATTTTCTGTATTTAGTGAATGATATGAAAAAGCTTTCCTATCACGTTGATTTGGAGATCTTGGATTGGAAAAATTATCATTCTCGTTATTGTTCAGTAACTTTGAATTCGATGTTAATTCATTAAGAGAATCCGAACGTTGTTTTCTCAAAAGCATAATTTGTATATTTTTATCGGAAGGTGTCGTCGTAATAGAGGGCGTTTTACTACCTGGAGTAGAAGGAATGAAAGATGACCGATTACTTAAAGTAGAAGTAATGTTATTATTACTATTAAATTGATCTAATTCTTCATTTTCCTTGATTTCATTTAATGAAACATTGCTTAAATTTTTATGATATTTTTTAAGTGATCCATTTACCGATCCATTTAGTATATACAATGATCCGCTATTCACAGATTGCATATCTAAACTTTGAAAACTATTATTATGGCTATGTGTTGGAGAAGTAGATGATGAAAATGTGTTGAATGGATTAGTTGATTTCCTAGAAAGGACCGTGGAGGTCGGTGATTTAGCAGGACTTCTTATGGGTTCTCCTCTGAAAGGATTATTAGAGTGAAATGATTCTAATTGACTATTAGTTCTTAATCGTATTGATTGAGTTCTCGTTGGAGACATGTGATTAGTTTTATTCAACGTGTCTGATAAAACAGGAGTAGATGGTGATCTAAAATATGTACCATTATCATGTTGTTTTTGAAACCGATCTACATGGATACTTGATAGTACTGGTGATTTATCTAAACTTTTTAATGGAACTAATTCAGGTTGTGAATTAGAAATCAAGTAGTCGTTCCTTATAGAACTACCTGGATGAGTATCATTGTCAGAGTTTAATGTGATATTACTTGATATATGTATAGATGGAAGTTCAATCAATGACTCTTCTATCGAATTGGCTGAACCTACATCAAATGCATTATCGGTGTACTCTTCATCATCATCATAAGATTTTCCAATCGATGAAGATTTTGAGATTGATCGTAGCTTCTTCTTAAATATATTTGTTGAAGGTGACGAATTTAATTTACGAGAATTGAACATATTCTTAAATTTATTAAATGTATTCTGAGTAATATTAAGATCGTCAGAATCATCATTTTCTTTTTGTTGTACATTCATTTCTATCCCACTCTTGAACATTCCGTCATTTTGGACATTGGTTATATATTGCTCATTATTCATATCACCGCCACCATGAAACTCGTTAGAATCATTGTGATATTGTAATTCAGTTTTCGCATATGATCTCTCATCGTTATCAAATGAGGTTTTATCAGAGGAATTGCTTTTCTTAAAAGGCATATTAAGAAATTTAGTTAATGAAACATTCCTGGGCTTCTGCTTAGCGGTTTCAACTGGATATTTAATACCACCAATATTATCTTTCATTCTGGTATGTAATATAATCGTTCAATTACAGAGGAATATCACAGATAGGTAATATAAAGAATTTCACGTGTATTTAAATGTTATTAATGCAATAATTTGAGTAGAGTAGTATAACAACAATCTGGTGCAGGAAACGGATCAGTCAATCAAACGTTATCTTTGTCGTATAACTTTAATGTAGGCAAAACAATTGACGGTAGTATTTATTATCTCTTCTTTCTTTCAAATAGAACAATGTAACTTACACAAACTTTACATTTCATGCAGCTGCCTACAATACACAATACAAAAGTTCAATCACTTTTGTTTACCTTGATTGTTCAGTATTGTATGATAACTAACAATAATAAATAAATAAATAGAATGTGTATATTACATGAAAATTCGGGTACCGTCACATGACAGACGAACGATCTGAACTTTTCTATGATGAGGTTTAATACAATTTAGAATTCAAGAATATTTGACTAGAATTGGAATAGACACCATAATAATATATACTAGGTTCAGTGGAATTGGTTTTAAGTGGTTCAAGACATCGACAATATTTTGATTAGTTGAAAAAATTTGACCTGAGAATTTTGAACAAATACAAACTTCAGATCATCGTAATTATCTTATAAAAAAAGGAATTAGCTTTCATAAGAAATATTATGTTATACCTGTTTATCTCTGCTGAGTTCTCAGAGAATGCTAAGAAGTTATATGTTAGAAATTCTGAAACTGATCCTGCTGAATTTACCTTCAAATTGAAATGCACCAAATGTGGTGAAGACGCTGAGAAACCAGTAACTTTCAACCTTTTTGAAAAACATGAAATACCTGGAAGTAAAGGTGAAGCATCATTGGTCATGAAGTGTAAATTTTGCAGTAGTGATAATATTATAATTGCTAATGAATTTGAACATGATCTTTTCGCACAACAATCTAACAATGTTAATAATGATAAAAGGAAAAAACATGGATTAAATGGTAATAAAATGGATATCAATGACTATGCTGCCATAATTCAACTGGATTCAAGAGGTTGGGAAATTCAAGATTTCTTATACCATTCTTTGCCTTTTGAAGCTGAATTGAATTCAGGTAAATTAATGAATTGCGAATTCGAAGATGACGGTTCATGGTACGATTATGATAATGATTCAAGTGAGGAGGTGTATATAACTGACTTTAAATTCAAAGTTGAAAAGGGGAAATAACTAAAAATATAGATATATCAATTCATTTGTTCTTTTATAAACATATAATATTTATTCAGTGCGTATTATTGTAAAATTTACATTAAACAAAGAAGAGGTAGTAAGAATATCATCAAACTACTCATTGAATTACCAGATGCTGCTCCAGTATACCAACTCATCGATTGAACTGTAACACTAGGGATTGAGGTAGAACTACTCTTAAATACTTTGTCAGTGGAGGCAACTTCAATAGACGTTATGGAATATTTGCTATTAGGTTTCTTAGTTTGAGATATTTTATCAGATGATGTTATAACTGACGATATGATAGTATTGGATTGAGTGATTTGGGATCCAATTATCTTTGTTGTTACTGTAGTATATGTTGAAGAAGATGTCAATATGATCTTAGAATCAGTATAAGATTTATCGAATGTACTGACAGACAAGATTGTACCCGATTCGTGAAGCGTAGTACAAACTGTTGCTTCGCTGGAGATAGAAGGATAGACAGGTGTTTTACAGCTTTCTTCACTACATGTCAATGTTATTGTCTTTTCAGAACTATATTCACTCATGGTAGAAGTTACTGAATCGATACCCTTACTTGATACAACACTTTCAAAAATAGTGTTTGATTCTGGAATAGATGTTACACTACTTTCAATGCTTGCCTGAGAAAATGTACTACTTGAGCTACCTTCCGTCTCAATAATTGAATTCTCAGAAATTGAAGGTGAAGTTGAAGGAGCTAAAGTAGACTTAGGAGAGGTTTTAATAGATCTGAAAGTTGACGAAGAATTTATTGATAGTATGCTGTTTTCATGGGTTCTAATAGAAGGTATACCAATGGATGAACTCTCAACTACAGCACTTTTCGATTCTGACACGCCTTTAGTTTGACTAGAAGTAACGCTACTGGACAAAGTCGAATATTCCATACTATTTGAAGAATTATCTTTAGTTAATGGACACCAAGTTGTATAGATGGTTACAATCCCATTTTTTGTAGTGCTAATTGTTGAAACATGATATGATTCAGAGGATGATGAAGCACTAGTTGTATATGGGAACGTTTCTTCAGATTCAATCATGGTGCTTTTACTCGATTTTGTAATAGTGTCTGAAGAACCCATCTGCGAAGAAGATTCAGCACTTGTAGGAGTTATCGGGCACCATGTGGTATATAGTGTAACCACACCGTTGGATGTAGTTGTAATAGTAGATAATATTAGGCTTTCTGTGTTGCTAGTACTGGAAGAACTAACAGTGTTATCTCTATCGCTTGAATCTAAACTCTTGACATCAGAAGATTCACTTTTTGGTATCACTGTCGGTGAAGATAAGGAACCGAAGGATGTTATCGTTGATATTGTTGGTTTTTGTGATGTTGTAGGAGATGGTGTGGAAGAAATGGCTGAAGAAGCTGTAAAGGATACAATAGAGGTTGCTGTAGAAGAAGAAATAATAATCGAAGAAATGATGGAAGAAGATGAGGATATTGAGGTTGATATCTTTTCCTCATAGGTTTTTACAGATATCTGAGTTGGAACCATAATCGAACCTGATATACTACATTCTTCTGAGGAACACACTTCCTTTGATAGGATAATAGTAGAATATTGAGTTGTAGTTATCTCTTCAGTTCCAAATAATGAAGTTAATGGACACCAAGTTGTATATTCTGTTACGACTCCATTGATAGTTGTTGTACGTGTTGATAAGATTGAAGTTTTAGAGGAAACATATACTGAACCTTCATTATTAGTTTCTGTAACTTCAACAACAGAGGTTACTACAGGGGTAGTTGAAATATCAGATGCAATTGGACACCATGTGGTATAAACAGTTTTGACACCATCAATTGTAGTTGTTATCGTTGATAATGAGCGTGCCGCCAATACAGTCGATATCGTTGTAGATGTTTCGTTGACACTAGATGAATAAGACTTACTTATCTCTTCATTATGAGATAAAGTGCTTAACACTTCAAAATTAGATGTTGATTGTAAAGATTCCATTTTAGGAGTGAGCTGCATAACAGAAGTTGTAAAATAAGATTTAGTATCAGAGTTTACTTCCGTAGTTGTGGATTTCGATGTACTTGAATCAGGATAATACAAGGTAGTTGAATATTGGCTGCTGGTTGATACTGCTTTACTTACGTGGCTAGAAGTTGAGATTGAAGAATCATCAGCTTCTGAGGTTTCCATGTTATTAGACAAAGTAGTAGATGGAACTAATGTTGCAAAGGCAGAAGTAGATAAGATCGAACTACTTTCGGAGGTACTAGGTGATTCAGATTCTAATGGACACCAAGTAGTATATTCTGTAATCACACCACGAACTGATTCTGTTACAGTAGATTTCTTAGCAATATAACTAGATGTGACAGTTTCCTGAGAACTTGTGAAAGTAGTAGTTAAAAGTGTGGTTTCATCATCGGTATCAGTAATAGTTGAAGAAACATATGAGTTCGCAGTTGGAGAAGCTAACGAAGTAAATGCACCCGTGGATATAGTCAAACTTGACAAATAGCTAGCGGACTCAGATTCTTCCATCGTGGTAGAAGCTATACTTATTGTTGTCATAGTATTGCTATCTTCACTTTTGAATGTGCTAATATCAGAAGTGGTGAAATATTTACTCTGATATATTTCATTAGCATTTGAAGATGTTTGAGTTTCTAAAGTATAACTGCTTGACTCAAACTCAGTCAGATCACTTATGGTAGATAAATTTTCGAAATCCAAAGATGATGTAATACCAATTATATCAGTTATATCAGTTTTAGCCGTTGTGGCATTTGTAGCAGATGAATCAGTTGAATCAGTGGTACGAGATGTAATAATTGTATCGATTGTACTAGTTGCACTAGTTTTAATAGGTTTCTCTGTTGGTAGTTGAGAAATAGTAGAGACTGTGGTTTCTTCTGTACAGGTATTACAAACAGTTGAGATGAAAGTGGAATAAACGTAAGACGTAGCAGTAACTATACCATTGCTTGGATTGGTTAATATGGTCTGATATGAGGAAGTCTTTGTGACCAATACACCTGATTGACTGGCATTATCAATGTTCGAAGTGACAATCGTTCTATAAGCGGAATCGGCATTTGATATTGAAGGTTCCGATGTAGATGAAGATATATCGGTTGAAGAAGAATAGTCATAACTTGTAGATAATTCTTCAGAAATTTCTAAATATTTTGTACTTTCATAGTAAGAAGATAAACTATTTGTTGTGGAATTCCCGTAGTGCACACTCTGAGCTGAACAGAGACCAGACAGTGCTAGAATGTGTGATATGAACAACTTCGAAAGCATATTAACTTAAATAGATGATCCCTTGTAATAACTTAGTGGTTTTACTGGGAGAAATACAAAAGTATATCAATACCACATAGTTACACTAGTCTAGATACCTTATTTATATATCGAAGTAAAAAACAATCATTTCGTAAGTCATATCTGCTCATGAAACATATTTGAAAATTTGATTAGGAACCAGCATAAATGAAATTGAGAAACATGTCGAAGTTGGTAAGTTTGATGCTATATACTGCCCTCCTTAACTTAAATCAGATTTGTTTCACAGTTGCGATAACATAAAAATAGACTTAAATTTTCAGTTTTTATTAGATCGCGCAAATGTTCATTTGATACAATCATGATTCAATTTTGAAATATTTCAGTTTTACAAATTTAAAGTTCGTTAGAATGATGTATAGTTATTGTACATAGAAATATAATATACCGAAGATAGAATCAACTAATTACCTAATGCAACATAGTTCCTTGGGAATAGACCCTTTTCACCGGTTTTTTCCAATTCACCTAACCACCAGTCATCATCAACAAATTCGATGTTGATAATCTTATCATTTTCGTTAAAATTTAATTCGTTATCTTCCCCGGCTTCGTAATCATATTCTGCAATAGCCCAGGCTTTTGCTGGTTCTTCGGTAGCTCTCTTTGGAGGTGGAGGAGGAACACCGCCTCTAGAAGGTAAGACTGGAGCAGTTTCTTCTTCTTGCTCTTCAAGAACTTCGGGTTCTTCTTTAGTAACTGGTTCTGAGATAGTATCTCTTGATGGTAAAGAAGGAGCTGGCGCCTCTTCATCTTCCTCTTCTTCCGGTTTAGGTTCAGAACTTCTGGATGGTAAAACAGGAGGAGGAATATTTCTAGCTGGTGTTTCATTTTCATCTTCGCTCCAGTCATCATTGTCGGTTGCTTCTTCTTCATGATCCGAGACCTCAGTGTGCATACCAGGTAGTGGTTGTCCAATTTTGGCTGGAGTAAATGTCTTCTTTTCTTCAACAGGTTCGGAACTAATTGGTTTAGAGAATGGTTTTGGAGAAATGATGGTTGGCTCATCATTTACAGACTGAGCACCTAACTTTTCAAATTTAGATTTCAAGTCACTAATTCCGACTTCTTCTTCATCGTCTTGAGATGGTTTCTCGGCAACATTTCTAACAATATCTGGTACAGATTCGGATTGGCTATCTTTGTGATTTTGCTTGTTTTTCTTTTCTGCCCATAATTGGGCTGGTGACTTTTCAGTTTTGAAACCTCTAATGATTTTATCGCTATTATCTGCCTTTGAAAAATCAGATTTGACTAAAGGTGGTTTTGTTCCTGTAGTTGGTCTACTTTCTTGATGTAATAAATTATCAAGATCATGATCTCTCTTTAATTTTGATTCTTCTTTTAAATGGGTTATATCAGATTGTGGGTCAATTTTATGAATTAAACGTGGATCTTCTTTAGCTTGTTCTTCCGCAATAACCTTCTTCAAATCAATCTTACCAATTGGTTGGTAGGTAGAATTGCTACCTTGCAAAGGAGCTTTATCGAAATCACGTTCTTCAATTTCAGGTTCGTTCCAATCGTCGTCATCTTCATTATTAATTGTGTTTTTCTTTGGTTCAGGTTGGGATTGAACTGGAGGTGGAATGTGACTTTGTTCCTTTGTCTTCGGAATTTCTGCTGTTTTAGATGGTGTGAAAACCTTCTTAACCGGTGTTGCGTTGTTGGTTGTAGGCTTTGGAGTATTATTCAAACCACTTGTTTGAATAGAATAACGAGCACCAGCAGCATTACTAATTTTTGATAAAAGTTCGTTTTCATCCAGATCATCTTCATCTCTTGCGGTAACTTGAACATGGTAACCCTTTAGTACCTGATTAGCTACAGTAGCAAAATTAGCCGCAAATGAAGCTCTAGTTTTCATTTGTGCGGAATCTGGACACCAACCGATCAAGATCACTTTACCAACATCTGAACCCGGTGGTGACACTCTAGCAATACCGAACTCAACTTTCGTCTCATCAAACGAACTTAAGAAATCAGCAAATTCAGAACCAGAAGAACCTGGAACATATTCCTTCTCACCATTTGGTGAAATAATAAGCCATGTAGTGTCAGAGTCTGTGCCCTTAACAACCTTCAAATACTCCTGTTCGATCTCCCTGGAGTGAGTAGTGCAATCAATTGGTTCTAATGCCATTCTAACAATGCAACGTAATCTATAATATGTGACTTATAATAGTGCAATCGGTACACTTTCTTCAACAATAAATAATAAACACAATGGTATTGCCCCTATATATCGTTTTCCATTTCTTTCATTTTCATGTTAGTCGTATAGCATCACTGGATACGATGAGTGGCGAGCAAACAAGAAAAAACTTGGAACAGGTTCAAAGAAGCAATAAATAAAAAGTATTATCAGTTGAGAAAGGGATAAGTTGGTGGAAAAGTGGAATAAGATACTCGTTTAGTGTAATTATAAGCAGATATAAGTATATTAAAATATGTCCCTGCCATTGAGACCAGGTTTGGAGAATATCACGTCGGTAGACAGAGTAATTGAAGACCTATTGGTTAGATTTATTATTAATTGTCCTCCAGAGGATCTTTCCAGTGTAGAGAGAGAGTTATTTCACTTTGAAGAAGCTGCATGGTTTTATACCGATTTCATTAAGTTAATCAATCCTAATTTACCATCGTTGAAGATTAAACAATTATCGCAGTTGTTTATTAAGTTATGTCCATTGATTTGGAAATGGAAGGATATTAAAGTTGTCGAAGCGTTGGCTAAATTCTCTAAATACAAGAAATCTATCCCTGTAAGAGGTGCAGCTATCTTTAATAATAATATGAATAAGATATTATTAGTGAAAGGTACAGAATCGGATTCGTGGTCTTTCCCAAGAGGGAAAATTTCAAAGGATGAAAATGATATCGATTGTTGTATTCGTGAAGTAAAAGAAGAGATTGGTTTTGATTTAACTGAGTATATCAATGAGGATAAATTTATCGAAAGAAATATATCTGGTAAGAATTACAAAATATTTTTAATTAAAAATATCTCTGAAGATATTGTTTTCAAACCATTAGTTCGTAATGAAATTGAAAAAATTCAATGGATGGATTTCAAAAAAGTTTCCAAATCAATTTTCAAGAATTCTCATAATCAATATAAGTTTTATTTGATTAATTCAATGATTAGACCTTTATCTTTGTGGGTAAGGCATGAAAAACAAGACAAGAATATCGATCAATTGAAAACTTCCGCAGAAGAAAAATTGAAATTATTATTAGGTATTACTAAAGAAGAGCAAATTGATCCAGGTAGGGATTTATTAAACCTACTACAGTGTGCGGTACAATCTAATAAAAATGATGACGACATTCTAACAAATAATTCAAATATTGTAAATAGTATCGCAGATGCAAATGCCCATCCAACGTATGGCCAAGTTCCGTTAAGATTAGCAGGTAACAATGGATTGCCTATTTTCAATGAACCATCAAATCAACAACTTCCATTATCACCAACGCGACAACAAGGTTTCATCCCACAGGGATTCCAACCGTTTGCTCCATTTCTATTCGTTAATGGTAACATGCCATTCAATATGATGGTACCAATGGGTCCACCGCAGAACTCAAGGTTGCCTGTTCAACTTCAACAAACTCAACCAAATCATGTTCCATTATTAAATCCTCAACACCAAGGTCCAGAAGATATTCCAAATGTTAATTCATTATCGAAGCCATCCTTTGTTTCTTCATCCAATGGCAACCCTAGTGTATTGTTAAATTTATTAAATTCAAAGCCTTCTGAAACCAAACCTAGAGTTCATATTTCAAAGAATGACACTGTCGAAAAAACGAACAATCAACCATCTGACTCTGCCACTCTTCTAAATATTTTGCATCAAAATGTTCAAAATGTTCAAAGTACCCATAATCACGGTAGTATAGCGAACCACGAATCTAGTAACTCCTCTAATATATCTCTACCATCTCCTTCGTTTAGCTCTCCAAATTCAGAAAAATTAAGTAAGATAGCTTCTTCTGACGATTTAGATTATACCGATTTTGAAGATAGTACTGATTCTGAAATATAAGAGGAACTGCAGGATTTACAAAACAACGAAGAACCAGTAAATGATAGAGCGAATCAAATTCTGAAGGAAAATACATTCCAACAAGGCGAGATCCCTCATCATGACAATAAATCCGACTCGGTTGCATCTGTTTTTAATGCTAACATGAGGTCCACTAATTCCTTTTCTCGCACTACTAATGATTCTGTTAATACTAACTTACAAGGAAATCAAAAAAAATCTGATTCAAAACCTAAAAAGTTTAAGATATTGAAAAGGGGTGAAGCAATTCCTGTCAATGAAGGAACTACTGGGCTAGATAATGACGGTCAAAGTTTACTAGATATACTAAAAAAACCATATTCCTCAGTACCACCTCAAACGGAAAATGACGACATTGATACTGCACGAAAAAGTAATGTAGAATCAACAAATGATGAACTAATGAACATGTTAAAGAAAAATTCTAACAGTGAGCAACGTAATATCAGTGGTGATTATTCACCACTTCCCGAGCAGTTGGAGCCTAATAATGAACTCTTAAACATGCTAAGAGTTAGGTCTCCAAAAAAATCTGACATAAGTGTTAGTGCTATTTATCCTAAGAATAATTCGGTATTTATTGATAGATCTGATGGATCACCAAACGCCCAAGACGGTTTGAATGGTTCAGATTTATTAAGAATACTTAAGAAGCCGACCAGTTTCCCAATAATGCAAACATCTGATTCGGCTCAGTTGCTGAATAGTATTAAACATCCCCAGCTTCATTCCCAAGAAAGTGCAGAAAAACGTTCCTCATCTACTTTACTTGGTCAATCATCAAAGCAAAATACCGATATACCAATGTCTAATAATCAAACAACAGAGTTCATCAACAATGAGCTACTAAATATGTTGAAGAGAAATACCGATAATCGAAGTGCGCATGCAAACGGTAATTCAAACATGCCGCAAACACAAATTGTTAACAGTGACGGTGCGCATGATTTACTTGATTCGTTAAAGAGAACTGCAACTCTTAATTTATCCTCCTCTGTTGAACCGTCGAATCAATTTCCTCATCAACCTTCTAACGCTATGAGCAGTAGTCAGAGGACGAATACTACTAACAATGAATTGTTAGCGATGTTACAAAGAAATTCAGGAAACTTTAGTAATCCAAATTCACCAAATAATATTGCTCAAAACAATGCAAGTGCATCTGCTCAATTTTTGAATATCCTCCATAAATAATGAACTCTTTTAAAAGTAGTTGTAACACATCAATTTGTAATAATTTATATATAGATACATAGATATATATGTCAACCAAAATGTGTTTATATTTATGAACATATAAAATTGCATAATCCATTCGTATTTAATCATCTTATAATTCGTATTCATTTAAGATATTCTGTAGTTCGTCGTTGCCATGTTTCGGCCACACAATTTCTTTACTTTTCATACCATTTAGATTGATAATACAGCCATAACATAAGGAAACGTGGTTACCTTCTTCCCATACTTTATTTCTTAACGATAAATATTCCTTGTTTTGCATACCAACATGTGAGGATTCCCATTGTTGATATAGCTCTTCTTCTTCCTCAGTTTCTACCGCATGACCTCTATTTACAGCAATATTACGTAACCATTCAACAGGCTCGGAATATATCGTATTTTGACATATAGTACATTTGTTTTCATTATTAGATTCATGCTCTGGATTTGTTGTGATTTCTGGAGCTCTTAATTTGTCACCAGTTCTGAGAACTGTGGCAATAATATTGGAATACTCTCCTTCAATATCGTCGAAGTACTTACGGGCCAACTCATTAATTGTCATATTTTTGACTAACCTTACATTAGTGCTTGCTTGTGGAAGATCATTCAAATTTGGTTTAGTGTGCAATAGATCATACTTCGGAATATAGTTAATAATGAATTTGTATAATCCTGTGACAAAACAGTAAGCGTCTAATTCAGATAGTAAAATATCTTTTAAAGGAAACAGATTTTTAAATTTACTGTCATATTCTTGATCAAAAATTTGAGAATCTAAAGTAGACGCAATTTGAGCACCTCTACCTTTGACGATCAAACCAATAATTTGATCAGCTAGTTTGGTCATAGAGTGTCCCCATAATATAATTTCTGCATCTTTCTGCTGATAGGCGAATTTCTTCACAATATGGTTAATGATAAAAGTCCAGAAATCGTTTCTTGTATTTCTATTTGGACATGACGATAACATTTCCTGGACAGAATAATTTTTGTTATTTTCTAGAGACATATTGATAGCCATTGAGTTGAAATTTTGATTATGTAAAACAATTTGTCTAAATTCCTTAGTATTTGTAAAGAATACATCAGCATTGATAATATGGTAGTTGACAAGGGTCCATAGTTCAGAATCATAACGGTCAAATAATTTCAATTTATTAAACATCTCTTCGAACCTTCCCCTCTCTTCATCATCTTTATACACTGTGATTACATCAATGGTGAAACCATGCTTACCACGATGTTGAACTCTCTGTTCCTTCATTAAACCCAATAAAACATCTAGCGCCGTGAGACAAGAGGTACCAAAATCAAACGGTAAAATAATCTTAGAGATACCGTCATTCTTCAAATCTTTACCGTATAGCACTTTAAAATGATCACGATAGAACTCATCGGTCATCATACGCTTTCTTTGTTTTAAACCAACAAACTTGACGAAACAAGCATCACAAAACGGCTCCTTTCTCGATACCACAGTTACCTCATTATCTTTGCACCTTTTACACAACATCACAGCACACCTATTTACCCAACCAACCTCAAAGTTTCTCAATAATTAATTGATTTCTAATATAAAATCAAAAATTTTCAAAATTTTTCAAATTGTAGCGATGAGCTCATACAAGTTGCACAAAGCTTTCTGAGACAGAGTAACGAACTAATAAGTAATAGTATACAAGAATTGACATGTTAAGTTTTAATGGAACAGTACATTCCGATCAAAGTTGTCTGGCAGTACCAAGTGTTCATTATTCTACTATTGTGATTAATAGTTCAGTTTAAAGATTTGACGATAGTTACCCCACCGCGAACTAAGCGATATATTTCCAAATTACATATAAGTTGAAAAATGAACTGGTAAAGAGAGCTATTTTCAACCAAGAAACAATTCTAAAAGAGACATTTAATGGTATCGAAGGGTCATATTTTCAAGCCATCCATCATTCAATACAGTATATTCACGTTATGTCCTTCACGTCCCTCTTTAGTCCCTTATTGAAAACAACTACTTCGATTTTTAAGTTCCAGTCTCCTTCTTTGATTGTTATCAGAACCATAATGAAGACACACAAAGGTACGGCCAAGAGGTGGAGAAGAAACAGTACAGGGTTCAAGAGAGGTATTGCAGGAAGAAATCATGGTAATGCTGGATGGTCGCAGCGTTCCATGAAATGTTTAAGCGGCAGAAAGGATGCAGATAAGACCCATATTAAACATTTGAAGAAATTACTACCTTACAGCTAAGTTCAATATGCATCACATGTAAATATTCTAATTACAAATATTGTACTTTTTAAACGAAATAATATTACTCACCAATTACTTACATTTTGTGTATAGATATCCCAAATAATTAATTACATTCTATCATTATAATATAAAATAAAGAAAATGCATGTACTAATTTACAAATTTTAAATAATTTTAATGAATGACTATATAAATAGTTGATGTGGATCAAATGTTCAATGAACAATTCGATTCGCACTATTATAAATCATTCTTCTCTTCTGTTTTATTATATTCTGATTCAACCCATTCATTTTTGGTTTTGTCCTTTCTTAAGGCAGCTGTTGGGAAGTAATGATAATTGGTCTTTAAGGAGATTGCAAATGGAACATTATCGAAAGTCATCAATCTCATCTTACAGTAACTATTATCAGGAATTTTCTTAACCACCTCTAGAAATGCGTCCAAAGTTGGAGTTTCAATTTCATTAACGTGTGTAATAAAATTAGTAGCAGCAACACCATATTGAATAGCAGGAGATGATTCCCCTCTAAAGGTACAATAGACACCTTTTGGAATATCCGTCATAGCTTGACGAACGGCATGATGTGGTTCTTGTAATATACAACCTGCAAAGATAACAATGCAATCCGTTTCATTGACATGAAGTGTCTTGATGTCCACGTTAAGAACCTTACCATTACGAACTATTTTAAACTTTAAAGTTGGAGAAGCATCAATAGCATCCATTGATGACACTACACCACTCAATTGATCCATTTCTGTTACTAGTTTATCATTTACAGATAAAATAACATCACCAGCTGTTAATTTTATATCACTAGATGTGCACGACACTCTTGTGACTGTCATAAATTGTAATCGATTCATAGACTCCTTCTCCATAAGCTTTATCCATTCCTCTGGTACACCTCTAATTCTTGCATTTAAAATAGAAATCGAGCCAAAGCCAGCATCAACGATATTTACAACTGGTTTCTTACCTTGTTTTAAAATATCGATAACTTCTCTACAGTCAGTAATGTCTAAACCCAT
>PPOH02000207.1:687-115372 GCA_003708465.2 Kazachstania kunashirensis
AGTCTCAAGTAAGTAGAACATAATACGATGTGAATTTAGAAACAACTAATACTAATCAACGAAAGCTGTACCTAGAACGGTTAGTTTCGTTCAAACAAGCAGCTAAGCTGAGCCCTGGTGCAAAATGTCGATGTTGAGAAAACTGGTCGTATTGATACAGTTGACACCACTGAAAAACAAGGTATCAGAAGAAATACCACTGCCGTCACTCATAACGAGATCAAAGAACCAAAGAACACCGTTGAGGTTGACATTAAATCGTTGGTTGGTTATTGACTCTTGAATGGAGCAATAGTCAAAGCCGCTTTGTCAAGAATGGAAGTTCTACTTGCTAAAATCGGTAAAGCGAGTAACCTTTCGCTTAGTCAATATCGTAAGTGTTGGACTTCTTGTTGATTAGTATTAGTTGTTTCTAAAGTCATATCGTATTATGTTCTACTTATAAATGTCAGGAATTGGAACTCTGACCTTTTTACGTATAAAATATATATATATAACCTGAACTTTATTAACTAATTTCACTAGTTCATCATCAGTTTATATAAGTTCACTTTTATTCTTCATTCATAACCCTAATAACAATTGTGTTTCCTTTATGACACTAGGATCGCTTCTGTTCTATAGAACAGTGTACACCTGTTCTATATTAGGGCGTACACCTGTTCTTATATTAAGGTGTACACCTGTTTTATATTTATTTTATCTGATCATTGCTTGATCAACACAACTTTCATAATTTAGTAATGCTACTACATGACTCAGTATGGTACCTCAATTCATTATGTCCAAAATTTGCAACTCACTAGGGCGTGTGGTCTAGTGGTATGATTCTCGCTTTGGGTTATCCAAGCATGCGAGAGGCCCTGGGTTCAATTCCCAGCTCGCCCCAATTAATTTTTTATATTTTTTTTTATCATAAGATAATTACGGATAACTGTTTATTACTAGATATACTATTTTCATATCTGTAACCAAAGTTCTATTCCAGTCTACTGATGTAATATTGCAAATGTTCTTTACTACTCCCTAGTTTGGCCATGAAATACTCGCTAAAACTGAAAGAAAGCTTGTCCCAAATAGAACTAATTCTTGTACTAGTCCATCAAATGATAGACACCAGTCACAACATCTGCTTGTATAATCTGAAGTATATCTAATATACTATTATTCTCATCACTGTATAATATTTGCGATTTTTTGTTTTGCGCTTCATAGTCTCGTCCAATAAAAGCAAATTGCAGATACTGAACTATATTAAGGAAGTTATCCCATTGGTTACACATTGTGAAAGCACTATATAAAATAATCAAATTAGTATTGATAACATACATATTGCATAGCTCTACGGTATCTCGGTTTACATATATATTATTTTAATATTTTTGCATTTTCTATCTTACTTATTTTTTGAGAGATAGTTCCAACTGACAAATCTAGAGTGGCACTATTATAAAAAACAGTTTCTTTTATCGTTTGCATTCTGGAAGAGAACCTTAGTTCAGTTACCTTATATTGTGCTATTTAAAACTATGAAACCTTTTGCTAAAGCAGTGAATATCACTTTGCCACGGTTTAGTAATGTTGTTAGAGAGGGAGCAAGTAATTTTACATTGAAGAATATTTGTATATCGACAACTAGCATAATACGAACATCTACATTCAAAAGAACCATTTTCCATTCTGCAATGAATTTAAATCAAATAAATAGCATTAAACCATCTAATAATAAACTTATTCATAATACTAATAGTAATAACAACATTAATCATTTAAATGATTCCAAAATTAGTAAATCAAAAGTAATAGAATCTATTAAGGAAACAGAGATAAAAGCAACGGAAATAACTACACAAGCAAACTTTCTTCAACGTATAAAAGGAAATATTAAATGGTTATTAATACGAAATAAGAAAAGACCATTTTCAAAAGATGAAATAGGGACATTATTTTCATGGTTATTAATATCACAAATTATTTGGCTGATTTTAAAGACAACCACGGTATTATCTTTGCTACTATTAACGTTCAATACAGTCTTCGCTAAAGAACTTGTGGCACAAACAATTGGTAATTTAATTAATTATTTCAGTGAAGGTATTTCAATAAAATTTCAAGATGCTTTAATACCAGAATGGAAAGGTGGTTTCATCAAATTTAAAAATGTAGAACTAAATACAAATGACGATCAAAAAAATGATATATTAGAATTTCACTTGGATTTTCATGAAATAGAAATGAGTTTATCCTTGAAAAAATGGTTACAAGGTAACGGTTTAATAAATAATATTAAAGTTTTCGGTATTAGAGGTGAAACAATTATAAATTACAAGCATGCTAAAAATGGTGATGATTCACAAGAATTTTTACTAAACTGGTTCTCAAATCCGAATTACAAATTGAATAACGTAAACATATCAGATTCTAAATTTCATGTTATTGAAAATTTTGCAGATAATACAAATTCTACAAATGTGAAGATTCGCATCTTTAATCTTGACATTTCAGGATTAAGATTTAATCAGTTATTAACAGACTTTTTAAAAGCAAATGTAATTACAGGTTCAATTAATAATTCTCTTTTCACATTTCATAAAAGACAACATAAGTTGTCTTACATAGGTGATATGAAAGATGATTTATCATCCTGGGAAAGAATAACAAGATTAAGATTAAATTCTATATATCGTCAATGACCTTGGTTTGAACAAAACTAATGCATTTAATTGGATTGAAGATGGTGATGTTGATATCGTGGCAGATATAATGTTACCACAAGAAGATGATGACGAACATATTTTAAAAACGACAAAAGATGGAGTAAATACCACCGAAAAAGATAAATACATTTTATTGGATTTAAAATTTAAATTTAGAGATTTGAAAGGTTCTTTACCTAAAGAGGCACCCGCATTATCTAATGGGGAGCCAATTATTTCCTTGAGCGAATTAAAACCAGTGATTTCATTTGTTAACCTTCAAAGAATGTTATCACGATCGAGTAATTATTCGAGTAACGATATTAATAATATTATTGATGATGAAAATGCTGGTCATCCATTTAGTGACTCTATCCCAAATGTTTCTATTAAAAGGAAGAAGTCATATCCCAACATAACAGTTATTCAATCAGGAAGAAAGAAGTCCATTGAAGATAAAGATACAGAGAAAGAAAACAAAAAGGACAGTGTGACCTCTATTATAAAATTTCACCCAGTATCAAATCATCAACAATATAATTCATCTTACACAAATGATTCATCTTCAACCTTTTTACGCAGAGATGAAATTATTTTACACTGCAGACTGGTTAAGAATGTTAAAGATCTTGAAAGAATGATTCTTTTCCAAGAGACTGGTGTATATGATCAGGTTAGTATGGAATTATATGTTGATTTAATCAAAATAGTTGAAGAATGGAAATTTAAAAATAAAGACGAATGGATGAAAGAATGGGGAACCACATTTGCCTCACAATTATTGCTTTTTGGTTTTACTAATATAATGTAAAACAAATTGAAAAATTAGACCAGCTATGTATATAGAAATGCATATATAGATCAATGAATATATAATGAAATGACGTTTAATGAAATTAATAAATTATTTATCTAGATCCACCTTTGTTACTTTGATAACTGGCATAAATGATTCTAGATTGGTAACCGGTGCATTTCCCTTTGCACCAATTCCAAGACCGTCTGCATGGATGGATTTCGAAACATCGTTATCTTTACTACTGTTACTACTTTCATCAGTTTTTCCATCCCAGCCCATACCACGTAGTATAGCTTCAGCAAATTGATCTACAGGTACTGCATTATAGTCCTCATGAGTAGTGATTTCTTGTGAGGTCCTTTCATTTTCATTATCATTCAAGGATATGATTAGTTCATCTTTCTCTGGTTGTTTACTCAAAATATCATCTTGATTAATCTCTGTTAGCTTAATTTTCCTCCTCTTTCTTGCGTTGGTCAATTGTTCCATCTCATCTTTTGAATGATTCACTGATGTAGTCTCTGATCTTTCGCCAAATACATTACAACTATGTTTTTTTTTCTTGTTTTTACCTTTTGTCATTTTAAGGTTAATTGAAAAGGAAGTAGACATTTTATTTCTTACTAAACTATCTCAATAGTGTATATATATATCTCAATTTCATGTAAACTTAGGCTCCTTTCTAACTCTTGAACTGCTCAAATATAAATTCGTAAAAAAAAAAAATATAAACACAACAAAACAAAATAGGAAATACCAGGACTACCTAGGCTAGGCAACTACAATCAAAACGTAACCAACAACTAACCTTCCATGTCCAATAACTAACACTTACTTGATTGTTTAATAGGTCAAATTCCCTTATACAAATCCAAAATCAGTTCTCATTCTCTACGAAGTGAAAATTTTTTTCAGCTTGAAAAATTGATGAGATGAGCTTCAAGAAACTGATAAATTTTAATTAGATGGATAGTTGTAACAGTTTTTATTTGTTGTTTGGTAAGGAAGGCTGTATTATATTATAGTTTAGGATTGCGTGTAGCTGTGGGAATGTCAGCCGTTCAATCTACTAGTCCACTGGTTCTCTCTAGTTACGATATAAGGGGCCAGTACCTATGTTATGTGACAACCGCATTGGATAAGCAACGTATATCTGTTGAATCTACCCAAACGGGACAAACTGAAGCATCCTTAAATAAAATATATTTATATCTCGATTCATCAAATCTAAGAGTTACTGCATTGAAATGGGCATTTTTAAATTCAAATGAAACATTATGTGTTTTTATAGGTTTAAATAATGGTGAAATATGGCTGTATTCACCATTAGCCAACGAAGTTGTATTAAAATTATCCACAGAAAATAGTTATGCGATTAATGACTTAGTCGTTGCAGGTGAGTCTTTGTTTTCTGTTGATTCTAATGATGTAATTTATGAATTTGATTTAGTCAAATTTTCATTAAGAAATCATTTCAAAGTTGAATCATGTGTCAATTTGAAAAGAATACAATATGTCTCAGAAAATAGAATACTTGTTGCATCACATCAAATTTTCCTGATCAATATTACAAAGAAAGAAGTTATTTTGACTTTACCGGGTCATATTTCACCAGTATCAATATTAGAAATGTTAAGTTCTGAATATATTATTTCTGGTGCAGAAAATGATAGATTTTTGAATATTTATGATTTAACAAGTGGTGTTATAAAGAGTGTCCTTGTGGCCAAGTCGAATATTAATAAAATCTCTATGTCAGGTCAAAATGTGATCGCTGTCACAACAGAAAAGGGTGATGTTGAAGTTTTTATTGACCCATTAATTATAAACAAAACTAAAAGAAGAAATGTAAAATCAAGACAGTGTACAAAAACTGTCTCATTAGTAAATACAGATGATAAATTAATCTCAAGTGTTAATATTTTTGTGACTAACGATATTCTAAATTTAACTTATTTGACGAATGCTACCATTCCATGTTTTACACAACTTCGTTGGGCTGATATTTCTCTTGATCATAAGATCAAATTGGATCTCTCATTCAACTTGAAGAACCAATCAGCAGATCGTTCGTTGCATGGTAATGATTTAGCTTCCACTGCCACATATCGTGAAGGTAATGCTAGAATTACCTCGGGTGATAACTTCAAACATATTGAAGATGTCATAAAAGAATGGGAGGCAGAAATTAGCGAGGATAGATCAAATGAAGACGAGGAAGATAATAAAATTGAATCATTGGCTGATAAAATACCGATTGCACATACTACAAAGAAGAAGAATCCAGTAACAGGTACAGTTGCTGTAGTATTATCACAAGCGTTACAATCAAATGATCATTCATTACTTGAAACAGTCTTAAATAACCGTGATGAAAGAATAATAAGAGATACTATCATGAGATTGAAACCAACCCTATCGGTTATATTATTAGAAAGGTTAGCGGAAAGAATTTCAAGACAGACTCATAGACAAGGTACTCTGAATGTCTGGGTCAAGTGGTGTATTATTATCCATGGTGGTTACCTAATCGCTGTTCCAAACTTGATGAAGACATTAGCATCATTACATTCTACATTAAAAAATAGAGCTGGTCTTCTAGATAGATTATTAGCTTTAGAGACCAGACTTGATTCCGTATTAAACAAATTAGATACTCCACAGACAGATGATTCAAATAGTCCAGAGTACATGGAAGATGTACTAGATGATGAAGACGATGTTGAATATGTCGAGGAACTAGATGATGCGAATCTAATAGAATCTGGTGAAGAAGGCGAATCCAGCGAAGATGAAGATGAACAAGACAGCAACGATGAAGATAAAGCACCTTATGCCAATGAACAGGATACAAATGATACAGCAGATGTTGGCGAAGATGAAGAAGGCTACAGTGATGTTGAAATGGTCTGATCATACCCTAAAAGCATATTTAAAAGTACGTAACATATAACAGATATAAAAAATTTCTAAAAAGATAAAAATTGTCATTCAGCCAATAATATACTAGGGCAAAAGACAACGCCAAAGCTTGACTAAACCGATAGTAGTAGACTACAAGTATTACAGGTCATAATTGATACTCCTCTCGATCAATTATATATTCTTCATATATTGGTCACAGAAACCCATTCAATAATTATAGCCGGGTAATGTTCACTGTCGGAATTTATCTGAAATTTATCGAACTTCAACTGAAGCTAAACAGATTGATATCTGTAGGATGATTCCTTTATGTGAGTGAAGGTACTTATTCGTTACTCTATTGGGAGGGAAAAAAGGAACTAGACAAGTCAAAGGGTTTAATTTTAGTTTTTCTTTAACTACATTGTCTATTTGTTAAGGGTTTGTTTTAACTTTAATAGTATTCTTACGGTAAGGTTCCCGACATAGAAGGGATTGTTTGATAGTTCTCAAAATAGTGAAAAAAAATATAATATGTCTCAGAAAATAGGACATTCTGGTCTAGCCTTTGCTAGGCTATGGCATCACGTCGATTTAGCTCATGAATCGAGAACTTTGGGTAGGCTTGCAACTTCTATTGCTATTACCTTAATTGGTAAGCATAAGCCTGTATATCATGAATCACAGGATTCGGGTGATTATGTGGTCGTTACAAATTGTCAACTTTTAAAAACTACAGGTAATAAGATGACTCAGAGAACGTACTGGACACATACTACAAGACCAGGTAGTTTGAAATTAACGCCAATGGAAAGAGTGGTAGCTGACAAAGGTTATGGTGAAATATTGAAAAGGGCTGTCAGTGGTATGTTACCAAAGAATAGACTTAGAAAAATTAGACTTGAGAGATTAAAGGTATTTGATGGCAGTGAACATCCTTATAAACAAAATATAACTGCATTTGCCGTTGAGCAACCAAAAATTCAAGAAACTTTGAAGAAACAGGATCAGAACAAATGAAAACGAAAATGATATATGGTGTAAATATATTCTTCAATATTCCAATTTTTGTAACCTGTATATACTAAATATCTTATAAATACATTATCTATTTTCAATCAAATTTATTGTTTCATTATGTAGAGTACAGATTTATTCATCTATGATACTATAGGTTAATTTTGTTTAATTAGTTATTTATTAAATTATGGCAAAACTAGTTCATCGATTTACAAAATTTATATTTTTTTTTACTATTTTTACATTACCTAATTGTTGTTGTTTTTAATATAGTTGATACATAATAATCTATATACTTGCTTAAATTGCTAAAATAAAGTATCAACATCGAATGATAAATAAAATATTTTCAAACTAAATGTTATTAATTCATTAAAAATCCCTGGAACGATCCGTGTATAAACGTGGGGTGATATTCATTGCCATTAATTCTTGGAATAATAATTTTGCGGCATAAGGAATCTTAATTTGATAAATATCAATCTTATTTTCACAACCCTTACATTCAAATTGGTTATGACTTAATTTTGCGATAACACTCATTAAACCACAGTTACCACAAATATGCACTCTGAAAGCATCTGAAGCTTCCATTAATCTTTCCTTTAAAAATGCAGCTGCACCATGTGCAATCATACAATCACGTTCCATCTCACCGAATCTTAAACCACCGTCTCTAGATCTACCTTCAACCGGTTGTCTGGTTAAAACTTGCATTGGACCACGGGCTCTTGCATGAATCTTATCATCGACCATATGTCTTAAACGTTGATAATATGTAGGACCAAAGAAAATTTGAGCCATTAATTTCTTACCGGTATGACCGTTATACATGACTTCAAAACCACGAGATTGGTAACCATGTTCACGTAGCAAGGCAGAAATACCTTCAACAGTAATATCAGTAAATGGCGATGCATCACCTTCATTACCTGATAGAGCTGCAACTTTACTTAATAAACATTCGATCAAATGCGCGACAGTCATACGAGATGGAATAGCATGTGGGTTGATAATTAAATCTGGGACGATACCTTCCGAAGTAAATGGCATATCTTCTCTACGGTAAGTGATACCAATAGTACCTTTTTGACCGTGACGAGAAGCAAACTTATCACCAATTTGAGGAACCTTAGTAGTTCTAACACGAACCTTGACGAACTTCAAACCATCTTGATTAGTAGTAACTAAAACTTGGTCGATGATACCATTTTCGGTACTTCTTAAAGGTGTAGATGCATCACGCTTAGAGTGATAGGCTGTTCTTTGACCTAATTCTTCTTCATCTGGTGAAATTGGGGTAGTTTTACCAATAATAACATCTTCACCAGATACTCTAACACCTGGGGCAATCAAACCATCGTCATCTAATTTGTCATATGTACCATGTTTCATTCTTAATGTATTTGTACGTTGTGGTTTTTCAAAGGTTTCGGTAATAGACATACCGTATTTTTTTTCTTGATCCATGTAAGATCTAAAGAATAATGATCTGAATAAACCTCTATCAATAGAAGACTGATTCATAATCATAGAATCTTCTTGGTTATAACCAGAATAACATGCAATAGCAACAATAGCATTTTGACCAGCCGGTAGTTCTCTGAACTTTAAGTATTCCATTGAACGAGTGGTACCTAATGGTTTTTGTGGGTAATATAAGATATTAGCCATGGTATCCATACGGACATTATAGTTGGTTAAGAAAACACCCATAGCTTGTTTACCCATAGCAGATTGATAAGTATTACGTGGAGATTGGTTGTGATCTGGGAAAGGAATAATAGATGCAGCAACACCTAAAATCATAGATGGATGGATTTCACAGTGTGTAAATGTTGTAGCATTTTGAACAGCCTTAATACGTCTAGCTGGATCCATTTCATCGACAGCAGCAGCTTCTTCCTCAGTAATGGGTTCAAGATCTTCAGGTTGCATAGCGATCAAAATAGTTTCTTCTTCTTCAGCATCAATATATTCAACTAGACCTTCGCTCAATAGAGAGGACCAAGTATATTCATCTGACTCATCTAAACCACCTCCGATATCTTGATATTCTGTGGCCATCAATTTATTTATATGACCTTTTCTAACCTTTAGTTCCTTGTGACCTAAATCTTTGTCATCTTCAACAATAAATAGTGGTCTGTAGACTCTACCAGCATCGGTGAAGATTTTTAATTCTTTTTCACGAATATCTCTAACCATAGAAACTTCTGGATTAATATCACCTTTTCTTCTTAAGGTTCTCAAAGTTTCCATTAATCTTGCTGGGTTTCTGTGAACACCGTGCCAAACACCATTAACAAATACTCTAGTTGCATCAGGAGATTGATGTGGAACATAATCTTCTAAAGGTTCCATACCCCATTCACTTAAGAAAGTAATAATTGGCATTGGGTCGGTACCAACAGAAATACATGACATCAAGGACAAGTTCTTAACTAAACCACAAGCTTGACCTTCTGGTGTTTCTGCAGGACAAACAAGACCCCAATGTGTATTGTGTAATTGACGTGGTTTGGCTAGTTTACCATCACGACCAATTGGAGTATTAGTTCTTCTTAAATGTGATAGAGTAGATGAATAGGTATAACGATTCAAAACTTGAGAGACACCCGCTCTTGACGACATAGCTTTCTTTTGTTCACCCCAGTTACCAGTAGCCAAGGCATATTTCAAACCGGATGTAATTGTCTTTGCATTAATTGCTAATTTCATATTGAAATCATTGGCTTCTTCAACAGTTCTTTGCATATAACGGAAAATGTCCTTTGTTAATTTTCTGAATAATGTTTTGAATAATTGTCCTAATAAAGGACCTGCTAAATCTAATCTCTTCTTACCGAAATGATCACGATCATCTTGATCCCTACGATCTAAGGCACATAATAATAATCTATTGATCATGTAACCAAGGAAAAAAGCTTTTCTACTTTCAAAACCTTCTAATTGTGTAATATGTGGTAAGAATTCCTTTTGTAAAATATCTTTCGCATATTGAATTCTCTTTTCCTTTTTGATACCTAAAGCAGTACCACGACGACCAATAAAATCTAATGCTGTTTCACGATCTTGAATAACGAAACCATCCTCAACACAAGGTTTCAACATTTCTAACATTTGCCAATCGTTAACGTCATAACAAATATGTTCTAAAATTTCACCATCTGGAATAATACCTAATGCTCTGAAAATAATGACAATTGGAATATCTTGTTTAATATATGGTAAAGTTGCTTTAATGGTACGAGATGTACTACCTTCACGCCCATATAATTTAACTTGTAAGGTACTGATAAATCTAGAACCTTTTTCTAAGGCAGATCTAATTTCAGCGACATGGGAGATAGGAGATGGAGCTGCTTTCTTGAAAACTTGAACAATGTTACCAGCGGAACGTTCTTGAGCAATTAAAACTTTTTCAGAACCATTAATAATGAAGTAACCACCCATATCGAATGGACATTCTTTTAGTTTATATAGATCAGATTCAGTGGCATCACTTAGATAACAGTTCTTTGATCTCAACATAATTGGTAAACGACCAACGAAAACTTTACCACTTTCACTGTCATCCTCCGATTCTTCTGCAATTAACTCATATTTCAATTCTCTACCTGGAACATCAACAGCTTCATAAGTTCTCTTTTTGACATCAACGAATAAACCTGAAGAATATGTTAGATTACGCAAACGAGCTTCTTGTGGATATAATGCATGGGTAACACCATCGGATTCATTAACCATAGGTTTTGTCACATAAATTTTACCAAAACTAATTTCATATTTTCTACTAATATTATCTTGTTCTGTTGTGTGTTGAGCAATTTGTTCTAAGATTAATGTTGAGTCCTCAGAAATGATATCTTGTAAAGTATAATCAACAAATTGATTGAAGGAATCTAATTGTTGAGAAACCAAACCTTTTTCCCGGAAGAAAGATGAAATAACAGCCCATGAGTCTTCAGCTGTAATTGGAGATGATTCATCTTCAAAACCATAAGGATCTTCATCGTAATAATCGTCGTTCGACATTTTAATATGTATTTTTCACTAAAATTATAATTTTTTTTCCTTTTATCAAAATAATTGAATATCAAACAAAAAAATAACCAGGTATTATAAAGGACAGTAATATGTTTCTATTATCTGGAGATATTAATCGATAAATACAATACTTTCTTTATCTTATTGATCTAACGTAAAGGATTTGCTTGACCTAATTGAATAAAATTAATATGTGTAGGTGAAAAAATGCACAAATGCGGAGATAAACGAATAGATTAAACTCCTGAATCAACTCTTAATATGCCCACAAAAGTAAATAAATGCTTTAGTGGTTACGCTATATCCAAAGAATCAAAATTAGGTTTGTTTCAGTTCCTTAACCGTTACTATTACCCTTTCACAAATATTTCATTCTGTTTATTATTCAATTTCACTGCTTTAATTTTTGTTTGCCACCAACGGGAAAATTGAAAAATTTTAGACACATTTATCATAGCATACGAATATCATATACGACGACCATAATTAATTTAAATAATACAAATAATAACGGTAATAATAAGGTTTTGTGATGAAATACTGGTTAGAATAACAGTTAGAAATAATGTTGATTGTATCGAACATACTACAAATACTTACATATGATTACATAATTTGAATTATCTTACAATTCTTTTTATCTTTCGTATTTTAACTAGTTAAAAAAACACATCATATGGTCTTACTTAAAATTGTGATGACGGAATGAGATATCTTACGTAGATCTCCAGAACTTCTTTGATTCCTCTATGAGATCATTTATGAAATCGTATTCATCGTATTGTGTGCCATTGTCTCCATTGGTAGAACTACGAAATGAACCAGGTTGAGAGTCAGTTCCACTGCTTTGAGATGTATTATTGCCATCATTATTCAGTGTATTACCTTCAGACGATGAGCTATTCTGTTGATTGTTGCCACTTGGATGCTCTTTAGCAAATTTAGCATAAGATTCAATAAAATTTTTAAAATTGAGGATATTTAATATAATAAAATCAAAATTTGATTGAATAGTATTTGTCTTGGGGAAAAAATATTGAAATCTTTTAGTCACTGCAACAACAGAATCTGTGTAAGCCCCAAATAGGAAACTATCTAACAAAGTAGGGTCTCGTACATCCTTCCCATATTTCTTATTGTAATAATTAGTGTAACTACTTTGATATAATTTTGTGAATTGTTCAAACTTCGATTTTTTTGGATCATTGATATTATTCATAAATTTTAAAAAACTAGTCACAAATTGTTTCTGTTCATTAATAAAATGAATAAATTCAGATAGTAACTCCATAGTGGCTAGAGTATTACATCCTAGTAAAATCAGCGACTTCAAAGGGATGATGTTTATAACAATTTGTAAAGGTGTTTGTGGAACTAATAAATATATTAAACCATATAGGGTCCAATATTTTAATAGTAAATTTGTGATAGCACTTTGCGCTGTTTGTTGTTGTAACATGGCTGTAGATTTCAGAAATGTGGACATTTCATTAGAATCATATGTAGAAATACTGTCTCCAACGTTAAATGCAATGGAATGATCACAGATACAATATACGACAACGAGTTAATTATAACCCTAAACATCTTTAGATGTGAATTTTGATTACTTCTCCTGTTATATACAGTAAACTCTGCAAATTGTCCAATAAATTAAACAAAAGTAACCCTTTCAGTTTATATAAATTGTGTGGTACGTTTCTTATATATATATGTCATCGCATAGGGAGATATCGTTCTTCTACTTTTTTACACTCTTAAATGTTTCTGTACAATAATACGTTTTCAAGCGGATTTCAGCAAATCAAATGTTCAACTGGAACAACTAAATATATAAAATATATATTAGAGCAAATAATATTACAATCACATTTAGTAGAGTTATAAAGTGGTAATACTTGAGTAAGTTATGCAATAGAACGGAAAAATTGGAGTGATAAATAGAAAATAGATACTATTACACATATTTCTACATATCCTCCAGTAACCTTTCCAGGATATCGACGGTTTCGTTCGGAGAGGCTATCCACAAAGTGGATCCAGCCAATCTTGCTTTGAAATCATTAGCAGAACCCATTGGGGCAAATTGGTCACCTATATGCAATGTTTGGCATGGTGAGATAGGATCTTTTGGGTCATAAAAATGTTGTAAACATTGGATACCTAGATTTTTACCACCAATATCACACCAAACATCGCTACCACCGTCGAAACAACTGAATTGTATGTTTCTACTGGTTGGAGAGTTTTCAATATAATTTTGTAAAGTTAAAACAATTTCTTCTAGTTGTTCCCTTGCAAGTTTTACCGGAATGTGTTTTTCCAAAGAAACATCGTATCTTTTTCCTGGTACAATACCTACAGCTCTTTTCTTCCGAATAATTGGAATCTCCTGTGGTAAATTTAGTCTTTTTTTCAATGTATTTAAAGTTTTCTCAGCAAAGTCTAACAAATCGTCCATTTCTTCCTTACCCCAACCTCTAATTTCTTCCAGGGCCCATGTTTCTCTATGAAAATAAACCAAACCATATTTTTTACCTTCTTCATCAGCTTCACGATCATCAGAGTAACGGAATAGATAATTACACTCACCACCCATCACTGTTAAATTAGCTTTTTGTGCTTTCGTTAATGTTGTTGAATCATGTAATTTTGTCATTAAACCATGTAATCTTCTTTCATATGATTTAACTTCATCGTAACCTGCTGCGGTTACAATACCGACTTTAATATCCTTGGCAAGTAATTTTAAAATATGTGCCACAACAGGAGTGGTATCATTAAGGGATCCACCATCTTCATAAAGTGTGACATCCCCATCAAATGTTACTAATTTTAATGGTTTACCAGTTTTAGAACCCAACTTATTTTGTTTAACAAAATGGAAAATTTGTGCAGTATTTAAGATATGTCTCACATCATTAAAACTTGGTGCAATCATTCTCCTTGAAGAAATTGCTCTTTGGGAATCTTCCCAAAGGAATGCTTTCTCCAAGGGTAAAGGGGTGAAGAATAAACCAATAGAAGGAACTAACATATTCAATCTTGATTTCCCTAAAGTGGAATCTTTCTTCAGAAAAGTATCGTCCTCAGCTGCACTATGTAAATCAAATTCAATCTTATTAAGAATCAATTGTTCAATATCTTTCAAAATCTCGGCATATTGTGACTTGACTCGTTGCGTAGTTGTTAAATCATCATTATCTTCATCCGGTGAAATTGCATGAAGCACAAACGGTGTCGCCAACAATCCTTTAATCCACTCAATAAACTCGTCCTTTCTGTGACTCTTCAGATGGTATTCCACCCTATATCTAGAAGACATCACTCACTCTACTATTCTCACGAATGTCTAATAAAACTACCCCCCCCCCCTCTGTATATCCCCCACTCGAAATAAATAATCAACCAAACAATTCCAGATCCCGTGACCGAATAGCACGTGACATACGTATGGCGCTAGCATGTAACAGCCCTTTTACCAAAAGGCGCAAAACGTTCCTTAAGGACAATGGGTCAATTTAATTGTATTCAAGGGATAGTTCCTTTTCACATTAATCGTATTATATTTCTAAACGTGTAGAAACTGAGAAGTTATATCAAAGAAAATATGACTACAATAGATACTTCTGACGAAAAGACTAGGCCTTCTGGGGAGGCTAATTTGAAGGAACCTGCTGTTCCGGAACCTGTTTATGTTGCAAAAACAGCATCTGGGACCAAGAGTGAAAATGTTAATCAGTCAATGAAATCTGACGGACCCACTATAGCTTATGATACAGGTAGTAATAGACCTAATGATACTGTCCCACAATATCAGTTTAGACACGATGAATATTATAATTTAGAATCTAAAACTTCAGGTGCACCTATTGGTGCCCATGGACCAAACGATACTTACGAAGAAGTATTTCCAGTGGAAACTTCCAAGTATAAATTAAATGATTGGCCATTTACTATTATTTTTTTACTCACTTGCATTGCATTTATTGTAATTGCTTCATTGACTTTACGTGGCTGGTCACACACATATTCAGATACAGGTTCCGGAATATACACTTCAACTAATACAGGAACTTTAAATACAAATTCTGCAATTTTACTAGTATTTGCATGTATTATTTCTCTATTTTTTGCTATTTTGGGTATTACTTTATGTAGATTTTACCCAAAGTTTTTCATTATTGCTGGCATGATTGTCAATATCCTGGCATGTTTAGGTACTGCAATAATGTACATGTCATTACATTATTGGTCTGCTGGTATTGTATTTTTGATCTTTACTTTTTTTTCTGCATTCTGTTACTGGGGTATGAGATTTAGAATACCACTGAGTGTAACTATATTAAAAATTGTTATTGATGCGATGAAAGTTTGTCCACAAACTTTATTAATTTCATTATTAGGAACTATAATAGGTGGAGCATTTGCATTCTTATTTTCCATATGTATAGTGGCCACGTATATTAAATATTACCCAAGTTCAGAAAACCCAGGATGCTCTGTATCGGGTGGAGATTGTTCACATGCAAAATTAATTGGTATTCTAGTACTGCTTTTCTTCTGTGGTTACTATATATCAGAAGTAATAAGAAATATTATTCACGTCACTGTCTCAGGGGTTTTCGGCTCATGGTACTACAGATATAAATCAGATCAGGGTATGCCCAAATGGCCAGCATTTGGTGCATTGAAAAGGGCTTTGACATATTCTTTCGGATCCATATGTTTTGGATCTTTAATTGTTGCTCTAATTGATACATTGAGACAATTTCTAAATTTAGTTAGACAGAGTGCTCGAACAAATGGGGGTTCCGGTAATTGGCTTCAATTTCTATTAATTTTTATTGATTGGATAATTGGATTCTTGAGATGGTTAGCTCAATACTTCAACCATTATGCTTATTCTTTTATTGCTCTGTATGGTAAGCCATATTTAAGAGCAGCTAAAGAAACCTGGCATATGATCAGAGAGAAAGGTATTGATGCTTTGATCAATGATAGTTTAATAAACACTGCTTTAGGGTTTTATTCACTTTTTGCAAGTTACATGGCTACATTATTTGCTTTCCTTTATCTAAGATTTACATCACCAGGGTACAACTCGAGTGGTGCATATAATGCAGCTTTATTAGCTTACTCATTTGTAATTGCTTTACAAATCTGTAACATTGCTAATCAAGTTATAAGATCAGGCGTTGCAACATTCTTTATTGCTTTATCTAACAACCCAGAAGTTTTCCAGGCTCAATATCCAGAGCAATTCGATCAGATATTTAAAGCTTATCCTAATGTTTTATCAAAACTGAGTCATCAAAATGTATAGACTTTAACTGCCTTTTTGACCTTTACTTTTTATAATTAATAATTTGCTCTTTATTTTTAATCTTATATATATAATATTCTTATTTAATATATATATTTCATTTCATTTAATTAATTCTTGATGATACGTTTTTCTTAATATACCACTCAACAAAACTTCTAATACCTTCACTAACTTTTCTATAATCCTGTTTATCCAAACCAGTTGTAACCGCTGTTATCAATTTGTCTTTCTCCCTTACACTAACCTTAGGTATTTGATTTGTTACTTCAATCAACCATTGTGCACAAATAGAGCCATTATTATTATTAAGTTCTGTAGCTAATCTGAAACACTTCACGATACAACTAATTGCATCAGAGTGAGAATCTGGGTCAAACATTCCTATCAACCCGGTTAATAATGTAAGAATTATACGCGATCCTTTTTTAACAACAATTTCATTCAATATTTGATTTCTCCACTCATCTGGTACGACATCTAAAGCAACAATAGAAATTGGTGGAGTTTTAAAACCCCACGAAATAATGTCATCTAAGCAACGTATAATATAAAGATATGCATCAAAATTTTCCAACTTGTTCACACTCTCTAATGCAACCTCAATGATGTTGGATAATAATTCTGTTGTTAGAAGAAATTCCCTTGGGTAGAACATAACTAAATCGGAAACCATAGCAAAGAAATCCATCACAATATCATAGTAATTATTCAACTGAATCTTGTCCATTTTATCGAAGTTTAACATGAACGTACTACACTGAGAAAGAGAAAATGTCCAAACATTCTCCTTAATTTGAGGTGTAACAGGGTATGTGTCATCATCACCAAAAACAACAATAATAGATCCGGAACACCATAGGAAGGAACCCAACCCTGTGGTAGCATAACCATTAACTAATAATTCTGCAACAGCACCTAAAAGTGGCTCACAAAATACATGGAATCTTTCAAATAATCTTCTCAAAAATTTGCAAGTTCTTTCAACTATGATCGTGTCACCAATTGCACCTTGATCGACCAAAATATACTTAATAGATGCCCATATTTTTTCAATCTCTGGAAGCAATGGTTCAGCCCCTTGTTCTGGATACTCAAAACGGGGTCTTAACTCTTCAAAAAAAGCATAGAATAAATCAATCTTATCTGCAATTGAATTACTTATAGAAGCACTTTTGTTACTTGCATTCCAATTCTTAACTAAATCCTGAAGTTGAGAAAGGTTAGCATCTACCAATACAGAAAAAGAATTTCTTATTTGTTCAGCTGGTTGTCTATTAATTACTGAACTCAAACCTTGGCATAATTTAAACTGTGATTCAATATCCTTTGATAAAACATCTTGAATATTAAAGTAGAAAGTAATGAACTGATCCAAATAGTTACTCAAAAGTTTTGAACAGTCTGTACAGAAATACATTAATGAATGGGATGATGCCGTAACAATATCTTTGACTTCGTCGCTTTCTATATTTGATGCTGCCTTTATCTTTTCAAAGCCACTAAATATATATTGTAATTGAATTTCAAGTGTCTCTGGATTTTTTGCTGTCCACTCTGTATAACGACCAAATACCAATGTTGTAGCATATCTTATTTTTGGATGGGTTTCTGGCAAATTACATAAAATATGAAATATCTCCGGTAAAATCTTATTTTCTCTTGAAGATATTTCTTGGGCCATAGTTCTCAGAGAAAATAATGGTGCTTCTAAGTATTGCCATTGCTCTAATTGACCATTTGACAAAGATTGTTTAATTTTTGTTAGTGGTTGGGTTAGAGCATTTGTTGTACCAACAACAGCAGTACAATCCTTTAAGATATCACCCATCGAATATCTAAAATCTTTGAACTTATCTTCATTTTCTTTTGAATCAAAACCCTGTAAAGGATATTCCAGATGGAGTATGATTCCGTTAATTAGGTTGATAAAGATATTAGTGAAGAATTTCCGAGATTGTTGATATCTCGGTAGCACTAGGTTTTGTTTTAAATTAAACCAAAATGGGAAAGTATATGAAACTATATCATAATCCGGATTCTTACATGCCAAAGCTAAAAGGACTAAGACAAGTGGCTGAAACAGTTTTGGAGATTTCGAAATAAATACGCACCATGCTTCACCAGCTTCCACAAAGATTCTAGTCATACCATCTAATAAATCTGGGTCAATCTCATCTTCGACCATTGACTTATCTATACTCAAGATTGTTGGCAGTAATTTTGATTGAAGATTCATAATTTGTTCGAATAAAGCATAAATTAATTGTTCATTTGGTGCATCCCTACTTTCTTTCAGAATTACACATAGACATTCAACTGCTGCATCAAATGCATCGCTTTCATCTTGTAGTGTAAGTAATGACTCAAACACTAGTTTCATTAATGGTTCCATATTCAATAACTGTTCAATTGGGAATTCAAAGGACCATGAATTTAAACATTGCAGAACATTTTCTAAGGTGATTTCACTATTAGACTGCACTTTAAGTATTTCTGTACATTTAATCAGGAAGCTCATTACATCTTGTGCTATCGAATTGATTAATTCATGGATACGAGAATTATATTCTTCTTCTGTCAAGGGTAATGACCCAATATCTAAAGTTTCTTCGGGTAAAATTCTTAAGAAACTTAGCAAAACCCCAGGATGAGGATTTAAATAGGAAATAATATCAGTCATTGGATTTGTCCAATTAACAAACTGAATTGCTAATCTTGAAAGTGCAACATTTAACTGTGTTATAATCAGCTTTGAAGTATGCAACGTTAACAATAATAATATCGAGTCTTTTAATTGCAAAATTGCATGATCACCGGAAGCTTCTAATTGTGAAAGATCATAGGTTACTTTATTTCTTAAAGTTTGAGCAGCAAATATCTGCATTTCCAATAATGCTGGCTCCGGTTTGGATAACACTTCGTTACAGATTTCCCATGCCTGGAGTGATCTCTGAAATTCTTCTAGAAAATGCAAGGCATTGTTTTTCAAATTTTGGGTTGAATTCGAAGATACACAACGAAGTGCCTCTTGAACAGCAGATAGATTGTAGGACATGGCTCAATTGTTCCCAAAACTACCAACGCTTGTACTTAATTCTTGTTTTTTTATTGTAAGAATCCCTTGCTTTCAACTTTGTAGATTGTTTTATTCAGTTCATTGCTTAGTGAATATATATTTTTTTTTTTTTTCAGAAAAGCTGAAAATTTCACAATAGTAATGATTATAATGGTAATAGGATTATTGATTATGTGCAATATATTTCAAGGACAGTGAATAAAGAGAAAGCCTCACAACTACCCTAGAATAGAAAGGAATACCGCCATTAAAATTCTGAATATGTCATCAAATAAATCGAAGAGCATGATTCCACCTATAAATTGTATATTCAACTATTTACAGCAGCAAACAACAGTTACATTTTGGCTCTATGAACAAACAGGTATAAGGATAAGAGGTAAGATTAGTGGCTTTGATGAGTTTATGAATGTTGTTATCGATGATGCTATAGAGGTTGCAGTAAATAACCAAACAGGTGCTGAATATCCTGATAAAGTCAAGAAATTAGGTAAAATTCTATTGAAAGGTGATAATATAACGTTGATTACTTCTGTCGATGAGTAATGGAAAAAGATTAAATATTTATTTTGATTTTAATTGTAATTAGGTATATATATATGTGTATGTTTAATATTTAAATTTATGTACATGATAATTAAAATTTATAATGATAATTTTTAATTGGATTTCAAGGTAAAATGTTATCTACATTATTCTTTCTTTCTTCAAGGATTTTATCATTAACTGCTTTAACTTCGCTTTCAAATTTGACAGATTCACCACTCAAATATTCGTTGATTACTGGTAAACCAGGATGAACAGTTTTCACTGTACCAAATAAAGTGTCACCAATTTTTTGTTCCAAATTGTTCTTCTTTGTATTGTTTTTCAATGCTAATATTGTATTTGTATTGGTT
Organism: Kazachstania kunashirensis; assembly: GCA_003708465.2. Classification (NCBI taxonomy): domain Eukaryota; kingdom Fungi; phylum Ascomycota; class Saccharomycetes; order Saccharomycetales; family Saccharomycetaceae; genus Kazachstania; species Kazachstania kunashirensis. The sequence goes on from PPOH02000207.1 coordinate 21,461, forward strand.
GAGAACTTTGATTGATCAAAAATCGAATCAATATTTTTCAATAATTGTTCTTCTGTTACAATATATTGATCAACTTCATAGTAGAGATCTAATAATTTTTCCAATTTTCTTTCTTTTGCTTTAAATTCAATCAACTCTCTATTATAACTTCTTTTCATTTTCATTAATTTTGTTTCATCAGCTGTTCTTTTCCTTAATAACGGTTGTTTTATTATATGTTCTAAAGATGGTATTGTTAAATCTGATGATTTATGTAAATTTAATTGTTTCATCTCTTCTTCTCTTTCCTTTGCAAGAATTTCACTTCTTTTCAACATCAATTTCTCTTTACTCAATAATTTATTTTCCTCGTTACGTAGAGATTCTGATAAATATTTTCTTCTTAATTCTGCTTTCTTCAATTTTGTTAATTGAATTTCACTATTTGTTTTAATCGATTGTGGTGCCGCAACACTTTTAGATATTAATTCCTCCACATCCAAAAACTTGATCGGTAGTTGAACTCTACTTGAATTTATCGGATGCTTAATACCTTCTGCATAACCCAAACCGTCACTTCCCTTTGGCAATTCTTCTTTCGCTTTTTCAACTAATCGGGTTTGTCTTGTTGTTGGATGCTTCAAGATAGACCTTGTCACAGGTAGAACACCACTCTTAAAACCATAAATTTGCAATTCCTTTCCCCATGACTATCTCTAATCCAATCAATCACACTCTATGAAGATGCTACAGCTATATAACCCCGCAAATTCACAGATTATCCTTCTTGTATACCCTTTCCCATGTGAAGTCCATCCACTTGGCACATTATTTTGTCTTCGCCAAATTTCACCCTTTTCATTTTGAGAAAAACGGCGCGTTACCCTCCCGATTTGACAAAGGCGGGATCATCGATGATGGGGCAAACGGGATCGACCAATTTTATTAAATAATAAATATCTGTTGGGGATAATGTTTTGGTAATATAGATCATTGTATTTGGTAATCTGAGATTAGTTTATTGTGATTTGATTGCAAATTTATATGGATATATTGTCAATAGAAGAGTACTATATTTTGATTTAGACTGGTTTATCCTTCAATAGTTAATTATTTACGTAGGTTCTTTTTTTTTTGTCTTTTATCGAGTTTGTTCAACAGAATTATTATCTTTAAAAAATAATATTTTTACAAAAATTGTATAGTTATAGTGATTTTGATATTAATTATCACAGAATACTGACTATTTATTCAACGTGTTTTGTACTGCATTTAAAGAGTGTCATTCATCCGTCCTCTGCATTTTTATTACATTATATTTCCATTTCTTTTTTTTTTCCTTAGTTATTCTGACTCATATTAAAAACAAATAATAAAGCCCTTTTAATTACATTTGAATCACTTACTAGTCTTTTCAAAATTTCAATATTTACTCCTCATTCAAGCGTCTAGGAATGTCATTGGATTATGAAATTTATAAAGAAGGTGGTATCCTAAATGACAGATATCAAAAAGTTGATGACATCAGTGAAGGTTCATATGGTTATGTTTCATTAGCTAAAGACCTTAAATTGAAAAAATTAGTCGCTATTAAATACATTTTTAAACTAGATAATGATGAAAATGATTTTGATGGTCCTCATAATATGTCGCCACGAGATTCAAGTGTAGATAAGAAACATAATTTAGAACAACAGAAAAAATCATTGATTTCTGATAGTGTAAAATCAAAATTCTCAAATAGTGTTTGTTTTGAAGCAATATATGAAGTAGATATCCAGACTAAAATAGGTAAACATAGAAATATTGCAGAATTATTAGATTTCTTCGATTCTTATATCATTATGGAATATTGTACAGGTGGTGACTTGTACGAAGCAATTAAAGATGATATTGTACCAAAAAGGACAAAATCAATTACTTATATCATTTCACAAATTATGGATGCCGTAGAATTTGTTCATAATAGACAAATTTACCATAGAGATATCAAACCTGAAAACATTTTGATTACAGGTATTGATTGGACAATTAAATTAACCGATTGGGGTTTAGCAACTACCGAAGAGAAATCAATGGATAGAAGTGTCGGTAGTGAAAGATACATGTGTCCCGAATTATTCGAGTCAAATTTGGATATTCAAGAAAGAAAAGAACCTTATAGATGTGATAAAGTAGATTTATGGGCAATGGGTATCGTCTTCCTAAATATTGTTTTCCATAAGAATCCATTCAGTGTTGCTAACCAATCTGATAAATCATTTTGTTATTTTGCTGCAAATAGAGAAGCTTTATTTGATGTTTTTTCAACAATGACTTACGATTTCTTTCAAGTTTTGAGATATTGTTTAACAATTGATCCAACAAATAGAGATTTGCAGAAAATGAGAGAAGAGTTAACTAATTTGACTGAGTATACACTGGATGACGATTATTATAATTCATTGGAAGATGAATATGATATTCAATTTTCAACAATCACTCCGACAAAATCGGCTACTTCAGAAGAAGCCCCGCCATCTTCAGCTCCAGTTTCACTACCAACTCCCATCTCATCTTCTAAACCATTACCACATATCAAAAATGATGATTTTAAATTGAAAGATGAAAAGATACCAAATAATACATTCAAAAAACCATATGAGATTCCAAAATTCAGAATCAGTCCTCAGAATCATTCATTCCCTTATAATGAAAATGGCAACATTAGTAATTATAATACAGGTTACTTTAACAAGAAATACGATAATCGTAGCAATAAGATTGGAAATAATTCTGAAAATTTTCACAGAGAACGTGCTAAGTCTGCTCCTAGACTTAAGTTTAATAAACGTCCTCGCGTAAGAAACAATCATAATTACAAAAACAGTAATTATAACAACAACAACAACAACAACAACAACAATAATATTTTCCATAACAATAAAGGTGTTAAAATGAGAAATAGAAATAAAAATAGAAGTAAAATCATTAAAGACTCAAGAAAACCACTGGGTATTCCAACTCCCAATACGCATATTAATACTTTCTTTCACGATTATAAATCAAAAGAAGAGAATTATTTCAATACTAGAGATTTTTTTACACCTCCAAGTGTTCAAAATAGATATATGGAAGGTATTTTTGACAGCAATAATAGATACCATAAATCACAACATAAAACTAATTATTTGACCACATATAATAACAACGGTAGTAATAATAGTAATAATAGTAATAATTACAGCAATAATTATAGTAAGAGTTGGAACAATAAAAACACAAAATTTAGAAGACCAAGTACTACCGGTAATCAAGCATTTAGTTCTACATATAACACTGGAAGTAGATCTAGACACAGTTTCAATAGTTCTATTCAACCTAGTGGTACTGCATTTAGACGTAGTTCTGTCCAACATTCACCTGGTAGTTACATTCCGCCGAATGCTAGAAATAATTATTATAATAACACTACTAACAGCATATTTTCTGCATCACCGCATATTCCTAACATTTCCAGTGTTCTAGACGAAAATGATACTATTCAATCCGACAGATATCATCAAGATCATGTTGCTAATGATGATGACCACGATTCAGATGATATCTTATTTTCATTGGACGAAGGTGATCATGAATATATTAATGGAATGAACAACTTATCATTACATGATGGTAGTTCTCATAACAACGAAGATGACCATATAAATAAGATGAACAATGCTAATCAAAGAATTAATGATATGAACAGTCTTCATATCAACGTTCCAGAACATAATAACATTCATACAAACAGCACAATCAACAATGATTTCCCAGATCTTCTAAAGTCTCCAGTAAATGGTCCTGCATCCTTGAACAATAATCCTATGAAAAATATGGATAATCAATTCTTAAATATTTCACACAACTTAAATCATGCGGTTGAAAATAAATTTAAACCTGGTGTATATGTTCCTCCTCATCATAGAAGAAGTTCTGGTTATTCAACCAACGAAGCTGTTTTATCCATTTCTCCTAACTCCATTAGTATCAAAAAGATGGAATCGAAGACAAAACAAATCTTCCAAAAACCAATTATTCCGATTAGAAATTCCGAAACGACTGTTGCTTTACAAGACCAAGATGTGTTCAGATATTCTGATAATGATGTATTAACTTTTGAAGATGATGATGACGATATCAATGAAAATGAAGATCGACAAGGCCAGAGCAGGACTCGTAGAAGTTTCGGTCCATATCAAATTTATAATGATGACGATGAGAATAATTCAAGACTAAATGCTTACCGCTTAAATAGAAGAAAATCAAGCATACAAGATGAAGCTGTTGGATCATTAGAACAATACAAGAACAATTGGTTAATGTTACAACAACAACAAGATTAACTTTAATTTTTATGTCTTATTTTTTAATCATTTTGAAAATGTTTTAAATGTCATATTATTTTTTCTTTCAGTTTTTTTCTATTTTTTGATGTTATTTATCTAACTATGATAATAAATGAATGCACGTCTAAAATATATAAATAAATAAATATATATATATGTATAGACCTATTTTATAATCCCAAATGAAATATTATAAATACAATTTATTTTTTGCAGAATTCTATTTCTTTTTAGAAACTTTTCCCCCCTTTTGGGTTTTTTTATTATTAGAAATTTTACCCTTGTTTTTTGTTTGCGATTTATTTTGTTTAATTCTTTCAGTAATTTCATCCACTAAATTACTATTATATTGTGTTGGTTTCTCATTTTCATCAATTTTATCCTTATTAGCATCATCTGAAAATTTTGTATGTTTACCTTGAAAATTTTTAGTACTAATTGTTGGCGATGAATCACCATTATTATTTAATGCCCTCATAATATTCCTTTTTACCATATTTTGATCTTGCAAACTATCCTTTTCACGTTTTTGTAAAACATTATCAAAATTTTTGCTCTTCTTCATATATTCCTGTACTCTTTCCAATTCTACACGAATCGCTGCCATTTCATCAGTTGATAAACCTGCTATTTTACCATAACTGAAAAACAAAGAATTCAATACATATGCAAATGTGTTCGAAATATCTAATTTTGTACGTTCCGAACTTTCTTCTAATAATTGTTCATCTATTCGTTTTTCTGTTATTTTTTTAATATATGGTTCAAGTGCCTTTAAATGCTTTCTCAAGTTGTTAACATATGGCTTTATCTTCTTAATATCTTGATCCATGGTAATTTATATATATATATATATATATCTGCAGTTGTATCTGATAAAATAACTTTCCTGGTAAAATACAATAAAAAAATAACATGGCCCATCTAAGTATATATATTTTTCAAATTTAATTTTTCACTTTAAAGAAAATGTGATGCCCTGATCGCTACATACGAAACACAAGGCACGTGATCACGGAGATCGGGTTTGTTATATCCGTTGGTAACTTAATCTGGAAATTATAAATTTTATAATTGATAGGTTCCCGATTTCCTTCTTTCGGCCAGAGTGAAATTTCTAATTAGCCCTGTAGCAGGGAGATGGGCAGGAAGGCAAGCAAGGGTCCTTGAAAGTGGGAAACTTATTAAAAGCATTTGAAACAATTGTAATTTACTGATATTGGTATCTGATACTAGTTATTAGAAATATATTTTGTGTACTATATCTTGTAGAACGTTAAAAATAATAATTTCTAGCATGTCTAACAAGTTGAGTCACAATAAAAAGCATAATAGAAGTCGAGGTAATTCAATTTTAGCTGTATTTGGTTTGGGTAAGAAAAAGACTACAGAAAATACTGATACAAGATCAAAGAAGATATCAAAAAGTAATAATAATCTAAATAAAGATACAACCAAAAAGGGTACATTTTTAAATATTCCTGCAGTTGACTACCCACATAAGACTAATACTACAGGGAAAAAAGAATATTTAACTGTTTCTGCAACCCATAGTTATAGTGATGTTACAAGTTTATGCGATAAATCTGAACCGACTAAAGGTGTTTATAATGTTCCGCTTTCAGTAGGCCCAGTTGATAGGAATTATTTTGAAGAAAATAGTTTATTATCAAAATCAAGAGTTAGTGTTGGTGGATCCGTATTGAGTATAACTAATCATAGTTATATTTCACATAGTAAATTCTCAATCTCAGAACCTAATTTGCCATTACAAACAACTAAAAGTATAAATGCACAAAAAATATTTAATAAAATTTTTGCAACAGTCGATAAGGAGATAGATGAAGAAAGAACTAATAAAAATTTATATGAAAAGAAAACAATTCACGATACAGCAATTGATAATGCAAAAGAGCTTCTGAAGACATTTGACACATTGATATCCAGAAATGAGGAATCAGTTATAGAGAAACCTAAACCGATTAAGGATAATAATATTAAATTTTTGTTAAATGAGGACCCAGAAGAAGTACAAGAAAACACATCAATAACTGAATTAAATGATAAAGAAGCAATACAACCAAATATAGAAATAAAAAAAATATCATCTGAATCCGATCCAGTGATTGGCAGTCATACGAGAGAACGAAGTAAAACTCTTTCTTCTAAGAAAGATGTTAGTGTCAAACCTATAAAGAGATGTCCAAGTACTTCTTTAATACAGAAAAAAACATTTCCACCACTCAATGTGAGAAGTATACCTTCAAATGCCTTAAAATTGTCTGTTAATACAGCTGTAAAAGTGGGAACAGGGCTTGGGACGGGTTCTTTAAGACCAAGAGGAAGCTCTTTTTTCAACAGCAACAGCCCAGTTCCATCTAATTCAAGTAAACAGTTAGGACCACAACTTGATGAAGACGCTGTTCCACTTATTTTAAAGGATATACCGTATGCTTCGGAAAAGAAAAACAATGAGTTCCATAAATTATTTAAACATGCTCCTTTAACTGAGAAATTAATATCAGAACAAAATGCAGCTATAATGAAAGATATCATGTTGCAAGGTAAGCTTTACATTTGTGATCATAATCTTTACTTCTATTCTAATATCCTCGGATACATGACAAGTTATGTTATATCTTATAGGGATATAACAGGAATTCAAAAGAAAAATGTAGCTGTTATATTTCCAAATGCGATCAGTGTTAACACTGATCAGAATAAATATGTCTTTGCATCTTTATCATCTCGTGAAGCAACATTTGATACAATAAAAAGTGTTTGGGATCAATTTACCGACCATTATAAAACTGTATCTACAAAGATCGATACTTCTTCCGACTTTGATTCTGAGTCTAATTCTGGGTCATCAAGCAGTTACGAAGAAAGCTTCGAAACTGAAATAAATTCAGCTGAATCTGCTAATGTTCTCGACAAAGGGCGCCCAAGACATTCTACTTCAATATCTACCGATATCACAGTGCCTTCGGTTAAAGGTTCCAAAACTGAATCGGGCGGTATATATAGTATACCAGTGTTAGGATTAAAAAAACATCAACCAACTGTGGCATCATTTATACCGACTACAACAGATCAAGTAATAATGGACTCAACTATCGACGCCCCATTAGGTCAAGTGGTTAATATTTTATTTGGCAAAGATACCTCTCATTTAGAAGATTTTTTAAAGAGTCAAAATAATTTTGATTTTTCCAATATACCGTCAGATTTATTAGAAACTAAATCTCGAGAATACTCATATACAAAACCGTTATTAGGTTCGATTGGTCCAAGTAAAACGCAATGCCTGATTACAGAAAATTTAGATAATTATGATTTGGATGATTATGTTCAAGTTACTCAAACAACAAAATGCCCCGATGTACCATCTGGTGATGCATTTACTACTCGTACTACTTTCATTTTATCCTGGGATAAAAACAATTCAACAAAGTTAACTGTTTATATTGGGATAGATTGGGAAGGAAAAAGTTGGATTAAAGGCCCTATTGAAAAAAATACTATTGATGGTGTCACCAGTTCAACAAAGGTTTTATTAGATCGAATAAATAAGTTACTATCGAAGAAAGAGACTAAACTTGGAAGATCTAGGAAAGGATCCTCTGAGAATCAAGAAGGTATTACTGGCCTTCCTAACCATGCACCATTTACCCACCCTCCAACCACTGTTGATATACAAACTGAAAAGGATGATAAAATAATTAGAGAAAATATTACATTAGACTGTTCTGTGGGGACGTCCTTTGAATTATTATTTGGTAGTGACTCATCTTATCTAAGAGATATTCTTTCGAAACAAAATAACATCGATATTTCTAGTATCCCCAAGTTTGAAAACAAGACACGTGAATATTCTTATACAAAATTGTTAAATAATTCATTGGGTCCAAAGCAAACCCAATGCCTAATTACTGAAACAATTGAGCATATGGATATGGAGAGTTATATTATGGTCAAGCAAGTATCAAAAACACCGGATGTTCCATCTGGTAGCAATTTCACAGTTCAAACAAGATTCTATCTATGGTGGGGTCAAGGAAATACGACAATTATGACCGTTATAACCAATGTTGTATGGACTGGTAAATCATTTATAAAGGGTGCAATCGAGAAGGGTTCTATTGATGGTCAGAAAGCTACAACAGATATCATGATCCAAGAGATGAAAAAGAGAATTGATAATGCACGAAGCAGTTCCAAGGGAGGTAAGAAGAAGAGAAGTAAGCGGAAGAAGAGTCCTAAACCGGCTGAAGAAATATCTGTATCTCCGGTCACACCATCTAGTTCAAGTCTGATAGAAACAATTCATCGTTTTATACTAAACGCTTTCTCTCCATTATCAGATCCATTAATCAAAGATTTTAATTTAACGTCACCAAAGACTATCGGCTCCTTGATTATTACGTGTATTTTGATATTGTCATTCATGCGGTCCTTATTAACTAATAAGGAAAAATCTACTGCCATATCTGTCTTAAGACCAGGTAAAATCTTGATTGATAACGTTCAGTATAATTATGTTCCAGCTTATGAAACATTAATGGATCCATACGAGGAAGCAAAAAGGTACAAACATGTGAGAAATACCAAGAAGTCATCTGGTAATATATATAATGATCTAATAGACGAAACTGAAAAAAGTATCTGGAGTTGGATCAAAGATCGCGGTGATTCTGGAATCATTCATCGAGATCATCCTTATTATGACGAGCCTAACATCAAAAATCGTAATCTAGAAGAATTACGAGAAACTATTAAGGTTGCTAATATTCAACTTGGTGAGATGCAGAAGAGGCTAAATGAGCTACAGGAAGAAAAGGACGGGTTTATTTAGCCATTTAGCATTATGTAGGAAACATCTAACTATATTTGTATATAGCTTTCAATTTTTTCTGGCGGCTAAAATTTTTATCTATATACAGAAAAAAAAGAATATCATATTTTTTTATTTTGTTTCATTCCTTAGGCAATACACATATGTATAATACTATATGTTATTTAAATAGTTAGGTGTATATAATTGTTATAGCCATGGAACTACATTGTGAACGTCTTAAGAAGGAATTAGACATTTTAAAAGACGAACATGACATATTAAGAAAAGAGTTGGGTAGGTTAGCTCAAGAGAAAGAAATGTATGTAACATCTAAATATGAATCAGTTTCATTATAAGTACTAACAAAAAACATGAATAATTTTTAGAGTAAATGATACAAATGGGATCAAGAAAATGCATATAAAGAGACTTAAAGAGTATAATGAATTGAGAGACACTGGATTGCGATTGACACAAATTATCGCCGAAGAAAAAAAATGTAAACTTAAAGAAGTCTTCGACGAAATGGGTTATGAAATGACGGACAATCAATAGTTTACTGTTCGATATTATTACTATGCTATAATTACAAGTATAACTTGCTGACTTCCGAATGTATGTTGCTCCTATTTACGTTAACCGTTAAAATTACAATCAAAATGATCGATATAAATATATAAAAAATAGGAAAAGTTTGGAAATATTTTACTTCAGACATATAACTACATGGAAGTAACTAGAGAATATAGGAATGAACATATGCTATTAATATTTTTGTTATTAACTTTTATCGTATGATTACTACCCATTTGAGTCTTATTTTTACCGCTAACCAGTGAATACGTCTTACTATCCGCGCATTGATTTTTACATCTTTTTTTTTTAGAATATTTTACTAGATGTGCAGGTAACTCTACTGCATATTGTAAATCTTTTTCTATAAGGAAGAGCGCACTTAAAATCAAAAAAAAAAAAAGAGATGAACGAGCCAGGTAATTCTATGGGTTGTCGAGGCGACTTAGTTTCTCCCATTCTGATTTTTTTTCTGGGATTGGACTCCATGAAAATTGCTCTAAAAATTGAATTTCTTACTTAGGTAAGTTGAAATAAAGGAATACTAAGATATATTTTGCTTATAGTTTAGTGAAGAGCAACAACTATAATATATTCATAAGTTCTAAAAAAAAACATTCTATTGTACGTACTAATATCTATTAGACGACTTTGCATCAGGTTATTGGATACTATAAGTTCAAAGTTCTATTACAACATTCATGAACTGAAAGGTGGGAATCTTCTAATATAAAATTATCGTCATTATGAAATTGAATTACAACAGTTTAATACTTAATGTATTATTATTGTTTAGTCTATTTGAATTTATTAGATGTGGGTCCTTTTCTGCACCAAGTAGTAATCACATATATGGTATCAGTAACCGACTCAATAAAGTACAAAATAATCATCCAAAGAGGGCAATACCGTCTAAAGGTTCACAAGAATCTGATATTAATCGACATGACGGATTAGAAAATGAAAGCCCATCTCCTATAAATGCAGGTTCCAGATCAGTCATTTTGGAGCAAAGACAACATAATTCAGGATCACTCATACAAAATCTGCCGCAAGAATATAATCCTGGTGGATTTGATTCTATTCAAAATTCACAAATGGGACAAAGATCCCTTAAACACTTTGCATTATCTAATTATTTAATAGCTGCCGACGTCGAAGGTGGTTTACATGCAATAAATCGTCAAAGTGGCCAAATATTTTGGTCCATCACTTCATCTCAATTTAATCCTCTAATCGATTAATATCAGGGAACCCCCAAGATCCAACACAAGCGAAATTCTTATGGTTGAACCATTTGAACATGGTAATATTTATTATTTCAACATGTATCAAGGTCTTCAAAAAATTCCAGTATCCATTGAGGAATTAATCTCATCATCACCTATGCATTTGAAGGCTAAACTAGTAGTGGATGATATCGGAACTGTTATAGACGATGAAAAGACATACACTGGTTCGAGAAAGACAGTAATGTACACTATTGATATATTCACAGGTGAAATTGTGTCTGTATTCGGTCCAGGGACCGACAATAAGAAATATAAAAATGGAAATGTTAGTAAACCATATCTTACTGCTGACAATTTATTGGTTGTCGGTAAAACAATATATGAATTGGGAATCCATTCAAAAGATGGTTCTACGTATAATGTCACTTATTCTACCTGGCAGCCAAATTCACTGGACCAAGATTTAGCATCCCAAAATGTCGTATCGCAAGATGGAGTCATGATAACACCTTTTAAAGATAAGTCTATTCTAGCAATCGATACTGATTATAAAATAGCCAAATGGGTATCGCCAAAGTTTCCTGGTATTATTACATCAATTTTCGATGTGTTTTATGATGATATAGCCAATGAAAATATAATTGTTCCTCATTCTTTCCAAACAATAGACAAAGAAAATATAAAGATTGAAAGCATTTATTTAGAAGAAACTGAAAACCATTCATGGGTTGCATTATCCGCAGAAAATTTTCCTTCACTTGTTAAGGCTGCTCCTATTTCCAAATATGCTTCTAGTGAAACATGGAGATCTCCTGATATATTTTTTGATGACGAATTATTTCAAGATGCCATAACTGGTGTGCATACATTATCCAACCCACAATACAAACCTAGCTTCCCAAAACCAAACCTAGAGAGCGAATCAAAACATAGTAGACCTAGCAATGCATTGATGATGATAGAGCCAAGTAATTACAACAACTTTCCGACTGTTAGGGAAGAACCTTTTAATTCCTTAGAAAGATATATATCACCTGCCGAACTTGAGCTATATAGATTACAACTGGAAAAGCAAATTACAAGACAGTTATTAGAACAAAATAAACATTCTGTTTTTTACAAATTGGGAAATTTAATTTACAAAATTGTAGAAAGTGGTTTGATCTTACTTCTCTCAGTAGTTTTATTGGGGTTGCTACAAAAATTTAAAATAACTCCACCACTTCCAGTAATTTTAGAAAAATTGGGCCTTACTACTTCGAAAGAACTAAAACTGACGCATCCAGAGATATCAGAATCTGTCGATAATATTGATATTAAGAATAAGAGTAAAAAAGAGACAAATGAAAAAGTGGAAGAGAGTGAAAGTTCACAGGATGAAAATAACCACCAGATTACTGAAAAGGAAACCAAAGGGGTTAGCATGAGTCCAACTGCCAGCCAGTCAGAAAAAAAGAAAAGGAAAAGAGGATCTAGAGGTGGTAAAAAAAATAAATCAAAGAAACCAGATCAAACAGAGTCTTCTGATAATATACATTTTGAAACCAATCTCAAGAATTTAACTGTTTCAGATAAAATTTTGGGTTATGGTTCCTCAGGTACTGTTGTATTTGAAGGTAATTTTCAAGGAAGACCTGTTGCTGTCAAGAGAATGCTTGTTGATTTTTGTGACGTTGCTGATAGGGAGATTCAGCTTCTTACAGAGAGTGATAATCATAGCAATGTTATTAGATATTATTGCTCTGAAATAACAGATAAATTTCTTTACATTGCATTAGAACTTTGTACATCTACTCTTCAAAGTTTAATCCAAGGTAAAAACCTTACACAGGAATTGAGCCAATTGCAGAAATCATTAGATCTTATAAATATTACAAAGCAAATTGCTTCAGGTGTTTCTCATTTACACTCATTAAAAATCATCCACAGAGATCTAAAACCTCAAAATATATTGGTCTCTTTAAACAAAAACACATCTGTAAATGGAGATTCTTCTGGTGAACAGTTGAAAATTTTAATCTCAGATTTTGGTCTTTGCAAAAAATTAGATTCGGATCAATCATCTTTTAAAACAAATCTTAACAATCCTGCTGGTACAACTGGCTGGAGAGCTCCTGAACTTCTAGAAGAATCGGTAGCTAGAATTTTAGATTCCATTAATGAAGAAGGTGATGAAGAAGAACATTCTACGAATAATCACACTAATAATATGTCGGTTGTTTCTTCCGGTTCGTTTTATGATCCCTATATGAAGAAAAGATTGACTAGAGCTATCGATATCTTTTCTCTGGGATGTGTTTTTTTCTATGTATTTACAAAAGGCCAACATCCTTACGGTGATAGGTATATGCGGGAAGCCAATATAATCAAGGGAATATATGATTTGTCACCATTAAAGACTCATATTAAGGACAAATCAACTGCTCTTGAAGTTACAGATCTAATTTCACAAATGATTTCTAAGAACCCGAAGGAAAGGCCAACTGCTTCTTCTATACTAAGACATCCGATTTTCTGGCCAGCATCTAAGAAGTTAGCATTTTTATTAAAAGTTAGTGATCGATTCGAGGTTGAAAGAAGAAATCCACCGAGTCCATTACTGTTAAAACTCGAGACTATTGCCCCAAATATTATTCTTAACGGCGATTGGTCTTCCAAATTTGATGCTTCTTTTATGGATAATTTAGGAAAGTATAGAAAATATAATTACAACAAAATTATGGATTTATTACGTTCTTTAAGAAACAAATATCACCATTTTATGGATCTCCCAGAAGATGTTGCAAAAGACATGGGTCCTATACCCGATGGTTTTTACCATTATTTTAGTATCCGTTTCCCTAACTTATTGATGGAAATATATCATATTACCAAGGAAACATTAGAAGATGATCAAATGTTGAAAGAGTTTTTCCAAAAAGACAATTGATATCGTATATACACACAAAAAAAAATGCATGTTTACTCATTTTTACTCTATATAGATAATAAAGTATTATTACCATTTATTTTACACTATTTAGGCAGAGTTCACCATCTTTCGGGTCCCAACAACTATACTGTCACTCTAATCCATCTGAAAACATCAGAATCCCTCGATTTTGCACCAATTGACAGGCTCCATCAACGTTCACTTTCATTACACATACGGGTTTCACACCCCCTTAAGAATACCAATTATTATTACATAGATATTTGTTGAAACGTTTTGCTGTTATATCAATTTTTATTTGATTTTAAATAATATAAATAATATAAATACGTAATAAATAACATATGCTTACCATTTTTCGTTAACCGTAGTATAAGTTACTATGTATGGAGTTTGTCTTTTCTATTTACCAGATATACCGTCCTTTCTGCTAGTTTTATAAAGAACAAAGTCAAAAGACATGAGATAGCATATATCTCATCAAACCAACAATCAATGGCGAAACTAGTTACCGTAAACTTTTGCCCTAACATATTTCTTAGTTTGGATGCGACAGCGAATGGTAAATTTGATCTTATCATCAAAACTGTAGCTACCACATAAATACCTGCCAGTTCAGATATCAGTAGGTTTTTAATCATCGAAGGTGACCCTTGAGGTTTAGTTGTTTGGTTATGTACAGGTAAGTTATTCATGTTCTCATCATTTTGAAAGGCAAATACAGCAAGAACTTGGAATTTAGATGGTAGCAATGATATAAAGAAGGATATTGTGGTATGAACCGTTGATAATGCGCAAATAAATAAGGAGGCAGATAGAAATAAGGATATCTGACTGGTTAATGAATCTAAATCATGTTGGTAGTTGAAATTGAATAAAAAGAAATCTAGAATGTTGGCAAGTGTGACAGCTAAAGGATCCGATGAGGCTGTAAAATGTTCGAATTGATAATCAGATGGATATTCAATAAAATGCAATATTATCTTAGGAAGTCTCACGAAAAAAGTTAAAATAATTCTGTAACAACAATATACGAGAAAACCAATTTCGAAACATTTTCTGGCTAATCGTATTCCTGGTGCTTCATTTAAGATATTCACTAATGAATTAGAACGTATTCTGAATTGAGCAATTGATTCTAGCAAAGTAATTTTGCGGTTTTGAGCTGCTAATGTGGATAAATTTTCATTATCTAGATTTTTCAATTCTTCAAGACACATATTTATTTTAGATTCATTGTTTACTAGTCTTCGTTTTATCCAACTCTTTCTGGCCCAAATCAATAATTTTTTATTCCTGATACTGTTTGAAGCAGAATGTGGTATTAACGATGTTCTTTTCGAATTTTTATCTGTTTTCCATAAATATAGAAATGTATAATATATTGTCGAGACACTGGCAATACCAGATAGAACTGCCATAATCGTTACTCCTGATATCGATAATCTTGTTAAAATATTACTACTATATTGGTAGGGCCCTATGCTCAAAAATCTTAAAATAGTTATTAATAATAGAAGAATTGCACTAGTAAAAATAATTAATCTGTCAATATCGAACCTATCATTGAAAAACTTGTTTAATAGGGATATAAGGATAAAGAATGGTTGTAAGAGGATTAATATCAGGGATAAAGACATGGATACAAGTGACCAAATCCATTCTGTAACGAAATCACCTTCTTGTTCATTAGCGGCAGAGCTAATCTGCCATAATACTATTTCAATCGTAACAATATAACAAACCATGGATAATGAAAATAGAACCCTAATAAACTCAACTAGCCTTTTTGAAGATAATGAATATTCTGTATAAAATTTCTGTGCAAATGTATCTTTCGTTACTTCATTGCCATCTGTCCAATTTGATGCCACTGGAAGTAAATCACTTGTAGCTGAGGCTGATATATCGCTAAACAAGGACCCCAGTTTAAACCATAGTAAGGTATAGGACCAGTGATACACCAGACCCGATGACAACAGTAAGGTTAATGTCATTAGGGTAGACCCCATCTTTTAAGATGCTAATGTAAATGTGTAGGATGTAGCTCCCCCTTTTGCTTGAGCTTCCTCTTAGAAATTATAGAGCAAATAGAACAAAGCAAACTTCTCTTTGACGTATATTTTTATTATAACAATGTACTAAACTTTGAAAATAACCTATATGGAGTAATAGTGATATCTACTTCTTTAACTATTCTTTATAACTGTTAAATTATATAATATTGTTAGTTTTTCCTAAAGCAGGTGAAAAAAAAAATATAGGCGTTCTACTTGAAATTTTAAAAGATATCTTATACCTATTGAAAAAAAATATTGAAAAATCTTTGGTTTAAGGAAGAATTAGCTATCAGTCCATATCCAAATACAAGCTTAAGGGATTTGAGCTATGAATGTGCGTATTATATTGTTGTTGTTTTTCTCGACATTCTTCTAATTATTGGTCATTGATATACTAACGATAATTTTACTTGCAATTAATTCATATTATTAATGCATGCAATATTTTTATTTAGAATGAACGTATAGAGGAATTATATGAGCTGAATATCCGAGCATGGGATGGCGAAGATGTATTCCCTTTTAAGAGCATTAAATTAGATTCCAGTATCAAGAAGAATACTGGTTTTATTAGGAAATTGAAAAAAGGTTTTACAAAGGAGAATAAGAACTCATTATTAAAGGATATCGGAGAAATTTCACTTGAGAAATACTTATCAGAAGTTACTACAACCATCAATGAAGTCACTTCAAATATTTTGAACAAAAATGACGAAATTTCAACCGCTGTTGAAATCATTTCTGCAATGCATCAAAGGTTTAATACTCGTTTTACAGTAAAATTTTTTGAATTATTTCTATCCAATTTTGTTAATCCAATTGCTGACTTATCAGAAAAGGAAGAAACCTTAAGAGTCAATAAATTAAAAGGTAACTTAAGAGTGCTGACCGAATTGTACTTAGTACATGTCTTCACATCATTAAATATCATTGAATCCAAGGAAAATATACCATCTTACTTACAAAGAAAGATCCACAGAAAAGAACCTTTCATATATAGCATATTAAAAGAGATTCTAAACTATAAATTCAGATATGGAAATACTACAACTATCGGGACTACTTTTGTAAAGAGATTCCCTACTTTTTTTGATGAAGAAGATGATTCTTGGGATCATCTAATCACTGATGGAAATTTGAAGGTTCTGTTACAATCGGTTTTTAAAGCATTTTCTGAAGCAGTTATATCACGAATGACTGAATTAGAAACACGTATCAATAAACTTATGAAAGAACATAAAAAATGTCAGATAAGAACTGGTAAATTAGAAGATGAATATATTGAAGAACATGATCAATTATTGCCAATACATGAGAAATTTAAAGCAGCGGCGCAAATCTTTTCAGAAGCATTTAACTTGGAATTACCTCAAGCTAGTCAAGAAATTGAGGTAAACGAGGATGTTAACCCTTCATCGGTTATAATAAATCAAGTAGTACCTCCAAGTCAAAGGTTATGGGAAAATGATGATGTGAAAATGTTCTATGAAAATCTAACAAATATTGATGATATTGCTGGAACATCTACTCAACTTGAGAATAATGCTACAACAGATGTATCAAATGTTAGTGATTTTTTTAATAAGCTAGAGCTTTGTGAAACTAAGGAAGAAATTGATAATTTGACGATTATATATTGGAAAACTTCTTTGGATAATAAAGCTACCAGAAATAGATTACTGAAATTTTTTATCGAAACCCAAGATTGGAGTAAGATAACGATATATGCCAGATTTCTCGCTACAAATAGTAAAAAAATGCCAGAAATTATAGAAGAGTTCGTCAAGTATTTAGATAACGGATTTCGCATCCAACTACACTCCAATAAGATCAATGTTAAAAATATAATTTTCTTTAGTGAAATGATTAAATTTTCCATGGTTCCACCATTTATGATATTCCATAAAATTAGAACGTTGATCATAAATTTGCAAGTTCCAAATAATATTGAAATTTTAACTATCTTTTTCGAACATTCAGGTAAATTTTTACTTAATAAACCAGAATATAAACCAGAAATGGAGAAGATGATACAACTTCTAAAGTCTAAGATGAAGGAAAAACAATTGACAATGGACTTTAAGAGTTCATTAGACAATATAATTGCCTTACTGTATCCACCGTCGGTGAAATCTCTAAACTCAAATGAAGATGAAGAAACTCCAGAGCAATTATTTTACCGTGTTCTTATTAGAAAAGAATTATCTAATTTTGATTATAAGCAATCTCTTATTTTAGTTCGTAGGGCTAATTGGGAAAATGAACAAGTTTATCAAACTTTATTTTTATTATTTAGCGAACCTGAAAAAACTAGTTATCAAAATATCCCAATACTGACGAAAATGTTAAACAGTCTCTATACATATCATCGTAATTTTGTTATTCAGGTTGTTGATCAAATACTTGAAAATATTGATATTGGTCTTGAAATAGATGATTTTAGTAAAAATCTACAAAGAATTGCTCAAGTAAGATATTTGACTGAAATATTCAACCTAGAAATGATCAAATCAAATGTCCTTTTGGATGTTATATACCAGATTATAAGATATGGTCATTATCAGAATAATCCGAATCCGAGATTCTTAAATCAAGCAGATCTACCAAATAATTATTTTAGAATTCAATTAGTTGTAACAATATTACTGAATATTGAAAGGTTTCCATCAACTTTAACAAAACAACTAGAGTTACTATTAAGATTTTTTGAATATTATATTTTTACCAAATCACAGCCATTGCCTATGGAAACAAAATTTCGTATTGAAGATGTCTTTGATAAGTATTCATCAATGATTAATTTTGACCGTTCCGTAAATTTAATTGAAAGTGCCCAGCGTTTCCAAACATTAATTCAATCGATTAATAAGACCACTGAGTCTAGATATACCAATACGAAAGGAGATGAAATAAGTACTACTATTTCTAACGAGCCATTAGAGGATTCCCAAAATGAGGATGACGATGACGAGGAAGAGGATAACGATGAAGGTTTGACATTAGACGATGAAGATGACGAAAATGAGGACCTTGATATTGAAAATGAAGATCATGAAACAGATGATGATGAGAGTGAGCTCGAGGATTACGAAGATAACGATTATGACACCTCATCGTCAGATGATGGATATGATTCAAGTGATAATAGTACGAGTGATGATGACTTTGGAGATATAAATGCAAATAGGGAGGCTGAGAGGAAAAGGATATACGATGAATATGAACATAAACTGAAGAGTGAAGAAGAACAGAAGGTAGAGGAAGAGCTTGAGAAGCAATTTCAACAACTCATGATGGATTCTTTAGATTCCAGGAAGAGTGATAAGATTACAACTGGTAACATGCCTATAATGTCATATATAAAGAAACCTGATCAGAAGCCGGTACTAATGAAGAAACCAGTTATGAATACTGAAAGTAAAGCATGTAAAACTGAAAATACAGTTGCATTCACGTTTGTATCTAAGTCAGGTAAAAAGACAAATTCACGTATCCTGGAACTACCTAAAAATGTTAAATTTGTTAGTGGTGTTTTAGAAGAAGAAGAAAAAATGAAAGATGAAAGAGAGAAAATAAAGAAGATGGTATTGCAACGTTCATTCGACTAATCCAGATATATTAGACTGTTTTGGTACCAAAACAATATATACGTATATATCTGTATTGTTAACTATATGCTTTTAGAATATTTTTTTTTGATAGATGACTACCAATGTTCATTGTAACTAATTAAGGGAATATGAAATAACTTACAGATATTGCTATTATTCTACTTTGACCATTATCACAGTAATATCATCCTCTTTACCACCTTTATATTCTTTCCCATAAAGACTTGATAGTTCTTGTGCAAACATGCTAGGATAATTCGGATCTCTACTTAATGCTACAACATTCTTTACAAATTCAGAGGCAGTATTTTGTAGGTCCATGTTCACCTGAGATTCTTTACTTTGTAGAAATAATTCTATGTCATCGGTGGCAATATTATCAGTGACACCATCTGTTGCAAAAATTACGATATCACCCTTTCTTAATTGGAAGGAGTATTCATCAGCATCTGAAGGTAGATTTTGAATATAAGAACCTCCTCTGGCTGCTGCCTCTTTCAACAAAACATCTGGGATAATTGCTAATTGATATGGAGCATTGAAACCTACTGTTTGGAATTTAGTTTGAAAAGTCAACTTTTGATTTCTGAAGACACCGCACCAGGAATCACCAAGGTTAGCAACTTTTAAGATACCATCACTTGTGAAGTGTCCCATAATAGCTGTTGTACCACCTACCTTTACAATATTTTCAGATTTAATAATTTTGTAAGCAGCATCTATAATTTCTTTTGGTAATAAACCTTTTTTTTTAGGATTGATCGTTGAGGATAATTGAGCCATTGCTTTACATAATTCTCTGGAAATTGCACTCGAATCATAACCATGTTCAGCCCATCCACCGACGCCATCTGCAACACCAGCATATAAATCGCTGGAATTATTGGACTGAATAAAAAAATTATCTTCACCTGTTGGGGACATTATAGAATCCTTTAATTTTTGATAAATTGCATCTTCTCTATCCTTTGGTTGGTAAGCTACAGCACTATTATAAGTGAATTGCGGACTTGCCTCAGCACTAGAAGCATCATATCCTTGACTGTTGGTTCTATATTGATTATTAAAACCACTGTTGCTCCCATTGAAAAACAGCCTCTTTGGAAATATTGAATATTGGCCCATAATAACCCTGTTTGAATGTGCCGCATCTGAAGATAAAATGTTGTTACTTATTAGTAATTGTTCAATGACAAAGGCAGAAAATATGGTGAAAACCATAAACAAACACATACAATAAAATATTTTACTTGAAACCCTGAGGTTTCTCATTCCTGGAGGCGCAAACATCTTTTGAATGACCTTTTTTGCTTGGTTTTGGCTAACTAATCAACTTAAATTAAGTCATCTCTTTATTTGTTTATCTTTTTTTTTGTTTTTTGATTTGAAAAAAAATAAGAGAGAGACCTTAATTTGTATGGATCAAAGATTTGGATAACTTTTTAGTATTCGTGAGGCTGTATATATACGTATATATATATGTGTGTGTACTAGATCATATTACGATGGTATATTACTATCATATTGTTAAATATCTTGGAAAATTTTTAAGTGAAATTTGAAAGCTAATATTGTTCATATTTACCTGAAACAACTATGATGCATCGATGAGCATTGTTTCAAACATGGCTCCAATATTCATAAACCGGTGCTACAGCTACTATGATACTGTACATAAGCTTTATACTATCGTTTAATATAAATATACACATCTATGAACTTTTCATTCAAGTGGTTATTCAAAAGTCTGGAATACGATTTAACCACCTCGATCAAGAACATGCCACACATTCCTGTGTATACACATTATTCATCTAATACTTCTATTTCCCCTATAAGAAGAGTCACTGCCACAGATATTTCAATACGAGAGGAGGCTGAACCCTGTGAATTGCATGATCGTATTAATTGTGAATTATGTGCCAAGGCAACAAAGATCAAAATGGACCAAGTCTTGAAGAGATCAATATCGTCCAACGCAGTAAATAATATCAAAAAACGTCAATCATTAGTTAATTTACGCAGAACATTATCCCAAACAAGTTGCTATAGTACGGAATCCACTGATTTAAATGATGAATCATTTAATGAATTGCTATTCTGCCTTTCTGGAGATAATAATTATGATCTAGCCAATACTTTGTGGGATATGCTACCCAAAGAAATAAACGATTTGTTTATAGAACGACTTAGGACTAGAAGGAAACATAAATCAGATAAGAATTTGGATTATAAAGATTTCAGGAATGTATTTCATACCGGTAAGGAACATGGATCTTCAACGACAACAAAAAATAGACGAAAGAAGTTTATAAAATCTCATTCCAGAACTCTCTCAGCTATTGAAAAGAAAAAGATAATTAACGAAATTGTAAATGTGTTATATGACGATTTGCTAAATGACGATGAAGCTGATTATATAGATTCTGAAAATACTATGATGGAAAATTATGAAAAATATATTATACCCAAGAGACTCAGTAAAAAAATCTTAGAACCGGAAGAGAGCAATACATGTAGTAATCAACACCCAACCACTACCTCTCAACTTCTTCAAGACGAAGATAAACTGGACAAAAAGATAAAAGAATTGAATGTGCTGATTGAAAGATTAGAACAATTTTCACCATTGCCTACACCGGCGACTGATAAAGGCCAAACATTATCCAACCTTGAAGCAACATCTCAAAAAATAGATTGTGTGTTACAATCACCTCGACAGCCACATGTTAAAACTCAAATCAGTAATGTATCTTCAAAACCAACGAAAAATAGTGGACTCATAAACTATCTGGCAACCAAATCAAAACATTTGATGAATCGCTTCAGACATAAAAAGAAAAAGAAGCCAGCTGCCCAAAACTTGTACAGATCACCAGATGTTTAGTCACTTACTATAATACTTAATTGTATCATCCTATGTCAACTGAAATGAACTTTATAAATTAATAATATTGCATTATTATTATGATAGCAATATGACCCATACACCGCACATTATAATTATATAATATAAATAGTAATCAATAAATAAATCAACTTTATGTCAAAATGGACAATTCATAGTTAAAAGAAAACGTTTAAATTGTTGAGTAATGGCTGGTAACTTACGCAGAAATTTAATACTTAAACAGTTAGCACAGACTGATGATGTTCTATCGACTCAAAACAACACAGAGGTGGATATTAGTGAAATTAAGGACACATTAGGTGATTTTCCCAGTTTTAAGGTGCCTATACCAAGAAAACAGACGAGTTCTCAAGTTGCCTCTGGCGAAGAATCTATTGTACCATGGAATAATTATTTCAAACATAATGAGATGGTTTCCTTAGAAGCTCGAAATTTCAAATTCAATTTATTTTATACATTGCCAACATCATTTGATGCACGTTCTATTCCAATATTTATATTTCATCATGGGGCAGGTTCATCTGGGTTATCCTTTGCAAATTTGTCAAAAGTTTTAGAAATAAAGATGAATGGTAAATGCGCTTGTTTTGCCTTTGACGCAAGAGGTCATGGATCTACAGTTCCTTTTAATAATAAGAAACAGGTAAGTTATAACCGTGAGGATTTTGTCGAGGATTTCTTGGTATTGATTAATCATATTTGTTGCAAAATACTCAAAGAAGTTCCTAGCGATAAAATTTCAATTATCTTAGTAGGGCATTCTTTAGGAGGTAGTATTTGTACTTCTACACTCCTCAGGCTAGATGCCAATTTAAGAAAGATGATTTTAGGTATTACAATGTTAGATATAGTAGAGGAAACAGCGATCAAAGCATTAAACAATGTAGATCATTTCTTAAACTGTACCCCCAATATGTTTAAATCATATTCTGATGCAATTGATTGGCATGTAAAACATAATTTATCCCAAGAAAGAGATAGTGCCAAAATTTCCATCCCATCACTCTTCAGAAAACTCTCTAATGGTAATGTCGCAAGAATCACCAATTTACAGATGTTTAAACCGTATTGGGATAGTTGGTTTCAAAATCTATCCCATAGTTTTATCTCACTGCCCACTTGCAAGTTATTAATTTTAGCTGGCAATGATAATCTAGATAAAGAGTTGATAATTGGGCAGATGCAAGGAAAATATCAACTTGTAGTATTTCAAGATTCAGGCCACTTTATTCAAGAGGACGCTCCTCTAAAGACAGCTCTAACGCTAATTGACTTTTTTAAGAGAAATGACAATAAGAATATAGTTATAAAAAGTAACTGGGGAATTCAGAAATGACCGTTCCTAATAATTATCAGAATAAATTTGACAAACGAAAAATATAATTTATCATTCATATATAATAAGATACATACTTTGTTTCTTTAATCGATAGACATTATATCAAGCTCAGTCGTTTTACCCTCGCATTGTGCGACTACAGCATCTATTTTCTTACTAGCCCAAGCAAATCTTGGATCGATCAAGAATGGTCTTAAATCAAACCTATTGTCATCTGGTGAATAGTTTTCAGCATGATAACTAGGTGTCATTACAGTCTGCTTGTGTCTATTAATTGCATAAAAGAAAAAGAATCTTTTAACCTTTTCAGCAACTTGTGCTGGGGTTAGTTTTGGAGTCCATTCATGTAATAATTTCAAAAACATTGAATATGGACCACATTTATCAACCTTTCTTAGGTAACCAAATATACTTAACTCTTCATACGTCATACCCATATCAATTTCATCAGATTGAACGTAGTTTTCGGTAATAGGTTCCAACTCAGCTGTTGGAGTGGCATGTAAAAATTCGTCCAGGATGGGCATCTCATATTCTTTAGAAGCATAGGCAATAAATCTTTTTAAGTCTGTTTTCGAAATACCACCTATTGGATTAATATCCGCCGAAGAACAGTCATATTTGGTTAAATAACCTCTTAAACATTCATCAACATTTGAGCTACCTAAAACTAGTAAACTACCACAATTTTTAATACCACGAACCCAAGGCAATAATTGAGCAAATAGATACGCAAGAACCATTCTTAAACGTGCTTGAATATTTTGTAGAGCTAAATTTTCAATTTGAGAACCACCAAATATTTTAAATACAGGCTTCTTACCAGTAGCAACCTCAAATAAAGAGACAACACTGGTAACCACATTATCCATATTGAAGTCTACATGATATGTACCAATTTTCTCGGATAATTCGCGACTTCTTTGTCTAGTTTCTTTTGATGAATTTTCAGTACCCATAAAGGCAGTATGTAATATCTTACTTGCCAAATCCTGCGGTTTAGTTGGAATCCAATCATCTTCGCTACGGGTAATCCTACGTGCATCAAATAGTACTTGTTGATTACCTTGTGCCACTTCTTGGACAACAAGTCTACACATAGAATATACAATCATAGCAGTCGCGCAAGAGTCAATACCACCAGACAATGGCAAAAAATAACCAGTACCGTTACAACGTCTTATATAATCCCATAACCAACAGGCAGGTCCTAAAGCTATTTCTTCTTCTGGAGTGTGGTAGAAGATATCTCTTTTCTTGGTTGGAACGACATTTGGATCAAATCTATCTTGCATTATCGATAATTCAGTAGAAACCTCAACTTGTTCATATTTTAATTCAGCTAAAGATGCTTGCATACCACGAGACATAACAGATGCTCGATAACTTCTAACATCTTCCAAATCTACGGTGGCAGTAACAACTTCTACATCTTTCAAACTAAATTGAGAACCTTGTGCAACAACTTCACCATTGACGGCAATCAGAGCGCAACCGTCGTAATATAATCTATCACCGTCGCAACCACGTTGATTGGCATAAAGATAAACACCTCCACAACGGCTTGTGGCATTCAAAATTAGATCCAGTCTTTTGTTTAGCTTACGTAATTCATGGTGGGAACCGGAAGAGTTTGTGATAATTTCAACACCATCTAAAGACATGGAAATGTGTGGAGATTGTGGTGTGAATATCTCTTCACATGTTTCCGCGCCAATACATGTATCTAGAGTTCTAATAACTGCGTCACCAAATTTAACAGTTCTTTGACCAAATAACTTTTGGATTTCTGGTGGTAAGGTGAAATCCTCAACAACACCTGGTTTCATCCATGGTGTAAAAAAACGCATTTCACGATAATTACCATCATTTGCTAACCATATCTTTGGTCTAATGAAAAG
The DNA here is from genome assembly GCA_003708465.2 of Kazachstania kunashirensis. NCBI lineage: Eukaryota > Fungi > Ascomycota > Saccharomycetes > Saccharomycetales > Saccharomycetaceae > Kazachstania > Kazachstania kunashirensis. The sequence goes on from PPOH02000207.1 coordinate 47,206, forward strand.
GATTTTACCATCTAAAGATAACAATCTACAATTATAACGGACGTTTTTATGTAAAACTGGCATACCAATGTCCAATATCATACCAAAAGTTTCTGGACGTTTAATAATCTGCGCATACATCTCCCATGAATGTAAGCAAACATCATTCTCTAAGAAATGATCTAAACAACCATAACCTGTAATTTCTAGTTCCGGACCAACTCTTAAACGGGCACCTCTCTCTTTAGCAATTCTGATAGATTCTAAAATACGATCTCTATTACCTTCAAAATCTAGCGCCCATTGGTTTAAGTTACAAGTAGCTAAGGTGATCAATTGAGACATTATAACAAAACTGAATTCGATGACACTATAGGTTTAAATAAAAAAAATATACGAAAGTTTTCTTCTCAAGTTATAAGCCATAATTATGTTCATCGATTTTCAAACATCAAATTTATATATATTTTTACATGTAGAGATCACGTGATATTGGAACTCTTAAAGGACTAATTATATATAAATTAATATGCATTTTCGTTACACGTCATAATATTAAAAGTATTACATTTCTATAAGGTTCATAAAGGATAAATAGGAAGATTTACCATAAAGTTGGAGCATCAGACCAGTCTTGGCGTTTTCTTTTCTCCCAATAACTATTCGGGCCCTTAATGAAATCCCACTTATTTGCAGAATTTTTCTCAAAATACCTTGGTCTAACATCTTTATTATTTAGTCTTCTTTCTCTTTGGCTTTGCTCTAGCTTTAGTTTGTAATTCTCCGCTTCATCGATTTTACCATCTTCATAAAAACGAATGTCAGGTCTTAAACGTGAATCAGTAGGTGGAAGCTTATTTTCTTCTATTGACGTAATTTGGTTTAAATTAGCAGCAAATTTAGTGAAACCGTATTTGCTTTTTGGGCTTTTAACTAGTTCTCCCACCCTCCATATAATATTATTCGATCCTGTATCTTTTAATGATTCTGTCCATTTACCTACTAAACCCGGAACTTTTCTATTCTTGTTTGTAGATGTTATATTCACTGTAACGTTTTCAGATCTACCACTAAACATTCCAGTCTTTTCGAAGGAAATGGTAGCCTTGCCACTTTTAGAAGAAATGACTTCTATTTCATTTGAAGGCTCTACGTATCTTCCACCAGCAATCAAATTTTTGACAATTGTAGTTGGTTGAACCCATTCAAAATACTCACCAGTTTTCTTCGATTTGAGTTCAAAGGTGCCTGCATTATTCAATTCAATAGATTTACCCCAGAATTTTTGCTCTGGGATGACAGTATAACTACATTCCCAATCTTCATGATCTGCATAGAATGCAAATATTTGAGGTTTATGACAAACTTTTTCGGAAATTAATCTGAATCCCATATCTTCACGAACTAATTCATAGGTTTCACCTAACAAGGGATTAAAAGGTTTACGCAAACTTCTAGTTCGTTCTCTGTATATTGATAATGCTGATATTGCAAAAGCGGACACTGTTGCAAGAGGCTCGAAGGGTGAACTTAGATCTGATAATTGTTGAAGTGTATTTGCATATTCAAACGATTCAGCAATCGTCTGTAAAATTGAAATTGGTTCGTTTGATGTTACTGGCATAGTTATAGATGACAAATCCTTACCGACATTTTTCCTCAAAAATGATATTAAACTCGGTGGAGAAGACAACTGTGCTTTAACATCGTTACGACGTTCAACTTTCTTTGCGATGGGAAGTGGAAAGAGGTCATCATTTTCAATATCTAATTTGGGGCCTACTGATTTAATTGTGGCAAAAGCTGTATCTAAGTTTTGAATTCCCTTCTTTTCTTGAATGAATTTATGACTTGAAGAAATTGTTTCAGTTCCTTCGAACTCTGTTGAAGAAAACCCATGTAGGTTGGTTATAAATTTTGTATTAGTATCAACAGCATCCTCATCATCTATTAATATCACACCAACATTGGTATAATCCTCTGCATCAAAAAAATTTTCATTTTCACTCAAGGATGAAGCCATAGATAACCGTTTCCCATTAATTTGTTTGGTTACCAAATTGTGGTCATGGTATAAAACTCTACTTTGCTTAACAAATTGATGAAACAAGCTTTCCAATTCGGCTAAATTATGATACAATTGATGTTCTTCTGAGATTGTTTCAGGAATAGCAGAGTCAGATGGGTATTGTAAGGAGTCTGTTGAGTCCATTAGTGAGGTACGACTCATACTTTTAATTCCTCCGTAACCATGTAAAGAGGAGGAAGCTGAATAAGAATTTCCCATTTCATTGATAAGATATTCTTGTTCAATAGGTGTGTAAGACAAAGAATCATTTTTATACTGTTCCAAACGTTGTTCAATGATCTTCAAATTGACACTAAAATCTTCATATGCCTCAGTTGGTAATGGCGTGTATGAGGAAGTACTATTTCTACTTAAAAGTGATGTGTTATTCAAACCGTCGGCATTGTTATTAGATATTCTACTTGGATTATCTGTAGTTACATCGTTATCTGATACAATGGTACATTCATTGTCACTTCCAGATTGTAAAGAATTATCTGAGGATTCATCTTTTTCGAAACATGACTGTAGAGCTTTGACCCAAGTTTGCCAAGAGGTTACATCTTTAGCTTTTAACGCCCAAATTTCCATACCTGAATCTATAATAATCAGCCTATCTTTCTTATTCGCACTTACAGTTGATAATTTGATTACAATTTCACCACGGCGTGTTTGGTTGTGGTCATTTAAGTGATAAGATAAAGTACCATATCTAAAATCCAATGTGAAAAATCTTCTTTTAAAACCTTGTAGTCTTTTTCTTCTTTTCTTTAAAAGGTAACCTTGGATATATCTACCTTGTCCAACGACGAATACAGAATCCTGTTGGGTATTTGAAGTTTGGATCGAATTAAGCATAGGTGAAGAACTTGAATTAATACTATTAAGAGATTGAGCATCCTCTTGAATGATACTAGCATTAAATAAAACTTTTTTCTTGGCATTTTTTGAGGCTGTGTTATCTAAAATAAATGCATAATAATAATCTGAGTCCATAACATCCACTACATCTTGATACATTTTATTACCTTGGATGTGACCAATCCATTTAACCAATGTAAAACCTGATGCAGCTAAACGATCTCGTAATGGTTTTTCTTGTGATTGTTGTTGAATGTTTGAAATAGACAAAGAACTTCTGGAATGTGATTCATTAGACTCAACATGAGAACTGATGGAATTATTTCTATGAATCACGGCTTTATTTGCAAAATCAAGTGCAGTTTTCGTATCTGGTGCAATATGAACTGTGGATGGCTGTTCATCAATATTTTTCTTGAGTTTCTTATAAATACCTAAATCAATAGATTTCTTTAACGGTTTGACTTGATAATTGATTGTATCACCATGGAAACATTTGACCCATCGTACTACAAATGCCCTATTTTGAATATCAATAGTTTCCATAGCTTATCTGGTCAAAAGTATACTATTTTGTTTGACCTACTATTACTTTCGTATTTCTTCTTCTCCAGGGTATGGCACGAATTATTTTCAAGTAACAATTGGCCTGAGTAATTTGTGTTAGGTTTCCATGCAATATTAGAAAACTAAGATATCGGTAAGACAACAAATTGCAAAACTCGTAAGCTAATCCATCAAGACGTCGGTCAACAGTCAACAGATCTCACACTCTTACCGTTCGCTAATATTTTTTTTGAAAAATTCAATTTATCGAGCGATTCGTAAAGGGAAACGATTTCGTATCGAATTTACATAAGATCATGAATGTCATCTTGCAATTAAATAGTATACAATATTATAGAGTGATAAATAACCATGTGTGTAGTGAGGGCACATATCTGAGATTGATCATGGAGTGCTCGCCGAATTGGGACGCGATTTAGACTGCTTTGTTACCATATTCTCTGGTGTAGAGTCCTAGTGCTTTGATTGGGAATAGGAATCTGTAACTTGGATACTCGATTGCACAGGAATGGTTGAATACACCTTCAACGCTTTCGAATTTCCATTCACCGGTTGATTTCTGTCTTGTTTTCAAAAGTTCGATACCTCTATCGATTACTTCCTTGCGGGGTGATTTTCCTAGGATTAATGCAATTAATGCCCATGCGGTTTGAACCACTAATGATTTATCACTGTTGACATAATTGTGTAATTCACTGGATTTCATTGATTCACCCCAACCACCGTCAGACATCTGTTTGCTTACTAGGAAATCGCAACCTTTACGAACATATTCTGAATTGGCATAACTTTCACCGACAGAATGTAAGGCCTCAATGGCAAACATACCAGCATATGTGAAACATATACCCCAACAACCATACCAACTACCATCATCTTGTTGGCAATTTTTCAGGTAATCAATTGCAATTTTAATTCTTTTAGATATCTCTTCTTTACGATACTCATAATGTTTATGGAAAAATGTTAAACCTAAAACAGAAGAGTCTGTACATTCAACGTATGGATATTCAACCATGATATTACCAAAAACTTCAGCTGGATTCAATTTTTCCATAAATAATGGAGCTTTAATTTTTTCATAAGTTGCAAATGAACCATATTCAAAGGATCCCATATTTTGAAGCTCCAATAAAACATCGATACCTTTATAAAGCCTTTCATCTGAGATTTCATCATGAACATCCTTAAACAATTGTGAATTTCTAACCATAATAATAGCCTTGATAGATTCGGCAGTACAGTCAGACACAGTATATCCTTGCGTCTTTGTAGAGAAACCCCATGCACCATTTCTTTTATCACGGAAACTATCTGGAACACATTCAGAATCAAATTGTGAACGACATAAGAATTTGTAAGCTGATACAATTGTGTTGTAAAATTCTGGTTTATCTGCCAGTCCTGCAACAAAGAAGTATTGTATAGCAAATGCACAATCCCAAGTTTGAACACCGTTCGTACCCATTACCGTCATGCCTTGAGGTCCGTGGAATAAAGCATCCTTGAATCTAAATTGAAATTTCTCGAATGCTATAGAATGGATACCTTCTTCGATTAAAGTTACTAAAGCACAAAATGCTTGGTTCACTGGTGCAATACATAAGGAGTCAGTATTTTGAATTTCCTTTTTAATTAAATCATAAACCACTTTTTTACTATGATTATAGACAAATTGTGGTCTTAAATATTTCTCGTAGAAAACCATACCATTATTTGCAATATCTAATATTTTTGAATGTGGATAATATAGATCTACCCCACAGACTGTATTTCTATGCAAACTAAAGTCAATTTTATCGAATGGTCCAGTATATATTTCTTCTCTAAGTTCTTTCAATAATGGGGTTAATTGACATTGGTAACGAGTCATAGATAGATAACTTAAAGGTAAATAGACACCTCTGGTGTGTACCCACCATCTGCCTGGATGGATTGGTAAAATATATGGTAATAACCATGTCTCTGGTGGAGCAGGGTTTACACCTTCCCAATTATATAGATTCAATAAACTTAACCATGCTTTACCCCAGTGAGGAGCGCCAATTGCACCACCAAGTCTTAATAAAGTAGATCTTGCTTTGACACAAACTTGATGAGTCTTTGGAAGGCCCAATAATCTTAGAATAACATAATTTATAGATGTCCCAAATACGGTAGATTTATCTACTGAATGAAGCCCCCAACCACCATCTACCGGATGCGCAGTATTAACTATGTATCTAATTAGCTCAATTCTTTCATGCTCAGGGATTTGGACACCTGCAATATAGTTTACCGCAACATAGCCAATGGTCATAAACATTGGACCCTTGTATTGGCATGGAAATATACCTGATTCTGGATCTTGCAACAATTTGAAGAAAGACGCACCATTATGACAAGCATCTGATGCAGTGAATTCTTTATCATCCGAACTTACCCCTGGAGTCGGTACAGGAAATTCATCATCTTGTAATAACCATTGTGCATAAGTAGATACATGGATCTTTACCTTGTGTAGGGTCATAATTAGTCAAGTACTCCCAAGTTTCTCTACCTAACTTATCTGTACGTAATCTCCATAATTTAGGATCGGTCTTTTCCAACCCCAATTCCTCTGAATAGAAACTAGTCATTTCTATTGATCCTGCAAACAGTTCCACAGCCTATCTCTCTCGATAATATCCTCACCACCTCAAGTATAAGGCTTCCATTCATTCATTATATACTCAAATTAAATATTCCTTCTCGGATTTAACATGCGAGCGAACTAAACGACGGCGTCCTGCAAAGGGAATTGAATTCATCCAGTTGGTTGTTTCAAGTATATGGTTTGTCAAAATACAGTTCCGTAAGATATAGAGTTGGCCAAGCCCTGATATATTCAACCCTCTGTTCAAGATATGGACTAGGGTATAATATAATACATCAAATACTATATTTGCATATATATATATCTCACGTGACCCGCAAGGTGAAAATTTCAATTTTTAGTGAATTTTTCAGTTTGAAGAAAAATCGATGCCATCAACTTTAAAAGAGTTGATTGTTTCTTAATTATCGTTGAGGGAGACGTTTTCGTAACAGTAGTGAGTGTGCAATAATGTCTGAGGTTATATCAGTTGTCTCCAGAAATGGGGTTTTCCAGAAAACTATGATCACAGAGGACTTTAATAGTGATGTAGAGGATGATGTTTACATGACCGACGATGAAGAAAGCAATAAGCAAAGTATTGTTGATGCAAAGGACTCTGACATTACGACTCCCGGTGAGCTGATAACAGATGATCCTATTTGGATGAGAGGTCATGGTACTTATTTTCTAGAGAATAAAACTTACTCCTCTGTGGCAGGTACGGTTTCAAAGGTGAACAAATTATTATCTGTGATACCTTTAAAAGGTCGTTATGCTCCAGAAACTGGTGATCATATTGTTGGTAGAATTGCTGAAGTTGGGAATAAGAGATGGAAGGTCGATATTGGTGGGAAACAACATGCAATTCTAATGTTGGGTTCTGTGAATTTACCAGGTGGTATCCTGAGAAGAAAATCTGAGTCTGATGAATTGCAAATGAGAAGTTTCTTAAAAGAAGGTGATTTGTTAAATGCAGAAGTTCAATCTTTGTTTCAAGATGGGGCTGCTTCCTTACACACAAGATCTCTAAAATATGGTAAATTAAGAAATGGTCTATTTTGTCAAGTACCTAATTCCCTAATTATAAGATCTAAAAATCATACACATAATTTACCAGGTAACGTCACTGCAGTATTAGGTGTTAACGGTTACATCTGGTTAAGAAAAACTTCAAAAATGGATTTAGCAAGGGAGTTAGCTCCTGGTGGTTCTACTGAGGGTACTTCAGCATCTTCTGGCGCAAATGGTCCAACTGGTGCTGTATCATTAAATCCAGCGACAAATATCTCAATTACAAGGCTAGAAGAAGAATCATCATGGCAAATATACTCAGATAAAAATGATCCAAGTATCACCAATCAATTAAGACAAACGATAACGCGTTATGCAAATATTATTAAAGCATTAGCATTTTGTGAAATTGGTATTACACAAGAACGTATCCTACTAGGTTATGAAGCAAGTATGGCTTATAGTGACGTCGGATCTTTAATCGAAAGAGATAATATGGAAGCTCTTGGTGATGATATTTTAAATGCAGAAAAAATGAGAGGAAACGCTGTATAGATAAGCAATAAAATTATACAGATATATATATATATATATCAACAGAAATAAGTACTATAAGAGCAAATTAATCTAACGAAGAAAAGTTGTTGCATAAATGTATGCCTTTATTTATAATATTGGAAACTTGACTTAAAATAAATACAAAAAAAAGAACATTAAAAATACATGAGTCATTGAAAAATCATTAAAGCTTTTTATTCTTTAGTAAATTCTAAACCCTTACCACTAGCAAAGGTAGCAGCAACGATTAATGGGAAAACGACAGTGACATCTGCATAAACCTTGACAGATTTAGCTTCCGCCTTGATCTTACCCCAAGAAACAGCTTCATCTGGTCTAGCACCAGCATCAGAACCATCGAATTCTTGACCTGTGTTGATATAGACAGCGTAATCAGCACCATTTCTCATTAAACAAGCATTGGCAATATGATGTTTGATTAAACCACCACCTAAGATGATCATACCAGCTCTTGAAGCTTCCATTGACATGGAGTTAATCTTTCTAATATCAGCTACGATATCTAATCTTAATTGTTTTGGAGAAGCTCTAAAGGTATGGAAGAACAACATATCACCGATAGAACCATCAGTAAGCGATGGGCAGAAAACTGGGATCTTATTTTTGTGAGCCCAGTATAAAACGGAGCGTTCATCATTGATTTCTTTACCTAATCTGTCAATCATTTTAGATGGAGTCCAGATTGGGGTGTTCAATTCTTGATTGGCATCTAAACAAGAATCGCCATGTTTCTTAACATATTCTTCTTGTTCTTCTAACATTTTGTCTAAAATTGGAACAATCCATTCTTCGAATTTACAATAGTTATCATTTGGAACAACCAAATTACCAATTCTATTCATACCTTCTTTACGTAAATCAGCACCTTTCCAGGCAAATTCACCTAAATAAGTTGGAGCTAAACACTTAATGAAATCTTCTTCGATACCACCAGCAGATGTGACAATAGCGTCAACCATTTTATGTTGAACTAAGTATCTTAAAGTTTCTCTTAGACCAGAACTAATTAAATTAGAGGTGTAACCCATAAAAATAGTTGTCTTTTGGAAACCATTGTCATCAAAGGAACCCTTCCTGTCGTGTTCATCTAAGGAATCAATATGTTTACCTCTCCAAGATCTCATATTGTCAATGATATCACAAGCTTGACCAACTGAACTAGCTTGGAAACCCATGGTTTTCATTGCGGCTATCAAATCAGATGCACGCATATCAGTGGCATTTTCCTTGGAGTAATCGATACCTTCGACTTTGACAAAATGGTCCGGAACAGGAACTGATTCTTGCAAAACAGCTTCTTTCAAGATATCTGGTAACTTATCATTAACGTTAGACATGTTGTATTGTCGGTTTCAATAGAGTACTATATGTAAATGTCCCCCTCAAACTGAGTATTACCCATAGCAATGAGGTTGATATACAATCGAGCAGATTCCTTGTTATTTTTTCTCGAGAAAGAAAAAAATTTTGGAGGCAACCATGAAAAAAATCGCGGGGCATCATCGTAATTAACTAATGAATGAGATCTGATCTAAACTTACTCGAAGGATTCTACTTGTAGAAATAGATATATTTTGTGTATCTGTTTGCTATCGCGCATGTAGAATTGGTACTTGTCTTCCAATTGGTTGAATCTTACACATATGTCTACTGTTGTGCCGGGATATATGTAATTTAAGTTACGGTAATTCATCTTTTGGATGTAATGACCAATGTGATCCTCTGCAAACAATGTAAGGATTTGTGCAGTGAATGGACCTTGGGCCAATATATCCAGATAACCTTCATGATCTTTTGTGTAAGTTTTGTCCCAATGAATTCTATGTGGATTTAGTGACAATTGACTGTATCTAACGATATCCATTTCATTGAAAGTGAAGTTCCCGATGATTTTGTCATTACTTGTATCCTTTATTATTTTCACATTGTTAGCTTTAGGTTTGGAATTTGTGAATACTAATGTCCGTATCTCTGTTAAAATTTTAACTTGACGTTCCATATCAACTATGTCTCTTTGTAAAGAAACGAATGAATCATTTCTATAGTTTTTAACTTTTATCACACGTTCTAAACAGTCGTATTCATTGTTTAATCTTAAGGGATTCTTTTGAATAATTGATCCGCTGACCCATAACCTTCTCTTGTAGTCCTTATCTATTTGATCTTTAATCAAGTAACGAGGAGTTTGATCCATGAAATAACCATCACTTGATAATTCCCGGTCCATGGGATTGAAGAATAAAAAATGTTCATTGATGTGCAAATTTTGTCTCTCTGTCAATGGCAACGGGATACTCAATTGTTTCCCTATGAGTTTGTAAAAACTATTTAAATGTTGGAGAGATGTGAAATCCTTATTGAACCACCGTAGTTTCTGATATTGTGACATTCTAACGCCCCATTTATTTATAGGCTTAACTCACAGAATTATCTGTTCGTCTCTGTTCCTCAGCCCTAATTATTGTTATGAATCATCTATTTGTATACAAATTATAAAGTATCGCTTTGTTTTTTCCTAATACAAGAAAAGCTCTAATCATCGGATAAAAAAACTTGACTGTCAATGACAGAAACCTCCAAAATAAAAAACAACTAAAAGATCAAGATACCATAGTGAATCCAGTTTATTTTCCACGTATTCCGTTTAGTGCACAGTATTGCCTGGAATACCATAATTGCATTCATAACAATAAATTATGTCTGAAGCGCAAGAACAAACAGATTCAAGAAGCGATGCGTACGTCAACAGCATGGCCGACTGGCAACCTGACAAGGAAGTGAGGCGTTGTTTAAATTGTAAAACTAGATTTGATTTTATAATACGGAGACATCATTGTAGATGTTGTGGTGGTGTATTCTGTGGACGTTGTTCGAATTATTTTGCAGCTTATGATAGAAGAAGGGTTAAAGTAGTTAAACAGACAGTCAACGATAGTGAAATAGCACCACAAAGGACATGTATATCTTGTTATAATATTTTAAAAGAATCAGGTTTGATAATACAGCCGTATAAGGATTTGGGATCCCCTAGTCGACCAAATGGTACAAATAATGTAAATATTGGTAGCAGCAGCAGTGACGACAGTAATGTGTCAGATGTACTTCAAGTTATTCCAGTTCCTGGGAATGCAAAAATCAATAATAATACAGTATCTACACAATCAATAGACATTGACACACCTGTTAATCAAGGATCTGTTCATGCACCTAATGATGAGGTTAATGAAGATATTAGACACTGCCCAATATGTGACCTGGATCTAGCACTTTTAGCTAATGAAGAGGACGAACAAGATCATATCCAATCTTGTATTGAAAGAGCAGAAAATATCCAGCAACATAAATCACCAGTTGAAGGTGAGTCATATCAGGAAACTGCTGAAAATAGTCCGACTGTTAAGAATAGAATGTTGGTTTATACCATACCTAGGAGTAAAAAAAATAAAGAGTCAGAAAGTTATAGAGAGTGTCCTATCTGTTTTGAAGATATGTTACCTGGTGAGAAGGTGGGAAGACTCGAGTGTCTATGTCTTTTCCATTATAAATGTATTAAAAGCTGGTTTGCGAAGAAAACACAAAAGATGAAAGAGTCCAACTGTAGTGCCTATGTTTCAAAGAATTTTTGTCCTTTCCATGATGCTATTTATTAGAATGCTTAAATATATTCATATAACATTTGATAAAATCTACTGACATTTGTCAGAATCCATTGCATAAATCATTATAAAAATTAGTTGTTTAAAAACAAAATTTTTCTTCGAAGACTAATAATTCATATTGTAGATCGCTACAGGTGCAGCTCAAGTCCTCTATTCATTCATTATATAAATTTCAGAAATAGTGACATATCTTACTCATTTTCAATGGATCGAATATATACTACGTAATAAATAGTTTAAGAATCATGTATTCCTTTTAAAAGAGAATTAATTAAACTGAACTGACACAACAGCATATGTGTATTTTCCTCTTCGGAACTTCAAAATTCTCTCGGTAGCCAAGTTGGTTTAAGGCGCAAGACTGTAATTTAATTAAGATATCTTGAGATCGGGCGTTCGACTCGCCCCCGGGAGAAAATTTTTTTTTCTCTATTATGATAATAGAAATTTTCTGTTTTTTAAGAATCTGTCATTTTATTTTAAAATAAGTTCTATCAATATATTTCTTTGTATCCAATTTAGATTTAAAAGACATCTTTTCAGTTCTATAATTTATCTTTTAGTTCCATTTTGTCTTCTTAATCAATTTAAAAAACATAAATACCACCAAACAGGGCTAGTATATAAAAAAGCGTTATCTATATATATATATTTATCCTTTTATTTCTGAACTAGAAAGAATATCAATACAAGAGAAATGTCAAGGGTAATTAAATACTACTATTTTTTTTATAGGGGCATCAACACTTAGTAAACCATTAGTTCTTAAGCATGAAACTTTCCAAAAAAACATATTGAAAAATTGAAGATAGTTTAAAATTGCCACAGGTACCCATAACCAGTAAATCAGAATCTACTTGCTTCATTTGCTTTAATAACATCACTATGTTTTCACTTTATAAAAGTTTTATAGATATTAATGTCTTGTGATCACATGATTTACTTGAAAATTTTGTCAGTGCGATGAGCTAAAAATTATATCGAAGACACTTTGTCACTATATTGGTTAACTAATCCTGCAAGGAATCCACATATATTAGCAATCCATCGAGAAATACCTGCTTAAAAAATGAGTGGTAAGGTTACAAAGAAATCGAATAAGAGTGAAGTTGCTTCTTTAGCTGCTAAAATCAAAGCCAAAGCAATCGAGAACCAAAAAAAAGCTGAAAAGGAACTTAATGTAGAAAATTTATCAGAAGAAGATCACATCGAGTCAAAGAAGGATACCAAGAAACTAGATGAGAGCACAGAATCTGAAGTTTCTACCGAAACCTTTGAATCTTTCAATGAGCTTAATTTGGTTCCTGAGCTAGTAGAAGCTTGTAAGAACCTGCACTATGAAAAACCAACTCCAATTCAAGCTAAAGCCATTCCAGCTGCTTTAGAAGGTAACGATATTATTGGTCTTGCGCAGACTGGTTCTGGTAAGACAGCTGCATTTGCAATTCCAATTTTAAATAGACTTTGGGAAGATCAACAACCTTATTATGCGTGTATACTATCACCAACCAGAGAATTGGCACAACAGATTAAAGAAACTTTTGATTCCCTAGGTTCATTAATGGGTGTTAGATCAGTTTGTGTTGTTGGTGGTATGAACATGATGGATCAAGCTAGAGATTTGATGAGAAAACCGCACATTATAATTGCTACACCTGGTAGATTGATGGATCATCTAGAAAATACTCGTGGGTTTTCATTAAGAAAATTGAAATTTTTGGTTATGGACGAAGCTGATAGATTATTAGATATGGAATTCGGTCCTGTTTTAGATAAAATTTTGAAAATCTTACCTGTTCAAGAGAGAACAACCTACTTATTTTCTGCCACTATGACATCTAAGATTGATAAATTGCAAAGGGCAAGTTTAACCAACCCAGTCAAATGTGCAGTTTCTAATAAGTACCAAACTGTGGATACTTTAGTACAAACTTTGATGGTCGTTCCAGGTGGTTTGAAAAACACATTTTTGATTTATTTATTAAATGAATTTATAGGTAAAACAACTATTATATTTACAAGAACAAAAGCTAATGCTGAGAGAATATCAACCTTGGCAAATTTATTAGAATTCAATGCTACTGCTTTACATGGTGATTTAAATCAAAATCAAAGAACTGGTGCTTTAGATCTATTTAAGGCTGGTAGAAGATCAATTCTTGTTGCTACAGATGTTGCTGCAAGAGGTTTAGATATTCCTTCAGTTGATATTGTTATCAATTACGATATTCCAGTCGATTCCAAATCTTACATTCATCGTGTCGGTAGAACAGCAAGAGCTGGTAGATCTGGTAAATCCATTTCATTAGTTTCACAGTACGATTTAGAGTTAATTTTAAGAATCGAAGAAGTTCTTGGTAAGAAACTACCAAAAGAAAACGTCGATAAAGATATAATTCTATCTTTAAGAGATTCTGTTGATAAAGCTAATGGTGAAGTCGTGATGGAAATGAACAGAAGAAATAAAGAGAAACAAGCAAGAGGTAAAGGTAGAAGAGGTAGAATGATGTCCAAGGATAATATGGATAGAGAAGAACGTTAAAAATATAACATATTTCTGCATTGTACTATAAGCCAATCGAAGATCTAACCTAAGTATATGAATTATTATTATTCAACAAATTATAGATGATAATTTTGAATAGTTGTACACATTGCTTTATATATATATATATATAAATGATTAATTAATTTTTATGAAAATTATGATGTCTATTTATCTAAATGTTACACTAAATATTAAAAGGATTACATCAGACTATGTCGAAAACATTGCATCTCTATTATGCTCTGCATATGCCTTGTCATATCTTTCTACAGCAAATGTAATTGAGTTTAGAACTGGTTTCAGATATGCAGTACAGGTGGATGCCATTTCTTCACCATCACCCTTCTTTACGTCCTCAAATAATTCATTTAATTTTTTTATGCACGACTTTAAATGTTTGTAAAGCTTAGTAACTTTGGTAGCCTGTTTATAATTACCACTTTGAAAATAAATGTAGAAATGCTTTAAGAACTCGCAGCATGTACTATGTAATATACGACAACTTTCTAAGAGCTCAACAGGCAGATCAGACCTTGCGTCAGTCTCACTCAACACATTATTAACAAATGTACCTAACATTGGATCAACGTTATTGTGTTTCGCTTGTTTTGCATTTATTTTAACAGCGGATATTGCCTCTTTGTTAACCGCAATACTCGTTTCCTTATCAGGTAAAACTTGGGTTAAATCTAGACCGTTTGCTAGTTTATTAATAACGTTAACTATATTGTCCTTGATTAAAGCTGGGTTTATTTTATTATCGGATAAACTACTAGTATCTGTAGAATCATTTTCTGTAGAAAAATTACCATTTTGATTAGTTTTTTCTTTATTCTTTAAATGAACCATAGCATATTCAGCACAGTTGCTTGGTTGTAAATCTAATATTTCCAATGATTCCTTTTCTTCCTCATCTGGCGAATCGTTTTGTAAAGTTGCCCTTGAGTATTCATTCTCAAGAGCCATAATCATTTTTTCACTTAATCTATTCATACCTTTCAGAATATCAATTGTACCATCATTATTACCGTTGATATCAGTACCTGGTTTCATAGTAAAGTCTGGTCTGTTACCTAATCTACTTGAATCATCTTGGACATTACCATCAATATCAATAAATTTTTTAACTGGATGTGATAATATTGCATCATCTTTCCTATCATACTCTTGATCTAATTTTAAATATCTATCTATAATCACGTCACCTCTATCACTTTGCATTAATTTTTCACCTCTTAATTTACGAAACAATTTAGAAGAAAAGAATCTAGCCCAAAATTCTTGCTCTTTGAAATTTTTTGGTACGTTATCATCATATGCTTTTCTAACAATTGGATAATTTTGAAAGATGGATAAAATCTTTTCTCTCGATAAATTAACATTGACCTTATTTTCAGATGATGCAACTGGTTTAATT
This sequence comes from Kazachstania kunashirensis, assembly GCA_003708465.2. Lineage (NCBI taxonomy): Eukaryota > Fungi > Ascomycota > Saccharomycetes > Saccharomycetales > Saccharomycetaceae > Kazachstania > Kazachstania kunashirensis. The sequence goes on from PPOH02000207.1 coordinate 62,512, forward strand.
GTAGATAAAACGTTATATGGTCCTATTTTTTGAGATGTAGATAATGCAAATGTTCTTAGTAATGGTACACGAGTTGCCCAGAATTCTTCTGGTAATAAACCTGAATTAATAACTGTTTCCTGAAATGCTTTCATTAAATTCTTGTCATTTTTCAATAGAGATTGTTGAAGTTTTAAATTGGTTAATAACTTTGCGCTTGATAATGAATCATCTAATGCTGCTGTGTTAATCAAAGGAGCCGTAAAAATACTTGTTTCTTCACCACCTTCTTGTCTTCTTTTGTTTTCATAAACATCATTATCCTTATAACGTGAAATAATTTGTTGTAATGTTATTTTAATATTGTCCATGACTTCTCTATTATTGAATGAAAACATATGTGTTATAGATTTGGGCAAGACCTCATTACCATCGTTATTTTTTTGTTTCTTTGATTCATCAACTTTAGATATCAGTCTTAACATCATTTTTTCATTAGTTGCAGGTGTTGCCTGAAGTTTATCTATCGTATCCAACACAATGGTAGTAGTTTTATCACCTGAAGTTGATCTCCAAGTTAATTCTGCAGGTGAAGCATCTTCGTCGATGGAAATTATACCTGATACTTTTTTAAAACTAGCTGCACCAGAATGAGACATGATAAAAATTGTCCACCTTTAAATAATATAAATGTTTGTAACTTATAAAGGAGATTCGTCTTGAGGATCCAGCACACAGATATATTAACTCCAAGTCTTTCCTAATTTATCTAATTTTTTAATAAAATTTCTATAAAGGATTCGCATTTTGTTAAGTAAAATCGCGAATAAGGCGACAGACAAAAAATCGCTGCAATTGACCCAGATAATAAAGAATAATTAGTACAATAAACTAAAAGGAAGAACTAAAATAAAAGATAGGGGGTATAGATTAGTACTCTTCTCAACGATGTATATGCCCTCAGTATGAAAACTTTGGTTTAGGCGATATAAATATCAATTCCACCTCGCGTGCTTCTACTTTAATTAGATGTTTTCAATTAGAGCTATTAGAAGTTTTAGTGTCATGCTTATCACTTCTCAATCCCATATGTGGAGTGATTGAAAAGTTTTTGAAACAACAGAATAATCTACTATAAGTAGTGTCTACCTGTACCGTACTTTTAGTTTAATCAAAGCAAAATAAAAACAATGAACAACTGAACCTTCTGAGCCCATCAATATCGAGTGAACTCCTCTTATCTAATTCACAATCTACCATCATAAGAATAAGCCCAAACATCATAAGAATAAAGTGGCCTAAAAGAAACAGAAACGAAAATCGACAGTTGCCACCCTATTTATATAAAATTATGAACAATAAAAAAATCCTGGGCGGCTAATTATTATCACAAACCACGACTAACGTAATATAATTTGGTGAGGTGTACAGATGTGTAACTGAAAAAAATTTTTTTTTTTTCTTTTTCACTCATCAAGTTTTATCAAGTGGATAATAAAACCAGTTGATAAGTGGATTTATAGTAGTAAAAATGTACTACAATTTTGTTAGAATTTGGGATCGTTCAATTGGTTTACAAAGAAGTCAAAGCCTCTGAATCACAATAGCAATGTCCTCTCCAATTTTAGGTATATCTTTTGGTAACACTTCCTCCTCCATTGCATACATTAATCCAAAGAATGATGTCGATGTCATCGCTAACCCAGATGGTGAACGTGCTATCCCATCTGTTTTATCTTACGTCGGTGAAGACGAATACCATGGTGGTCAAGCTCTACAACAATTAATCAGAAACCCAACGAATACCATTATTAACTTCCGTGATTTCATTGGTTTACCATTTGATAAATGTGATATTTCTAGATGTGCTAACGGTGCTCCAGCTATTGAAATTGACGGTAAAGTTGGTTTTTGTATCAACAGAGGTGAAACTGAAGAAAAAATTACTGTCGATGAAGTTGTCTCCAGACATTTAAACAGATTAAAGTTAGCAGCTGAAGATTATATCGGTCTAACTATCAGTAAGACTGTTTTATCTGTTCCAACTGACTTTACTAAAGAACAAAAGGCTGCTTTAGCTGCTGCTTCCTCTAAGGTCGGTTTAAAAATTATTCAATTTATCAATGAGCCATCTTCATCTTTACTAGCTCATGTTGAAGCGTACCCATTCAAGAATGATGTTAATGTCGTCGTTGCTGATTTTGGTGGTATCAGATCTGATGCTGCAGTTATTTCTGTCCGTAATGGTGTTTTCACAATCTTAGCTACTGTTCATGATGCTAAATTAGGTGGTGACAGTTTAGATGCTGAATTAATTGAATATTTTGCCAAGGATTTCCAAAAGAAGAACCAATGTAATCCAAGAAAGAATGCTAGGTCTTTAGCTAAATTAAGAGTTAACTCTATCATCACTAAGAAGACTTTATCCAATGCTACTACTGCTACTATTTCTATTGATTCTTTAGCTGATGGTTTTGATTACCACACTTCTATTAACAGAATGAGATATGAATTAACAGCAAGCAAAGTTTTCGCTCAATTCTCTAATTTCATTAATGCTACTATTGAAAAAGCTAACCTTGATATCTTAGATATTAACGCCGTTTTATTAACTGGTGGTGTTTCTTTCACACCAAAATTAGCTAACAACCTAGAATTCTTATTCCCAGAATCTGTTGAAATTTTAGGTCCGCAACATAAGGATGCTTCTAATACTCCAAATGAATTATCTTGTTCAGGTGCTGCCTTACAAGGTAGATTAATCGGTGATTATGATGCTGATGAATTAAAAGAAGCTTTACAACCAATTGTTCTAAACACTATGCACTTACAAAAGGCTATTGGTTTAGTTGATGGTGAAGGTAAATTTGTTCCAGTTTTATTACCAGAAAGTTCTTACCCAGTTCAAAAGACTGTTAAAATCAAGAAAGCTGCGGGTAACTTCTTAGTTAGTGTTTACGAAGGTGAATCTTACATTGAAGAAAGAGCTCTTGAACCAGAACCAAAGGACGAAACCGCTGAAGATGAAGAAGACAGTGAAGAATGGTCTGACGATGAACCAGAAGTTGTTAGAGAAAAACACTACAAGTTAGCTACCAAATTAATGGAATTAGGTGTTAAGGATGTAACTAAAGGTTTGGAAATTATTTTCAACATAAACAGAGACGCTGTTTTAAAGGTTACCGCCAGAGACTTAAAATCTGGTGCCGTTGTTCAAGGCCAATTATAAACTTCTTGTAACTAACCCTAATAGAGATTAAAAAAGAAGAATAAATACAAATAAATTTAAACACGTCATATTGTATACTATAAAATATATAACTATAAATGTATATATTAACACACCTTCTCTACGAACAGGAAAACTCTCAAAGGAATCAATAACTTATGTACACATCCAACTTGCTCATTATCATCATATGGCTGCATTTCGAAGCACACACACTTTACACATTGTTGAACCATCAAAAGACTTCTAAATTTGACAAATCATAATTATCGGGCAAATTTTTGCGGAAAAGTAACAATCTCTCTATGAGCCGTGAAACAGGCTGTTAAGCGATCGAGGGTTGCTGAATTGTCTCATATAGAGATATGAATATAATAAGATAATTTTAAAAGTTAATTGGTATTGTTTATATATAAAAGCTAAGAAAGAGTATTGGCGTAATTAAGTAATGACATTATCAAATAATTCTATTGTCCATGTGCTTGGTATGGGTTCCATGGGTTCCTTACTTTCTGTTAATATGATCAAATCTGCTAATGTCCATGTTATTCCATTATTTAGAAACGTTGCTAAGATTGATAAATTTAGAAATGAATGTGACTCCACAGTAGGTATTAGAAGAGTTTTTCTTGAAGATAAACCATTAACTACTGTGAGGATTCCAGATGTTTATTGTCCTGAAACAATTCCGAAAGGCAGCAAGATTCAAAACTTAGTCATCACAACCAAAACTTATCAAACCAAGGATGCCATTTCACCATATTTGTCATACCTTGATAGAGATTCTAATATTATCATGGTTCAAAATGGTTTAGGTGTTTTAGATGTTTTAAGAGATGAAATTTTTACTAATCCAAATAGTAGACCACAGTTATTTCAATGTGTGATTACTCATGGTGCATATCAGGATCATGATTTCATTTTTAATCATGCAGGTTTTGCTGATATGAAAATATCAAGATTACCATGGGATGAACATGAGATTTTACAAACCAATGAAGAAGTAGAAAAGGATGCTCTAGAAAATTCATTAATAAAAATATTTATGGATGAAAATGTAAAGAAATCACTTGATATAAAACATATGACTTACCAAGAACTACTACTGGGGCAATTGCTTAAATTTATTATGAATTCATGTATCAATTCTGTAACTGCTATCGTAGATTCAGATAATGGTGAGATTGTTGAGAATTGTAAACCAGTATTTAGATCAATTATTGAAGAAACTCTAGGAATTCTTAGAGTTGCTTATAAGCCATTATTTGAATACGAGAGTAAATATAAAAATGCCCCAGATTATCCACAATTAACTGTTAATGCCACCCTGGATCTAGAGCATCTTATTGAAGAAATCAATACAGTCGCTTGCATCTTGAACAAGAACAACAGTAGTTCTATGAGACAAGATACACGTTATCTAAGAGATACTGAAATTGATTACATTAATGGTTATACAGTTACATTAGCAAAGAAACTAAATTTAGATCCAAGTATGGCTAAAGTCAATAAAACTATCAGTGAGTTAGTTGAGTTAAGATTGGCGTTGAATAGAAGAAGAGCATCATTAGGTAATGAAAAATCTAAATAGTTTGATTTGAGGGCTTAGAAAAACAACATATTTAAATATGTGTATTTATTAATAAATTTATAGACTATTATAGATTGCGATTGGTGATTTCTTTTGAGGAAGGGATACGTTTATTTGATAAAGCTTACTATGCGCAATCAGCTGAAAAACAAAGAGAGATGATAAGTAAAATTTAAAAACAACCAATAAAAGAAGTGAAGGAGCATTATAACCTAAAAAGGTATTTAATATTGTTATTTTATCATATTATTAATTTGACTATAACAACAAAAGTTCAGTAATACAGATGAATCGACAGATATGATGTATTATACGAGTAGTGAAACAGATATACCCAAAAATGGAGGGAAGGGAACAAATGTAAGTGATACCAAAAGTATAAGCACCAGTAAGACCAATTTATTACAAGCCGAAACAGTGATAGAACTGAATAATAAGGTAGAGATGTTGACTGAGAGGTGCAAACAACTAGAGTCCGAGTTACTGAAAAATTGTGAGATAACTAGCGCAACCTTAGGAAATATCTACTCGATCGTGGAAACTCTGGTATCAAATCAAGATACGCTAAAAAAAGAGGTAGAAAGTATAAAAAATTCTCAATTGAAAGTAGAACTAAAAAATGTGAGGCTAAAGAATCAGATTATAGTTGGTGAAGCAAACCAGATGAAGAGTACGAAAAACCATGTATTTATACCCACCAGTTCAACGAAAATAAACTTATGGAATAAATCAAATGAACGGGATGAGGTAAACAAATCTCAAATGGGTGAAAATTCACAAAGTGATGACGATAAACCGAAGATCGATGTCCAATCGATGATCAATTCACCATCTCAACCCGACGAACTGTCAAAAAATGCATACGACTCATATGACAATATGAGAGGAATATATTCTCGCATAACGGAAGTAAACGATAAAAGTATTTCTAGGCTTGGTCCTACAGATAATATGACAATAACTAGTATAGACAAATCTAACAAGATTATCAAGAAAAGGTATAACCAAGGTGATAATGACGGTCGAATAGTAGAAATGAAGAGAAGAAGGCCATTACTGGGAGAGAATAAAATGGAAATTAAATCGAATACTTCAAACTCTGTTAAGAAGCAACCTATATACTCAAATGATAGTTTGCAACGCCAAAAAGTAGCGAGTATGCCGGTTTTGCAACCTGTTCACAGAGAAATAGATAATCCAGTGAAAAAAATGAAACTAACGACATTAGGGAAAACTCAGCATACAGTAGAATTTTTTACCATTAATAATATGTTTTACACGAGTGAAAAACCATATTGTGCAATTAGTATAAATTACCATGTAAATTTAAAATACAGTGAAATACGCAAAAATCGAGAAAAAACAACTCTTAAACATAGTTTGGATTTCCCTCATATTTTAATTGATGAAAGTCATGCTGCAGTTAAACTCGTTGGTAGACATATATTAACTACCCATAATTTTACTTCATTGGAATATTTTCTCACAAACTTTCTTGCACAATGCAATTTGATTAAGGCTAGATTAAACCCTGCATCATCATCCGATTCATGGAAGAGTCAGAAGAATATGTTTTTAATTTTAATGCATTGGCGTCAATTGTCGAAGGAAAAAAGAGGATATCGCAACTACACAATGCTACATGCGGTGAAAGAAATTGAAAACTATCGACTTCATTTGAAGAAAACTATTACGCAAATAAGTACACCTTGTCCTACCAATAAACATATACTATCAAAGATATGTGAGGAAGGTAATAATAATTTACCGTGGATGTTTCAAGTTACTACAGTTTTGCCAACCATTGGCCAGGTTGGCGTTACCGAAGACAATATCGAAGAAAAATTAGATCAATTACTGAAACCTCCATTGAATAATCCTCGATTCGTACCATATGCATCTGTGAAGCCACCATCTGACATTGACATTTTATAACAATCGTTAAATACATAATATTTTTTACTGTTTATTCAAATGCACGTGAGCTCATCGCTTAAATTTTATTTCTGAAAAATTCATAAAAACTGAAAATAAGATACAAAATTTTTTCAGTATTGCTATAAGGAAGTGACGAATAGGTTGAATATTGAAAGGAAGATAGTGAAGAACATTAAGAAAAATTACAAAAAATGTTGGTCGATTTAAATGTTACGTGGCCCCAGGAAAATTTTAATACATCCGTGAATGAGAAAGATATCAGAGAATTGAATGCTACATTGAGTACATTACATAATTTAGGTTATACACATATTGTATTAAACTTCACGGTTAATCAAAGTGACAAGTTTCCTAGTAACGTTAAAGATATGAATCCTATGAACATAGCGGAACGTTTTGGGGAATTGATGAAAAAGACAGGATTAAAAATATATTCTAGGATTACATTGATAATTGATGATCCATCAAAGGGCCAGTCCTTATCTAAAATATCACAAGTATATGACATTGTTGCAGCATTACCGATTAGTGAGCGTGGTTTAACGGTAGCCACTACCAATTTAGATATTGATCTATTAACATTTAATTATGGTAATAGATTACCAACATTTTTAAAGCATAAAAATATTTGTGGCTGCGTTAAGAGAGGTGTTAAAATTGAAATCGTATATGGTTATTCGTTACGAGATATTGGACAACGTCGACAATTTGTTCAAAATGTTCGTGGTGTTATTAGAAGTTCTAGGTCACGTGGTATAGTGGTTAGTAGTGGTGTGCGTAATTCATTAGAATGTCGTAACATATTGGGTGTTACAAGTCTGTTGAAGACTCTTGGATTACCTAGTGATCAATGTTCACGTGCGATGGGTGAAACAGCTGCATTAGTGTTATTAAATGGTAGATTGAGAAGTAAGAGTTACAAACAGACAATAGTCATTGGTAGTGATAACGTAGTCAATGATATAGAAGGCATCGACACAAATAACATAAAAATTGTGAAACGTAAGAAACAAGAAGATCTGGATAATGAACCTCCGAATAAGAAGAACAAAGCATAGTCTAATGCAAACTCTAAATCTGTCACATCAAAAAAATAAAATAAAATAAAATAAAACACACATATAACCTATATAGCTCCCATATAGAAGTTGAAACCGCAATGCATCAATTCGATTAACTAAAATTAAGTAACAGTTACTCACAAGACAGTACTCACCTCACCACCTGTGACGTGGATCCATTATGTTGAACCTCAAAAAATCCTACACTCACATCGGCGAATTACACTAAATATAGCAAAGCAAAATATCACCGATGCAAAACGCGCTCAGAAGTTCAGAACAACGCGAAATTGTTCATCGCTCAATGGGAATCACAAACTTGTCATTCCCGAATTCGGTAATTTTTGGCAGTGCGCAACAGGAAAGACACTCGAGCATTGTATTGATTTGATCGATGTGAGAGCGTGGAATGACAGATCTCCTAAAGCGAACTGCCAGAGAGTAGTTTTCGTGACAGTTGATAGTCAGGATGTTTCAAATTGAACTTATCTTATTGTATCGTGAACTTATACTCTCAGGAGCTGTTCGTTTCTGTATTAACGATAGCAAATCATAAATATATATATAACTTCGCTGGTTGCGGCCATCGACTCTAATTTTGTTTCGCTCAATATTTTTTCTTGATTTTTTTTTCATTGCTTTTTATTTGACTTGCCAAGACTATGTATGATTGAAGATAGTATTAACTAACCAAACTTATCAAATTTTTACGAATAATAACAATATCAACAGTGATGGACACGTATTCTGCTAATGTTAATGGTAATCTGCCTCAGATGAAATCAATCTGGATTGATGAAGATGAAGAAGCAGAAAAACTATACGGTTTACAAGCACAACAATTTATGGACTCAGATAGCGAGGAATATTTACCTTCTATAACAATAATTAATAGTGATAAACCAATTTTAAATAACAAGACGAACATAGAATTGCCCGGTTTTGAAAGCTCGAAATGTTTAAATAAAAATACTCCAATTAAATACAATACTGTTAAAAACAAGAAAAAATCATCACATAAAAAACTTTTCGGTAAATTATTCAAAAATAATACTAAAGATAATTCCAATGTTAAAAAAACGGCTATTTCAACTCCATTTGATTTCAATCATATTTCACACGCAGGTTCAACGACAGGTAAAAATGGTACCAATGAAACTTTAGATAAAGAATTAAAATTAAATCAGGAATCTTTCGATCCAAAACCAACCAAATTGAAAACTTTGAGTAAGGTCTTTATGACTGAATCAATCCCACAAAATGTACATAACAGAGGGTCTTGCAATTCTTCTGTTTATTCAGCTAATTCAATGAAAAGTGGACGTATTGTGTCAACATCTACAATGGCTACAACAATATTGGATCGTTCATCACAATTTAAAAATAATTCTATTAATAATACTATTGATTCAAGAAGTAATAGTAAAACTATGAAATTAAATATTGCATCAATAAAAGAGGTTGAATCAAGACCATTGTCAAATAACAGCAGTAACTCTATTCAATTCTTGAAAGATTACAATTTCCCAACTTTACTAGAAGATACTTTTGTGAACAATTTTACAAATACCGTGAAACCAACATTTGTAGATACCCCTAAAAGCGTATTCACTCCAACACTAGCACATCAATCACCTGCATTATCAATTCATTCAAAATATTCCTCAATTATGGCCACACCTATTCAGCATATTAAAAGAAGAAACTCACACTCATCGCCATACAGCATCTCAACACCTGAATTAGAAACTATGTTGTTTAAAGATACTCCAAAGAGTTCAAAAAGAGTATCTTTGGATGATATCTACAAGTATTACAATCAAAGTAGTGTTACTGAATCCCCATCAACATCTGCATCTCCATACATTTAACCAATTAAAAGAGTTTTATTACAGTTCATCTATTTTTGGTTTATGTTTTTTAGTTAACTTATATATTTAACGGTTCTTAAATAGGTATAAAGCTTTTATATAGATATTCATGTTTTTTTAAGTAAAGATTTCATTATGGAGTTTTAGTTATTGTATCAATATTTTGTAATAGTTCTCTTTTACAATTGGCCAGTTCAATGAGGACACTCAATGAACTTTTAAAGGTCGATTGCGATCGCCTTAGACTGCTTGGGACAGATAATCCTGCACCGAACATCATGATTGGGTCTCTAATTTTTTTAGTTCTGTATTTTGTTTCTGATTTCTTTTTCCTTGATTTTGTAGTACCTTCTTCATCATCATCTATTTTAGTTTCTTCTGCAGATTCCACAATATCGTCCTTTTTTACCATATTAATTTTGCCATTGGAATCAATATCTATTTCAATTAGACCCTCATATGATTCATCATAATAATCGGAACCATATCTACCTCTTAAACTATCTTTATTATGGAAATTAGCCCTACTTAGGTTGATAAACCCATCGGACATTTGTTTTTGTAGCTGCTCTAAAAGTGAATTATATTTCGATAACTTTTCAAGTAGATCTATATAATGATCATCGTCGTTCATCACTCTTGATATAATATTATCTAGATTGGTTCTTTTCTATATACTTTCTTTCTATTTTGTTCCAAGAATGGTTATTCTAGAATATTTGTTTTTCAAATCACTTCAAAAAAGTACAATCAATCTAAGGAAATGATGTTAGGATCAATGATAATGAACTATTTAATAATAAAGATATTTGTAAAGAGGTTCTTTTGTGATTTATATTAATTAGAATATAATATTATTTAGTTGTCAATATTTACATGGAATCTAAACCTGATGAATCCGTCTATATATTATTTTGGATGATATATGGGAATGGTAAAACTTCATTTATCCTTCTGTCTTTGTTCAGCCAGCCATTTAGCTTTCTTCTCTTTCCTGCTTCTTTCACCACCGAAGAAAGACTTCTTACCTTTAGCTACTTCTTTAATAGTGTTACCATTACGAAATTTCTCGACTTGAAATAGAATATATTTACGTTGTTGAATTGGAATGCCTTTTTCCTTCATATCTCTTGAATTCCATTTGAATAGGTTATCCCATTTATTCTCGTAAGTATCAGCAAATTCATTACATTTCCTACCTATTGTGTTCAAAAATGTATTCACATCAGGTACTTTATCTGTTGCTGTTGGTATAGAAGCTGAAATAGTAGGAGTCCTGATGGAATGCAGAGCTCTCACAGGGAGTCTTTTAGACAGTATATTCCTTAGCATTGTCTGCTGTTCAGGTTAGTAGCTACTGTTTGTATCTATACAGATCTGTAAACTACCCACTAAACTAACTTGTATTCCCTCCTTCAGTCAACTTCTTATGTTCAATTTCAACTTTCAAATTTCAAAATGGGCCGAAATTCCTTGAAGCGATTGTGAAGTGTTTTGAAGAGATATATGCAGTATTGTAAGAGACAGTTTTCTATAGAATTCCACTGCATATCGGTATTTTATTCCTGTGATATTGATATATGTAGGGGTACAATTGATGTATTTCAGCATGTTCAATGCAAGCAGAGAATAGGTCGCTGGAACGGTTTTTGTAACGACTGTTGTGGATTGAATGTAGTCTTGAAATTTATATAATATATAGGAGTATATACAGACAGAATTGAAAGAATATTTTCTATAAAAGAATGGCAGTGATGCGTTTATCCTTTAATAGATTGGGGATATTGTAACGCCCTTCTGGGTTTACTACTTGTATAGTTTTTCATTCTATTGATTAAAAGTGAAAATTGAAAAAAAAAATAGATGGTTAAGTGATAACATTATATGATTGTTGCCATACAGAAAAAGTGTATATATAAGAAGAGAATACGCTCCACTCGATAGTAATCATGAATTCTTCATTAGATGAGTTACAATGGAAATCGCCAGAATGGATTCAAGCGTTTGGGCTACGTACAGAGAATGTAATGGATTATTTCTCTGAATCACCGTTCTTCGATAAGACATCGAATAACCATGTAATTAAAATGCAAAGGCAATTCTCACAACCAACAGACAATATGAATGGGAATGCTGCTAATCAATTGAACCCCCAGGTGTTGCAATCACAAGGTTTTCAACAAGATCAAAATGAATTTAGCAATCTAGATCCGATGAGAAGGGATGTATTGATTAAATACCCATTATATGCAAGTTTTGAGAGAGAATTATCAAAATTGAGAGGTGTTGAATATGTTTTGGCATCTGTCAGAGAACCTGATTATTGGATAATAAAGAAACAGAATAGAGTTGCACGTGATAAAACTCAAACGTTACAACATTATTATATTATTGGTGCAAATGTATATCAAGCACCATCTGTTTTCAATGTAGTACAGAGTAGATTAATGTCTACAAATTACCACTTATCGGAAACCATTAAAAATTTACATAAATTGACACAATTTCAACCATCTCAAGGTGTACAGTTTAAAAACACATCTAGTCTACAATATGGATCTGGAACAACGGCGGCGACGGGGTCAAGTGTTGCCAGTGTTCCAGCAACAGCAACGACGAACGGTGCATTGTCTACAGTCGCAACTGTAGCAACGACGGCTCAAACCGGTAGCACTGCACAATTTGAGAATACAAGAGGAAGAGAAATGATAACAAAGGAAATGATGGACAAACTAATGGTAACGAGTATCAAATCCAAACCAGAATACATACAATGAGTATATAACTAACACTAATAATAGTATTATATTATATACATGCACTTTTCCTGCTTACCCTATCGGGTAATTTTCAGACAGTTCACCAAAAAAATTGGAAAATTACGATTGAAATGTATAAATTGGCTGATAGAGAGCCACCGAACTATACGGTTGTTTGTTTTAAGGAATAGATTCAAATCAAAAAGAATATCGAATTTGAAAGAGATCCAAGATATGAAGTTCTTACCATACTTTTTAACATTATTCACTTTACTGTCCACTGTTGTTTTAGCTGCTGAACCAGTTATTACCCATAAGGTTTACTTTGACATTGCTCATGGTGATAAAACCATTGGCCGTGTTGTCATGGGTTTATACGGTGAAGTTGTTCCAAAGACTGTTGAAAATTTTTACGAATTAGCTATATCCAAGGATGCTGATATGGGTTATATTAGCTCCATATTTCATCGTGTTATTCCAAATTTTATGATTCAAGGTGGTGATTTCACCAACAGAGACGGTACCGGTGGTAAATCAATCTATGGTAAACGTTTTGCCGATGAAAACTTCCAATTGAAGCACGATAAGCCAGGTAAGTTATCCATGGCTAACGCTGGTAAGAATACTAATGGTTCTCAATTCTTCATCACAACTGTTACAACTAGTTGGTTAGATGGTAAACATGTTGTCTTTGGTGAAGTTATCACTGGTATGGATATTGTTCATTACGTTGAAAATGTTGAAACCGACAGAATGAACAAACCATTAAAGGAAGTTAAGATCATCGCTACAGGTGAATTAACTGACGCTACTGAAGCTGAAAACCCTGCTGCCGGTGTCGTCCGCGATGAATTCTAAATATTGTAAATAGATGGATCACATCTATATATAAATAATATATATATATATATATACTTATATCACTTTGCAACATACTTCCTTCCCAATATACTCTTGTTTATTCATATGTATTATACAATATAATAAAAATTACCCTGATTTATTCTCACGTGACCATTTTACACCTATCGAAAAAAAAAACATATTTTGTCATAAATAGTTTTAATGATCATAAGTAACTGTTTATAATCATATATTGGCTAAATTGATATTCAGCAGACAACTACAAAGCGCTAGAAAAGTGATTGGTTACTGTTATTGCATAAATCAAACAGTTGGAATATTTAAATTCACAATTTTCCTGAATCTAATCACTATTTATATATAAAATTTCTATCATTGCCGTTTTTTCTTATTTTTTCCCTCGCAAATCGCCGCTAAATCAGAAGAACAGTCTAAATAGTTAAGAATCACCATGATGACAATAGATCCAAAGGTGAAAAAGGGTAAAAGACCGCCAGCATGTGCTCAATGCAGACGTAGAAAGATTGGGTGTGATAGAATAAGACCAGTATGTGGTAATTGTATTAAATATCATAAGAAAAGATGTATTTATCCAGATGAAGATGCTGCAGCCTTTAATGACTATATTAATCAACCTAGTGCACATCCTCATCAAACACATAGAATTAGTAGTAGTGATACAAGTAGTTCTAGTAATAATAATAATGAGAATAGTGTAATTGGTAGCGCATCATTTAAAATTACTAATATGAGTAATCATATCGATAGTAATAAGCATCTACCGAATAATGAGATGGGTATGACCAATACAATGAATTCGCCAGCATTATCATTATCGAGCACTCAATCATCAATTAAAGTGGAACAACCTCTTTTACAACAAGTTAAATTTCACAAAGTTCAAGAGCCGCCTGTATATCAACCACCAGTTATTGTACAACCACAAGTATTTGAAATTCCAAAGGTAAAACATTCAAGAAATAAAAATAATATTCCTATGAACAATGCACAGGATAGTATATCATTGGAACAAATTGGTGGGTATAATACAATGAAACATATGATGCAATTAAATAAAGCTATTCAAAACTTACAAAATAGTGTCTTAATGGATCAAACCTCTGTGAAGTATGATATTATGCCATCAGCTCATAAACAGGACGATATTTTACTAAAAGAAATGGAATATTTGGAGAATCGATTCATTGAATTGCAAAAATATAGAAAGAGAATGTATCCTCATGTGAGTAAGAAAAAACAAAAAACAAAGAAACAAAGAAACGATGGTTCAAATACAACTCAACAAGAAAATACAGCTGTAAATATTACACAACGAACTGAACCAGCGAATTTAAAAGGTGAAGAGATTTTATCTTTTATCAATTTGTATACCGGTGTTCCAAGTGGTAGTCAAAATGAACTACTGATTAAAGACACCCCAAATTCTATTTTCACAATAAATTTTCTTGTTAATCGTGATAGTTATTTAACCAAATACTATGGAGATTTACAAAATTATATTATTGTTAATTTCAAAGACCAATTGACTCAGTTCAAACAAAAACAATTCAATGAGGTGAATAAAAGAATGGGAAACTCTAAAGAAGAAAAGGATTTATTACAACGTTTATTGAATAAATTGACATATGACATACCTGAATCCATTTCACCAGAAAGAGTTTCGTTAATTGGATTTTTGTATTCTACATTAGATATTGAGTTAACGCAGCCTAAACAATTAAAAGAATTATTAATCAAACAATTTATAGAGTATTATGATAGAGATGATACGACAGGGAACCATTTTTCTAAGATAGCCAAATTTGGTACCTTATTAATTATATTATTATTTGATATGATGATCAATAACATTGGTACAGATCCTGAAATTGAAGTGTTAACTAGAAAATTGAATTATATTTCTGATGAAGTTAAAACTATTCAAGATAGATCGGTATTATTAGAAGATTCTAGCATTTTAAAGTTTTTAATATTACGAAATTTCTATAATTGTTTGATTGAAGATTTTGATCAAATTAATTATCTTGATATTGATCATGAAGTTTATTTAGCCAAATGGAGCCAATCTAATCAAATAACAAACGATTTAAGATTCTTAACATTCAGAAATTATATCAATCGAAGTATTTCTACTGGTACCTTACCAAGCATGTTATCACTTGAAGAATTGAAAGAATCTATTATTGATGTAACAAATGTTCCAGAAAAGATTAGGGATATCGAATTATGGGAAAAAGAGATTGCTATATTAACTATGATTGAATCAAGAGGTTCTGGTAGTACATCAATCAAACAATTAAACAAATTGATAAAAGAACTCGAAACGAAATACAAAGAATTGCATGAACATGAAAATGAAACAAATGATATTAGTAAAGTAATTAATTTCCAAAATTATCATAAATTGCATTTGTATATCAATTGCTTTTTGTTATTGCAGTATGAGTTGCTGAAGGATCATGATTCTTTCTATTCTGTATTATTAAAATTACTGAAAAATATGGGTATTATAATCCAAAGACAATTCAGTAGTATCAATTCATGCAAAACATTTTTTATTAAAAAGGACTTTATTATTTTGGAGACTATTTGTGAAATATTATTTTCTTTAGATCTACGTTGTGAATCTATTATTAATGTCAGTAATGAATATTCTAGTGTCTCTGAGGATTTACATCTTGGTATCAAAATTTTACAAGGTAAATTAATTAATTTTTTCTGTAAAATTGTTATTGTATTGCAAGAAAAATATCAATCAAAGAAACCAGCTAATAAATTGAAGATAAAATTACTGAATTATATTAAATGGTTACAATTACAGAAGAAAAACGAAACGCCTAGAAGAAATGGTATGTTGTTATTGACAAGTTCAGAATTAAGTAATCTATCTGAAACGTTCCAAACTGCAAGTAATGTTATCATTGATGAAATTGAAGATGAAAAATTCTACACTGAACGCAAACAAATTATTGAAAAAATCACAACAGAAGCAACTACAGATGCTAATTTCTACGGCCTATCAAAGGATACATTCAATGATGTCTTCGAGGCAATATTTCAAAAGTAACATACCAACATATCTAAATATTATTTTTTTTTTACATAATAAACCAATAAACAATAACCTCAACTGCAGCAAATACATCACATCGTATCAGATCTTCTATTTCTATTTCTGTACATTTTCTCTGTCAAATGTCATAAAAATTGATCTGCATATTTCGTAGATAACGATATGCACGTTTTTTCTTCGGCGTATTGTGGCACACCCAGACACTGCATATTGCCATGCTGCAATAGCGCGGATACCTACGTCATAGTTTAAATTATCCCACATTGTCATTACCCTATTTGGAAACTTATACCGTTTTTGGTATACCTCCCCCGGTTCTCCCTTTTGGTTCATTATTTTACTACGTACCTTTTATTGTATTTTGTGAAAAATCTTATTGTGCAATATTGTTACAACTATTACTTAGAATGTAGTAGCAATACTAGTGTATAATAATACGTAATGAAGTAAAAAGTGTATATATATGACGGAAAGAGAGAGATAGATTAAATAATTTTAATTGTTTGGGGTACTGGACTTTACAAACTTAATATTCTCGACCGTTAGTGAAGAAACAGATATAATTAGAGGCAGTTAACTGGACCCTTTAAATAAGAGAGAAAGAAAATATTTTGAATTTTCATCTTTTTAGTTATTAATTTTAAGAAAAAAAGAAAAAAAATGAAACCAGCTACCATTGTTGTCAAATTAGGTTCCTCATCTCTGGTTGACCCTGAGACCAAGGAACCAAGACTATCTATTATGTCTAAATTAGTGGAAACGGTTGTAATATTGAAGAGACAAGGTCATAAAGTGGTTATTGTTTCGAGTGGTGGTGTCGCTATGGGTCTAAATGCAATGAAATTGGGTAATAGACCAAAAGAAATTACAGAGATTCAAGCTATTGCAGCTATAGGTCAAGGTAGATTGATTAGTAAATGGGATATGTTATTTCAAGAATATCAACAAGAAATTGCACAAATTTTATTAACTAGAAATGATATTTTAAATTGGAAACAATATAAAAATGCTAAAAATACTATATTAGAATTACTGAAAATGGATGTTACACCAATCGTTAATGAAAACGATACTTTATCAATTAGTGAAATTGAATTCGGTGATAATGATACTTTATCTGGTGTCACTGCAGCTTTAATTGAAGCTGATTATTTATTCCTTTTGACAGATGTGGATTGTCTTTATACTGATGATCCAAGAACTAATGCCGATGCTAAACCAATTGTTACTGTTAATTTAGATAGTAAAATCAATCCTTTAAAAGATGTTGATACCTCTAGTGGATCAGGTAGCAATGTTGGAACAGGTGGTATGAAGACAAAATTAATTGCCGCCGATCTAGCAACAAAAGCCGGGGTTCATACAATTGTTATGAGAAGTGAAGAACCAAAAAATATTGTCAAAATTATTGAATATATGGAAACAAAAAAATATGAAAATCTCAAATGTGCTGAAGAAATGGAACTATTAAAATCATTAGAAGTTCCAATGCATACTAAATTTTTAGCCTTTGAAAATGATCTCCGTTTAGAAAATAGACAATTTTGGTTACTTCATGGTTTGGTTACGAAAGGTTCTATTATCATAGATAAAGATATTTATGAAAATATTATGGATGAAAATTCTGATGATAATTCAGAAGATGATCTATCGATCGATTATCAAGGTGGGTTACCTGCTTCCGGTATAATTGATGTCCAAGAAAATTTCCATCAATTGGATTGTGTTGATTTAAAAGTTGGTAGAAGGTTGTCAAATGGTGAATTAGACCCAGAATTCCCATTAAAAATAGTCGGTAGAGCTAGGTGTAGTTATGCAAGTACAGAATTGAATAAAATTAAAGGTATTAGTAGAGGTGAGAGTGTTACCGATTTCTTAGGTTATTCTGGTAGTGATACAGAAAGTCATAACCAATCTTGTACAGAAGTTAATAAGTTAACTGATGACCTTCATGAATGTTGCATTGCTAGTAGAGAAAATCTGGCATTTATTCCTGTATAAATCTTCTGCTAATGAAGAATAACTCAAAATAACGTACGGAAAAAAATAATATGAATCATTAATTTTTTCTTATATTAATATATACAATTTTTTTTGATTTTTAATGAAAAAACTTTTAAATTGTGCTAATTGGATTTTTTCGTCTTTGACAAAATTTGGTAATGGAATCTTCAACATTTTTGCATTATATTGTTGTAGATTCAAATTTTCAATTAATAATTCATTACTAGATTCATTATAAGCCAGTTTTATATCTAATGATGAATTGAGTTCTGAAGTAATTTCAATTCGAAGTTTATATTTATCTGTATTATTTGTCTTTCTCATCATTACATCAAAATTAATATTTGCTTTCTCTATTGCATTTTCTATCTTGGAATTAACAACATTAGATCTTGAATCTGATATATCTTCGATCAGGCTTTTTGATTTATTTGAAATTTGAGAATTAGTTGGAAATAAGGCTTTTAACCCATTTTCATTGTAATCAATTTCCTCATTATCAATTAAATCTCTTTTCATTTGTAGAAAATCTGAAATATCATTCGTTTTTGTATCAGTTTTATCGTCATTGTTATCATTTCTAATTTCTAAAATTGGTAAATTTTCACCTTTAAATTTCATTTTTGGGAACTTGATTAAATCTCTGTGTATCATTAAATTTTCTCTAATTTCTACACTTTCTATACACCATTCAACTAAAATTTCTCTCAATTGAAAATTATTTACATTTGTTAGTGTTTCCACTAAATCTGAATTTATTATGCAATCAAATACTAAACAAGAAGAACCTTTTTTGTCAATATCTGATCTTGATGGAGAAGTTATAATGGGAATCTCCCATTGATTATTCATTATATCAGAGTATGTTTTTGTTGGATTAAATGGTGTGATTGGGGATGGTACATCTTTGGAATGGCAAACATTGATGAACAATTTTGATTGTGGTTCTGATATCAACTTTGATTTAATAACAAAAATCGGTTCAGGTTTTATCTTGATTACTGATTTCTCTGAGAAAGGTCTAATGTAGTCATTCATTACTCTGTGTGTGTGTTTTTTGTTGGTTTGTGTTTTATATATTGGTATTGTGGTTATTTAATCTATCAAAATTTTTTTTTTCTTTCTATTATAAAAATAATTCAAGAATTTATTTTAATAATTTTAAACTATGGAAATGGCAACTAAATGAGAAAAAACAACAACATTTGTCTAAAAAAGAATTGTAGTTTATAAATAAATAAAATAAAATAAAATAAAATAAATATATCAGAGTTGTAAAAATTATTGAAAGAAAAAAACGCTATGTAGATACAAAAGATGCAATTTCACACACATCACATATCTTTCTTTTTGTTGTCATCAATTTTTTTGTCGTTATCAAGATTTTCTAAACTACCTTTAAATTTTTTCAATCTATCGGCTTTTTCAGCGTCTCTATTACTTAAGAATTGTTTATATTCTTGAATATTAACTTTTTTACCATGTTCAAATTCTTTATCCATAGCTTTAAATTTAGTGTCAAAAATTTCATCCCAGAAGGTAAAGAATGGTTGAGCAAAATTATTCTTTAAGCCGAATGGTTGATGATGAATATCATGATAAACAGCATTATTTGGGAAAAATAATTGGAATGGATCTAATGGTAAAACGTAACCTGAATGATCATCGATAGTTTTCATTGTTGCGAAAACGTAAAGGATAATTTGTTCTCTTGGAGTTAATCTTGTTAATAACATTGCAATACCGGTACCTAAAGTATCTAATAAGAAACCTTCGACAGGAGCATTATATAAAGCACCATAAGCGTATGGAATATATAATCTATGATGAACTGAATGGAATAATGAGTATAAAGTACCAGATAAATGCATTAATCTATGTAAGAAAAATTGCCATGTATCAACAATTAAGAAAGCAGCAAAAATTTTCAATAAAGAGAAACCATAATTATAGAAAAAAATAATTGCATTATCATTAATGAAAAATGGAATATTAAATGAATTAAATTTATTAAATAAGAAATTTTTTAAATTCCAAATTTCATTTTGTTCCATACCAGTCATTGGAATTGGATCAAATTTATAAGCGGCATAAGCAACAATAGATTGAATAACATGTTGTAATAAAACTTCTCTTAGTACTTCGATTCTTGAAGCTTTATTAGTTTCATCGACTAATGTCTTTGAATGAATTCTGTAATTTTCAGCCAATTCAAAAGTATCGATGAAATGAAACATACCGGCAAAACACCAGTAAGCGACAACAGGTGCAATAATAGCAATTACACCATCTGGAATACCTTCGAATAAAGTTGGTTTTAATGACAACTTAATAGTTGGTTCAATAGAGGATTCTAAGTAAGATATACCTGTAGCGTTCATCTTTGGAGTTTGATCGACCGCTGTATATCTCTCTCTCTACCTTTGAAAAAGACAAAAAGAAAAAAAACCAAAAAAAATGGATCACCAGTGCTCAAACACACACACACATACACACTTCCACTATATATATATGACTGAGTGTCTCAATCTATCAAGATAAACCAAACTGAAAATTCATTATCAGGCCATTTTCGTACATTTTCTTACATTTTTTGCTTTTTTTGCATTCGATGACAGGCGAGATGCGGTCGCTGTGCGCGTGTTTCTACCAACTTTATAATTTTATATTTTTTTTGTTATCTTTTCTCTTCTTTTTGTGGTAACGCGTCAGTGTGCAGAAGAATGCCCGCACGGACGTTGGTTTTTTTTTTTATTTTTTTTTTCACCGGGGAGACGCGGCAAAACGGGCCCTGCTGCGGTTCGGTTGTCCGCGGAGTGCCAGAACAGGCAATTTATTTCTTTGCTGATTAATCAATAAATTAGATTCGTCTTTGTTTTTTGGGTTCTCGCCACAGTGCAGCCCGCAGGCACGAGATGGTCGGGTTGTATATATTGTTTCTGTCGTTTACGTATACGACGTGCCTGCGTTACATAAACAACCTATCGGCGCGTTTTCCCTTGCCTGTGGGGATGGATAGCACCGTGCACTGCGGGGAGAGGGCCCTCAGTTAGGGTTCGTGAGGCGTGATGATTTGTTTTGTTTTGGTTTTTTTGTTTTTTTTTCATTATGATTGAAGTAATAGATGAGTGAAAAAAGATGTAATAATAATAGGCTGATCTGATCTTTTGGTAAGAGATGAGGAAACTGTTTTGACAGAGACAGACGCAAAGGTAAAAAAAAAATGGACGGGTTCAGTAAGCTGTCTATAACGGAGGAACTAGAGGAACCGGAAGAACAAAATGAGTTGGCAGGATTGTTGGATTTACGAATATCCGATGATTATACACAAAATAGCTATAACCGCATTACAAACAGATTTATGAAATATCTGCCCGAAGTGTCATCTCCATTGAGAAATGATAACAATTTGCATATGGATGAAAAAAATAAGCTTTTTTCATCTGAATTAGATATAGATGTGGATGTGGATATGGATATGGATACCAATGAAGATGACCACATCACCGAAACACCGAAAAGGAAAGAATCTCATGTATTGAAAAATCTTTTATCCCCGACACAACTAGGTATTCAAGCAGCTAAATTAAATACCAATACAAATGAATCAATGGAACTGGAAAAATTGTCACAAATAGATACAATTAAAAATAATCTTAAACAAAAACAAAATGATAAACCAATCCATGTATCAATTAATAATCATAATAATTTTTATTACAATAACGATAACTATACGTCAGATGAAAATTTACCACAACCATGGTCATCAGATTCAATACCATCATCAAAATTTTCATACAATTTAATATCATATTTACAAGTTTTTTCAAATTCTTTGACAGTTTCAATCATCATTATCTTTTTCATCAGTATAATTAAATCAGATTTAAATTCAATTTGGTATAAGGGTCAAAATGAATTGATTAAAGAATCTGAAAATTGTTACAAAAATTACAATATTAACAATTGTCAATCAAATTTTAATTTACCAGCTTTAACTAAAAATTGTCAAGACTGGTTACATTGCATGAATAGAGATAACAAGAAATTATTCGGTAACAAATCAATACTTATGATGAATCTATTTGGTCAACTAATAAACTCATTAATACAACCAATTGGTTGGAAAGCAATCACATTAATCCTACTATCACTAGTAATTTGGCTCTTTACAACAAACTTCCTCATGGGATTCTTCCGTGCCAAATATTATTACAACGATCACAAATCAATATCACCTGATAAAAACAACGATAACGTGCAACAACTATCCGTTGTTCCACGTTAATCATCCTATGATTACCATATAATAAATATTTTTTCGCACTTATAGTCAGTCATTTTCGGAGTTGGCTCCCCGCGTATCTGGTTGGCAATAAAACGGAAGATTGGGAAAAATGGTAGTATATAAAAGGCGCCATCTTAAAGCAATTAAAGGGATACTCTTACTATATCTTGTGGTTCTTTTCTCCGATTGTTGC
Source organism: Kazachstania kunashirensis (assembly GCA_003708465.2). Classification (NCBI taxonomy): domain Eukaryota; kingdom Fungi; phylum Ascomycota; class Saccharomycetes; order Saccharomycetales; family Saccharomycetaceae; genus Kazachstania; species Kazachstania kunashirensis. The sequence continues at coordinate 85,386 of PPOH02000207.1, forward strand.
AAGCCATAATAACAGAGACGGCTTATATATAATATTATACGTGGATTATACAAACCTAGTGCAGTACAATCTGATCTACCCTTAATTTTTTTTTTTGCTATTGTTTTTGCCATTATATATATATATATATATAGAAAAGGATTAAAAAAAACATTTCATATTCATATTCCCTGTCACTTTTAATTCAATTTCTATCTTTACATTATGTTTTTACAAAAAGCTGTAAATTGTAAAGCTGTTCAATTACGTTTGTCAATAACAAGAGCAATGTCACATTTTTCAAATTTGAAAGTACCTCCAACAATTAATAATGAACAAACTAAATTATTTGGTAATACTTCAACTGATACAAAGGATTGGGATTTATTACGTGCTTCTTTATTAAAATTTAATAATACAGCATTGGAAATTCCATTAGTTATTAATGGTCAACGTATTTTCTCGAATAATAATTCAAAGCGTTCAATCATACAACAAGTAAATCCATCGAATCATAAACAAATTTTAGCAAATATTACACAAGCGAATAAATCAGATGTTCAGGATGCGATCAATGCATCAAATTTAGCTAAAAAAAAATGGTATTCCTTACCATTTTATGACAGAGCTGCAGTTTTTTTAAAAGCTGCAGATTTAATTTCAACAACATATCGTTATGATATGTTAGCAGCTTGTATGTTAGGTCAAGGTAAAAATGTTTATCAAGCTGAAATTGATTGTGTTGCAGAATTATCAGATTTCTTTAGATTCAATGTTAAATATGCAAGTGAATTATATTCACAACAACCAACAAATGGTTCAAATGGTGCTTGGAATACTGTAGAGTATAGACCATTGGAAGGTTTTGTTTATGCTGTTTCACCATTCAATTTTACAGCAATTGCAGGGAATTTAGTAGGTGCACCGGCTTTAATGGGTAATACAGTTATTTGGAAACCATCTCAATACGCCGCTTTATCAAATTACCTATTATATACCGTATTAGAAGAAGCTGGCCTACCAGCAGGTGTGATTAATTTTATTCCTGGTGATCCAGAATTTATTACAAATGAATTAATTAAAGATCCAAATTTTAATGCTTTACATTATACTGGTTCAACTGAAATCTTTAAATCATTATATCAAAAAATTCAAACAAATTTAGTTAATGGTACTTATAGAGATTATCCAAGAATTGTCGGTGAAACAGGTGGTAAAAATTTCCACTTAATTCATAACTCAGCTAATCTACCTAATGCAATCTTCAATACAATTAGAGGTGCTTTCGAATATCAAGGTCAAAAATGTTCCGCAACTTCTCGTGCATATTTACCAGAATCAAAAAGTGATGAATTCTTAAAAGATTTAATTGGTGTATTAAATGAAAAGGATTCAAAACTTACACCAACTAATATTGCTGCAGGTGCAATTAGTGGTGGTGATTTACACGGTTTTATTGGTCCAGTCATTCATAAAAGAAGTTTCGATAAATTAGTTGGTGTCATTGAAGAAGCCAAAAAGGATCCAGACTTGGAAATTTTGTATGGTGGTAATTATGACGAATCAAATGGTTATTTCATTAATCCAACAATTATTAAATGTAAAGATCCAAACCATAAATTCTTATCTACAGAATTTTTCGGTCCAATATTAACAGTTTACGAATACCCAGATGATAAATTTGTGGATATTTGTAAGTTAATTGATAAAACAAGTAACTACGGTTTAACAGGTGCATTATTCGCAAGAGATCGTAATATAATTGAAACAGCTAGTGATTTATTAAGATATAGTTCTGGTAACTTCTATATTAATGATAAATGTACTGGTGCAGTAGTTGCCCAACAATGGTTTGGTGGTGCCAGAATGAGTGGTACAAACGACAAATCCGGTAGTGGTAATATCTTAAACAGATTCGTAAGTATGAGAAATGTTAAAGAAAACTTTTATGACATTACAGGATTCAAATATCCATCAAACTATGATTAGATCACTTTTAGACACATACATCTTGTATTATTATGTCTTTTAAAGTATTACGTAAATAAATATCTAAATAATATCCTCGTATATTTGTTCAATAAAAATTATATTCAATGCCTTTTCATATTTTTTTTATATATAATTAATTACCGACATATTTATTATTTTATTCTACAGAGAATAGTCCGAGATTTATTAAAGCATCAATATTTTAAAAAGAAATCAATAAAATCAAGGAAACTAGATTGTAAGTTCACAAGAAAGAAAAGAATAGTGTAGATAATCATAGTGTCATCAATTGAGCTATGCTTAAATTATTTCGGATTACACCACTTCAATCTCGTCAACTATACAGATCATCTATCTTATTGAAGAAGAAACCAGGTAAGGGACCAAGTCACAATAAAAATGAAGCTTCTGAATCAAATGCTGAAGAAGATGAAGTTATATTGGTAGATGTCAAACAATATGTAAATGAAGCTAATGATAGATATTCTCAAACAGTGGAGTTATTTAAGAAGAAACTGAATGAAGCTAAACAAGGTAAGACAAACCCACAAATTTTCGATCAATTAAAGTTCCAAAATGGTAGTTTATTCACTGACGTTGCAAGTACAAGTTCTCGTGGTAAAAATTCATTATTAGTAACTGTATTTGATCCAAAGGAAACGAAAAATGTTATTAGTTTGATTATGGGTGCAAACTTGAATCTAAATCCAGAAAGAATACCAAATAATGAGCTGCAATTGAAGATTGCTTTACCACCACCAACAAAAGAATCTCGTTTAACATTAGTAAAAGATGTCAAACAAATAACTGAAGATTTTAAGAATTCTGCGAACTTTAAATATTCTTTAGGTTTCATTAGGAGAGATATATTAAATAAGATGAAATCGTTTAATAAGAAAGAAACTGACGTTTCAAAAGTTTTAAAAACCCTCGAAACTACACATAAGGTTTATGTAAACAAATTACAAGATCAATTGAAACAAATTGAGAAAAGTATTATGAATTAATATTAAAAATACTCAGAAAACTATCCTATGAAGATAAATTATATTGAATCTATTTTATAACATCAAATATATGTATATCCAATTTTATATAAACACAATTTCACCTGTAAATAAATGTGACAATTTCTATTGCTATTTACGATAGTTTCAAGCTTGTGTGGCTAAGGAAAAGATAGATTTAACTCTTTGCCAGATAGATGGTGTGTAGGCACCAGTAATAAAAGCCTTAACGAAATTCCATGCCTTTTGATTAGTGTTATTGATTGGATAATCTAATGGTGGTGGAATTTGAGTGGAAACAAAAGGTAATGTGTCATAACAAATACTTTTAGCGTTACATAAACCTAATAAACCTTCCTCACCACCAAATTTACCATAACCAGAACCATGAATACCACCAAATGGTAATTGACAAACGTAGAATGTAGCAAAATCATTAATTGCGACGTTACCAGTCTTTAAATTATTGGCAACATAATTACATTCATTGAAATCTTTACCGAATACTGAACCACCAAGACCAAATTCTGCAGAATTGGCTAATTCAATACAATGATCAGTATTATTAGCCTTCATCATAACTAAAATTGGTCCGAAGACTTCATTGTTAGCAATTTTCATTTCTGTTGTGACGTCAACTAATAATGTTGGCTGGAAATAATGACCTTCCGGATATTTATGATGAGAATAACGAGAACCACCGGCTAGTAATCTAGCACCTTTAGAAACAGCATCTTGTACCAACTCTTCTAATTGTTCAAATCTATTACCAGAGACCATCGCTCCCATATCAATACCTTCTAATTGATCGATATCAGAACCAAGTCTTAATGGATTTTCTGTTAATCTTCTTTGTAAAATCTTTACCAATTCATCGTAATTCTTTGCTGAAACAATAACCCTTTCAATACCAATACAATTTTGACCTGCTGATTGAAATGTACCTCTTAAAATGATAGATGATAATTTTTCCAAATCTTTCACTGAATCCAAAACAATAAATGCATCCTTACCACCTAATTCAACTACAACTGGAGTTAATGAAACAGCAGCACATTTTAAAATATGGTGAGCAATAGGTTGACTACCAATAAAAGTGATATGTTTTAGACCCGGATGACTTGTGAAATAGTTTGCAGCGTCATCACCATGTTCTCTTGGTGGTAAACAGTAAGCCAATTGAATTAAATCTTCGTTTTCGCCACAAGCTTTTAGACATTCTCTAACCAGTTGAATGAAAAATTCTGAAGACCAAACGACTTGTTCTGAACATTTTAAGACGATAGAGTTACCAGTAAATAAAGCTGCAATAATTGGACCTAGTAAATTATGGAATGGATAATTCCAAGAGACAATTGCAGAGACAACACCTAGTGGTTCGTATCTGACTTCTGCACCTTTATACCATTTCATGAAAAAATTTGTTGGACCTGAACGTTTTGATGGTTGTAGAACGGATGGACCATGTTCAATTACCCATGCTAATTTTTCTAAAGTGACTAAAATTTCACCCATTGATGCATCTAGCATAGTTTTACCGGAATCACGACATGCGACTCTTGCGATTAAATCTTGGTTATCAAGGATATAGTTTCTCAATGAAGTTAGGATACGAATTCTACTTTGAATAGTGGAGTTATTAAATTCTAATTGAGCATTGTTAGCTTTGTTAATCATATCATCAATTTCTGCTGATGTCTTTGATTTGAATTTCCCTAATAATTGACCTGTAGCAGGACAATAAGCTTGAATCAAATTTGGATCATTTGGATCTATAATTGAAGGAGGAAAAAGACGAACTTCTGATTTCCAATTTTGACTAGCAGCTTCAGGAATTGGAATAGAGAATTTTACAGGGATTTCATTTGGATTTTTATAATTTAGACAGAATATAATTTTATAGAAAACATAAATTGTGAAACATGATGCAACGAATGTGAAAAATGTAAGAACTTGTGGATGAGTATTTAAAATCAATTGTTCTTGATTTCTAAAGATTGCGAAATTATGTTGATTATTCTTAATCCATTCAGCAATATGCTCATGAACAGAAGAATTTAATTGTTTCAGCATCTCACTACTGAGGTAAATATTGGACATTATTCCAGAAGTAACCAAAAGCAAAACGAATACTAAACAGAAACCTAAATGAAACAATTCCTTAAATTAACCAAATATATAATCTACAATCAATCGAGGGAGTTATTTTATTCAGTTTGAACCGATGTTTTTTCTTCTGCAGCCTGCCTCGTCGTTCCTCACATTAGGAGTTCGTTCGTTTTTTTATATTCTGCTGGAAATATCGATGTCATGGAAACATACCTTGTGCATAAGCAGATCAAAGCAGAACAAGTCAGAGCAAAACAGGTTGTATAGATGAACTTATTAAATTGGAATTAGTTTATTCTATGTATATTATTTGTGTTTTGTTTTGTTTATAAAAATATAGTGTATGTATATATATAAAAAAAAGGGAACAACTGAACTGTGATGGTTCATCTTGTTGAGTATGTGAAATAGTTCAGCACAGGGGAAAACATATATGTGTACCTTTCAGGATATCCTCAACCTTAATGAAGATGAAATGGGGATACTATACATCACCAGGATGTCATTACAATTGTGCAACTGGTAGACATGTGATTAAATGTAGGTAAAATGATGTTTTTCCTGTTCTATTCAGCATTTAGCGTTGACATGCATTTCTGGGTTTGGATTAGTGACAGCAGAGACTAATAAATCGATGACATCCTGGGTCTTATTCTTTGAGATAATCTTGATTTCTTCCAATTCATTCTGAACGTCTTTTTCGGCATTTTTTTCCAATTCAGCGGTATTACCAACGTTCTTGGCCTCAAAATCCTTCAATTCTTGGTCTTTTTTAGTTTTGTAAGCTTCGATATCCTTAGCGGCATCAGACTTGGCTTGTCTCAATTTATCTTGTCTGTACTTTCTGGCCTCAGAGACGATCTCATGGGCTTCCTTTTCAGCTTTCAATAGAGTAGCAATACCATTTTGTTGATTTTGTTGGGACTAATAGCAAAAAAAAAAAATGTAATGTTAGTAAAAACTCAATAGCAATATATTGATGCAGTGAGTGGAAACCACTTCCTTTACCGCCCCCACTCACACAAATAACAACAACTGCACATACCATGACGTGTACACAGGTGAATTTCACTACTTAACACTGACAATTAACATTTCAAACACTATCAACCATTCCTTCAATGGCAGTTTTATACTCACAAGTTGCAACTTTTAATGGTTGCCGTTTTTTTTTTGGTTTGGCACATTAATATCACGCTGCACGAGGTATGCGAATCTATTGATAATCTATTATTGTATAGTATAGTATAGTATAGTATAGTTATATGTTTGTTTAGTACTCGAGGACACGCACGTACTGGTATGCTAGGTTGCAGAGGTAATCTAGCCCTGCAGTGTCGTCGAGATGTGTGTCCAGCGTGTCTTGCGATATTTGGAACTCTTTGATGGATATGCCATTGAGTAGTTCCTTCACGGTATCTATCTTGTTGTCGAATTCTTGTTGTGTCTTGGAAGGTTGAGTAGCTGTGTCCTCTATCTCTATCACTAGGCCCTTAAATCCCGTTGAGGAGAATAGGTTGACACATCTGATTATACACGTCATTGTCTTGAATGTTTCACCGGCATCACCTTTCAGTATCTGTCTTTGTTCCCACATATTTGTCAATTTGTTTGTTATCAATGCATCAAAGGTATCTGGGAATCCCGTACTACAGTCATTTTCAATTAAGTTCTGCACTTTGCTATTATTAACATCCGAGCTCGTCAATATACCCATCCCATTCTTAACCATCACTGTATTATTTCCATGATGTGAAAAATTTATAGAATACATCAATTTGGAATTCTGATCTGAATAATTCACAATCTGTGTTCTATAGGTTCGAAACTCAACGGACCACGTATCTTCAAGTGATAGCAATACATTTGCCAACGAATCCCTGAAATCTATTAATGTAGATGGAGCAGCTCTTTCCACAAATATAACACTATATTTAAAGGATCTTACCTGTTAGTAAAACAGTTTAAAACATAAAGAATAAACAAAAAAAAAATAATAGAATCACATACGCTGTTCTGACCATCAATATCCCACAACTCAATTACTCACAATTATACTACTTGCTTTTAATAATCTAATTAGACTGTTAGTATATCGACTCTTTTTCAAAGGGCTTTTGTTCAATTTTGTAATCATTTTTTTTTTATTTTTTGACATTTTTAGCAATACAAAAATAATTTAACTTGATGGATTGAGAGGAAAGAAGGTGCAAGTTTAGTTTGTGTAAGACTTCTTTGGAGGTAAAAACAATTATTTTCATTTGTGCAACGATGGATTTATTAGATGGATTTATTTTGAGTGGATTCTGCTTACTTATAATTATTTACTACAAGATAGAAGCAATTAAAGCAATATTATTAGGCGAAAATGATGAAAGTATTTCAGTTTTAGCTGGTTCTGGTTCAGGCAGTAGAGAAATTGCAACAGTAATGCGAGAAAATGATAAAAATTTCGTTGTGTTTTATGGATCTCAAACTGGTACAGCTGAGGATTATGCAAAAATGTTCGCTAAAGAATTAGTAGGTAAATTCTCATTAAAAGTAATCTGTGCTGATTTAGAACATTTTGATTTCGAAACATTAAATGAATTACCTAAGAACTCTATCGTTTCATTTTTCATCTCAACATATGGTGAAGGTGATTTCCCTGATAGTGCTGTACCATTCGAAGAATTTTTACTTGCGTTGCATGAACCAGATCAATCGTTGAACAATTTGAAGTTTACAATGTTTGGTCTAGGTAATTCAACTTACGAATTCTTCAATAATGCGGCCCAAAAGGGTGCCAAGTATATGTCGGAAAGTGGCGCTACTTTAATTGGTAAATTAGGTGAAGGTGATGATGGTGCAGCCACTACAGATGAAGATTATTTAGCCTGGAAAGAATTGATATTCGAAGATATTAAAGAAGCTCTAAAATTACACGAACATGAACAAGTCTATGAAGCTTCTTTTAAGTACGATATATTAACTGGTAAAGATGTAGATATGGACAAAATTTCAATGGGTGAACCTTCTAAACAATATTTACCGTATAATAAAGTACCATTCAATAATGAATTAAACGTTCAAGTTGGTCCATTTGATGCTTTTATTTCCCATATTTAGCACCAATTATTAAATCAAAGGAATTATTTCACGAAGACGCTGACCGTAATTGTATTCATGCAGAATTTGATATATCAGGTTCAAATATCAAATATTCAACAGGTGATCATTTAGCTATTTGGCCATCAAATCCAGACCAAAAAGTTAAACAATTTTTATACGCCTTTAATTTAGATGAAGATGAAATGTTTAATCTTATTCCAGTCGATTCCACAGTTACCTTGCCATTTCTTTGTCCAACCACTATCGGTTCAGTGGTAAGATATTATTTGGAAATTACTGGTCCAATCTCTAGACAATTCTTCAGTGCTTTAATCCAATTTGCTCCAAATGATGAAATAAAAGAAAAATTAACAACATTATCAAAAGATAAAGATCTATTCTCAGTAAATGTAATTTCAAAATCATTAAATATTGCTGATGCAATTTTATATTTATCTGACAATGAACCATGGAACTCAATACCAATTGAGTTTTTAATCGAGTCACTTCCATTATTAAAACCACGTTATTATTCCATTTCATCATCAGCTTCTAGTGAAAAGCAAACAATTCATATCACAGCGATCGTAGAGCAAAGTGGAGGAGATGATTCCACAGGTGTCAAATCTACCTATGGTGTAACTACTAACTTGATTAGAAATATTCAGTTAAGACAAAATAATGACGAAAAAAGAATTGCCGAATCGAGAGTTAGTTATGATTTAGATGGTCCTCGTAATTTGTTTAGTGATTTCAAATTGCCTATTCATGTTCGTCGTTCAACTTTTAAATTACCATCAAATCCAAAGACACCTGTCATTATGATTGGTCCTGGTACCGGTATTGCACCATTCCGTGGGTTTATTAGAGAAAGAGTTAAATATTTAGAATTGCAAGCTGATTCAAATATTAATTTAGGTAAACATTTATTATTCTATGGTTGTCGTAATGAGGATGATTTTCTGTATAGTGATGAATGGCCATCTTATGCAAGTGCTATGGATGAATGTTTTGAAATGTTTACAGCTTTTTCTAGATTACCTGAACAACCAAAAACATATGTTCAGGACTTATTAAAAGAACAAGAAAACCTTGTGATTAGGTTACTAAAAGAAGGTGCTTTTATTTACGTTTGTGGTGATGCCAAGGGTATGGCTCAGAGTGTCCATGCTGAGTTTGTTAGAATCTTATCTCGTGGTATGGGTATTTCTACTGATGAATCTACGGAAATGCTTAAGATGTTCAAAACTAGTGGCAAATACCAAGAAGATGTCTGGTAAAAAAATCAAATTTGTCTTCTTTCTATAGTATAATATATTCTGATTTTCGGTGTAAATATTCTATGTATGTATATATTAACGTGATTATTTTAACTACTGTGTCTTCATTATTAAACCCCTACCATTGTGATCATTATGATTTAAAAATTTCAAAATTATGATTATGCTAATTGAATATCTATATATAAATGTTTATTCAAAACTATAAATGACGGTAAAGCTAATTAAAAATCAATTCAAGATGTTTCACGTGCATTTTCTGAACTTAGAAGGACAGAATATTTATCTCTTTTCTTATTATCTTCTTTGACCAACTCCAGTATTTGATCGGTAATCTTTTCTGTAATATTATAAGCTTTATGGCAACATTCCATTAGAGTTAAAGCATCCATTGGCAAACCACCAGCTTTTGAAACTTGTACGACCTCTCTATTTTTATTCAAAGTGACTGTTAATACACCTTCTCTCAATAGTTCTTCTTTCAGAGTTGCATCTATTATGACAATTTCTGTATTATTTTCACCTTTAATATTTTCTTCAGTGTCTTGTGGATTGAAAAACGAAAATGTTACACAAATTGGTACATGTAAAATACCCAATGGTACTGGTTCTCTTTCATCAATTGGATGAACAATGATTTTTTCACCATGTACTGTAATATCTGGTTTTTTATAGTGAATTAAACCTGCCATGACAGCGATACATGATGCATCGACAAAACCACCATCGCAATCTAAGAAATGAACGTTAGCTCTAATGGCCCAACACTTACTACCAGCCACAATACATAGCCCCTCGATATCCAAAGCACCTGATCTTCTAACGGCCTTTTCAATAATTCTTGATATTAGTACTTCATCTTCACCTGTATTGTTTCCATTTTCGAATTGTGGACCTGCCATTGGTGTACTTTCAGTTGAGATGAAAAAAAGACCTTCAAAGGGTCTGTCTTCGTAAGGTTCAGTGATTGAACTACTTATTTTACAATGTACTTTAGTCTTCCCCATCTCTACCATAACATCACCATATTCTTCACCAAATTCAATTTTAACATCACGGAATTGATCAAAACTACGACCGTCCAGTCTGTAATTCTGTCTCAACGTTTCAAGAATAAAGGCAGACTCAGAAGTTGAAACTTCAATATCCTTAGCCATACTAACAATACACAATTAACACTATAACACAGCTCACTGCCTTTTAAGACACCTCAAACTTCCACATCTTAACCCATCGAATACACGATAAAAATTCTTCGATAAATTTTTCAGTCTGAAAAATTATATAGATCGATGACCTCCAACAACGTTATAAATGACATGCCATGATAATACAGACAAATAGCACATGTATTACTAGATCTTAATCTTCGAAGATTAAATAATTAACAAAATTTAAAGCAGTCACAACAATCGTTTATTTAGAGAGAATGCAGCCCATGCCCTTAGTAATCAAGATCAGTATTATCAATCGAACGAGGAGTTACCGTAATTTTGGGTCTTTTGATCGTTATTTCGCATTTTTTGTTTCGTTTAGTGGAATTCTGAGGGATTCTATCGGTATTATCGAGACAAAAGAGGTTAAGTTTTAACGATCATGACATAGAAATTTATTTATATTTAAAATAGACAATTTTAGTATCAATTAATAAATTGCATTAGTTTTATAAATTATTGTAATTGTTTTGTAAATAGGTAGTACAGAATAATCGAAATTGAATCCGGAGTCTTCACAATGAGTATACAATTTTGTTTAAAGGTCGTATTCTCGACTGTAGTAATTATCTTAGCATCAAATTTTATTTTAACCAAATTTGTGCTGAACTTTAAAAGGGATCTGACTGATATAGCATTAAATGAACAATCGAATATTACTACTGTACGTAAACAGAATGAAACTGCCCATTATAGAAATTTTTTGGTTCCTGTGGGATTCCCTCTAACTACAGGTCTAGGTTTATCATTGGGTTACAGGATCAGAAATGGTAATTTCATGGATGTTTGGAAAGCAATTATGGATGTTAGTATTGTCAAAAACAATTTTATTAAATTCGATAACACCAAAGATAAAAAATACTCTTTATCTGAAATTAATGGTATGGCTCATCATATTATTGAAAATGTATATAAGAAAAATGACGTTCAACAAGTTGGAATTAATATTTCTGCTTCCAGTATTGAAGGGTTTGTTCTTAGTGTAGCTTCTATGATTCATTCTGTTCGAGAAACAAATTCAAAAGGTTTACTACATTATTTAGCATCTGTACCACGTCAAAAAATGGATGAAGTTGATATATTAGTAATTGATTCGTGGCAAGCTTACAGAATGCTAAATAACAGTGAACATTGGTATAAATTAATCATTGTTTGTGATGAAAATAATAGCATTCTAAGACCAAAAGATATAAAGGCAACTAATATTACGACATGGAACGAATTAATTGAAGGTTATTCTAAGAATTCAGAATTTGAATATGATCCACCAACTGATAATTCAGATGAACTTAAAAATTTCATGAATATCACTTCTTCTTCAAATATAACTACATCATTCAATCAACTAAATTTGGTTAGTAGTGTATCTGCTTTCATTAAGAGTTTCCCATTAAATAATGAATTAAGTTCAGATGACATCATCACAAGAGTAAAAGATTCTTTTTCAATCGTAAATTCTAATATTCAAATATGGCCTAAACTTCTTTCAGTATTATTACTAGGGGGTTCCGCTCAATTCATCGAATCATCAAAATTAACGCTTGATGACTTAGAAGGTACCACTTTACTAGTAACCGATCCAAAGGGGCTAAGTGATATATCCAAAAAAATAAATCCTAATAAATCAAGCTCAATTAAATTATCTTTAACTACAGCATTATTAAGTGAAGGTATATTCACTAAACTTGGCAAGTCAAATCCAAGACAGATAAAAAATTTACGTAGTATATACCTTTCCGAAGAACTAACACAGGAAAGTAGTATATTATCGTTCACTGCAAATATACCGCAATTATCAAAGGGCCAGCTGGGTTCCAAATTTTCCTCAACACAACTTAATTATTTCAGAGCTACCTTTGGATCTCGTTTAGTTGTCGAACTATATTGTCCTTATATTGTCTTAGGTCCAATTGCTCAAACTAATTTCTTTGATTACAGAATTTTACCAAATACTGTCGACGACCGTGTCACTTGTTTAGGATCTTTAACAACCTCTTTAGAAGGTAAAATGATAGAAACTGAAAATAATGAAACACTTGACATTGAGAAAAGACAAGGTATGTTAAGTATTCGTGGGTTTACTATAGGGAAACCGGTTGGGGAGAAACGTTTATCTGATGCTGCAAAATTAAGCGACGATATTGCTGGCGGTGAAGGTTGGCTACCATTAGTAGGTGTATTTGGTCTATGGGGACAAGATGGTTGTCTTTATTTATACAATTGATCAGTCATTAAATTTTATCATATTCATTATGTTTATAACTTTCTATAAAATCTGCTTTATTTATTACATTCTTTACAACTTTATACATATCAATTGCATGTTATTCTCAGAACTAATATGGTATGCATTAATCATATTGTAATTTTCCTTCGACATTACTCCAGAAGTCTTGGATATATTTTTTTTGATCAGCATTTATTGAATCACACGTACCTCTAACTGCTAGGTATGTTCTATTGTCAACTTCGATATTCCATTCACCATTATTAGCACCTACAATTCTACCACCAGTTTCAGCAAGAATACACCAACCAGCACAAACATCCCATGAATAACAACCACCATCCCAGTAACCATCCAAGTAACCCATAGCAATATAAGCTAATGACATTGCAGAAGAGCCTAAATTCCTGAAACCATGAACAAAACCACCATCAGCTGAAAGTAGATTCTCATACGTTCTCATTTTTGTCCTAAAGTTTTCACCTTCTCTTGCAGAACCTGGTTGCAATGCAACAATGGATTTACTAATGATTAAAGGACCCATGGAGTTGATCTTAGTCTTATAGTCATATTCTTCTTCATTAATTCTAACACCGTTATCCTTAGAAGCAGATATCAAAAGATTCAAATGAGGATTATATATGACACCCACAACAGGAACCTTGTTAACGGTTAAACCAATCGATGTACAACTGAAAGGGAAATCATGGACAAAATTTGTTGTACCATCAATTGGATCTACAATGAAAGTTGGTTCATCGGTAATTTTTGTAACACCTTTAACATAGCCTTCTTCTCCTACAAATTTGAAACTAGGGAACTCCTTTTTTAAAGAGTCCCATATCAGTTTCTCAACTTGCTTATCTATGTCTGTCACAATATCCACTTGTCTGGAACCTGTCTTCAAATCATAATTCGTTTGAGTGCCGGACTTAGTTTTAATTATAGGACCAACCTTCTCTACAGCCAAGTTACACAGAAATTTTTCAATGTATATTAAATTAATAGTCATATTGAATGTTTTGCACTTAATATACGAAAAGGTAGTTAGGAATGTCAATATTTTATAACTTTAATGATCTGATCGGTCCAAGTGCTTATGTAAAATTATAATCTGAAGGCAATCGAAGTATCGGCACATCATCGATATTTTCGGCTAAAATGTAAAGTTTTTCCGTTGGGACATTTTTTATATGTCATAATTAATAGTCATACATAATACGTAGTAAGATATATTATGTAACATAAAATATATATGAAGTTGGGAACTTATTTTCAGCTTAAGCCAAGTATTTCTTTTCCTTTAGGTATGTTTCAACATCTTCACTGTCTCTAGATACCCATTGAGCCTTGGATTTGACGGTGTCAATGGCTTGAGCTAAGTTTTGATCATAACCTTTGGTTGATTTATCCTTGAAGAATGCATTAATTTCATCGATATCATTGTAAGATGTGAAACCAGAAATGGATACATTTAGAACATGGCCTAATAATGGGGAACCAGGTTGTAATCTCTTGACAATTACATCGAAGTTTTTTTGTAACCAGTTCCACAAGGTTTGAATACCTTCCTTATGGCTTCTCATACCAATCATTGGAGTGTAGACGTCTTGATTCAATACAGTACCATCTAACAAGTAACCTAAGGTTCTTTCCATCAATTCTGGTTCAGCAAATCTACCTAGGGATTTTAATGAAGCGATCTTTTCATCAGAGTTGGATGGATTTTTATAAATATTTAGTATTTTTTCATAGTTTTCAACACCACCATTCTTTGCAACGATTGTAAAAACTGTTGGTTTAATTAATGCTGGAATAGCAGTATTGTCACCTTTAACAAACTTATTAAACATTTCTAAAGCTGCTTTAATAACAGATTCATCATCAGAAGCAGCAGCAGTGTTGAATAAAGTAACCTTTAAACGTTGAGTATCATAAGAATCAGTTTCCTTAAATTCCCAGCCTAATTTCTTCACTTTACTTGAAACTAAATCTTTTAAGTATTTCTTTAAAGCGTCTTGAGTCTTTTGATCTTCAAAAATCCATGCGGAACGTAGAGAACCAATACTGTTAGACATTTGTTCCCAAACAACAAAAGAATCTTCATCCTTCCAGTCGGAGACTAAATCTAAGAAGCTTTTAGCGGCAATATAGCCAGCAGAGGTCAAATTCTTAGCATCAGCAACTAAACCAGTACGATCTTCAACTGATAATAAATTTCTTTGCTTACCAAAAGTAGCCCATCTCTTTGGTGGGTAAGCGGTTATAAAGATACCAGCTTGGTCACTGTTAACTTTATAGAAATCAGTATTCTTTATTTCAAATGATTTAACTTTTTCGTCCAAGACTAAAGTATTATCAACACCATCCTTTGTTTTAATGGATAAGAAAACAGGGTAAGTAGTTAAATCTTCTTCTGGTAAAACATCACCTGTACTTAAGTAACGATGTTGTACAAAAGTTAATTTATTTTCACCTTCAATAACGGTTAAAAGTGGGAATCCAACTTGTTTTGTCCATATATTCATAACTTTCTTAACATCTTTACCTGATTCTTTGGATAAATAATCCCATAAATCTTCAGTCTTGGCATTACCGTATTTAAAGTGGTTCAGGTAGTGTGAGACACCTTTAATAAAAGTTTCTTCACCTAACCATTTAGAAATCATTCTTAATAAAGAGGAACCCTTTGAGTAAGAAATAGCATCGAAAATTTGGTTAATTTCGTCGGCACTCTTGACTGAAACTTCAATTGGATGAGAAGATCTTAAGGAATCTAAACCGATAGCTCGTTGTAAATTGTCCGCAACGTATTGTTCCCAGACTTTCCATTCTGGTTGGAAGTTATTACAAGCGTACCATGACATCCATGTAGCGAAACCTTCATTTAACCATAAACCTTCCCACCAGTCCATAGTAACTAAGTTACCGAACCATTGATGAGCTAATTCATGTTGAATAACTTCAGCGACTCTTTGGATACGATCTAATGAGGAATTTTTTTCATCTAGTAAAAGATCAATTACTCTATAAGTGACTAAACCCCAATTTTCCATAGCACCAGCAGAAAATTCATGAACAGCAACCATATCCATTTTTGGTAATGGATATTCGATATTGAATGTTTTCTCAAAAAATTCTAAAGTTCTTGCACCTAAATCAGCTGCGAATTTACCATTATGTTCATCACCTGGTGTTGCATATATTCTTACAGGAATACGGAAAGATGTATTTTCGACGTATTTTAATTCTGCAACGATGAATGCAACTAAATATGTTGACATATCAGGAGTAGTATGGAAATGGGTATATTTTTTACCTTCAGAGACAAATTCTGATTTAACATCCATATTAGATAAATGAGTTAAAGATGGATCTGAAATTAAAGCGACATTAAAAGTAGCTTTTAAATTTGGCTCATCAAAACATGGGAAAGCTCTTCTTGCATCTGTTGCCTCCATTTGAGTAGTAGCCATATATTTAGTTTCGCCAGTAACTTTATCCTGGTATTTAGCTCTATAGAAACCAGCCATTTGATCATTTAGGATACCAATGAATTCGATCTTTAATTCAATCTCTTTAACAGAAGCTAAAGTACCCTTTGGGAAATGGAACTCGGCGGTTTGCAATTCCTCGTTCAATTTAATATCGGTAGCTTTAATATTTGTTTCACCAATGGTAACAGATTTGTATTCAATTTCAAAAGAGTTCAAAATAATGATATCTTTTGTTGAATCGTTAATCTTCAAAGTGATGTTAGTCTTACCATTGAATTTGAAACTTTCAAAATCAGGCTCGAATTGCAAGTCGTAATGCAATGGTCTAACATTAGTTGGTAAAACTTCACGATTAGACATTATTAACTGTGGTTGTTTGCCTCTATTGAAATCTAAAAGAAGAGAAAAGAATAGAAAATAACTGCATTAATGAAAAAAAAGAAAAAATAAAAAACTGATTCCAGCAGCTTGTTATTTTATCATCTGTTGGACAATCTCGTTTCCAGGTTCTGAACTTCCACGCAAAATTACGTACAACAAGACAAGGCAATACTGGAAAAAAAATGTGTCAAATCTCAAATTGTCAATTGGATGGATGACTTAATCAAGGAACGAAGATACGGTTGTTTTTAATATTCTGTACTCATCTGTTCGATGCTTCTTGAATGTAATGTTGCTACCAATACTCTTGAACAAGATTGACAACTGATCTGAAAGGATAACACTCAGCCAATGTAAAAAGTAAGATCCCAAGAAGGATATAAGAAGCGGCATAAGTAAATATCCTATCCGCAGTTTTATTGGGATATCATATATATATATCTGGTATTGTACCTCATGCCACACAATACAATCCATTAATTGTATTACAGAACAGGGATCTCATCTCTACTTTCTCTACAGAATACACAGTAGCATTTGTTATACGGCTCTCTTTGGAAGAAAAAGAAAAAAAAAAATATTTCAACTAGACTAAGCAGGTGTGCCACTCGAGGAAGCGATGCGTTTCAAAGTATTTTAAAGATTTTATCGAATTTAGCATTTATATAAAAATGTCCTGAATCCCAGTTAAAGCATATGTTGGTATACTGACATTACTTGAGAATTCTATGGCAATAAAATCTATTATATGAGAAGATAAAACTAGAAATAAATATGAGTTTAAATACAAGACAAACAGATTCAGTAGAAATGGATTCCTCATTGGATAAAATAGATACTGAAATAGATAATTTGACATATGATATCTCGGGAAGATCCTTTAATCTACTGCCAGAAAATGAAGATTTGAGCCATAAATTGGAAAGATTGTCTACAATAACTACAAAAGACATATTAGAGAAAAATGTTACTGAATATGAGGTAACATTTACTATTGATGGACCTCCAGATGCAGAAAATGTTACCGCATTTTTTTCAATTTATCGTAAATATTATATATCTGCGTTACTTACTTTTACTTCCATGGTAATAACAATGATTTCATCTTGTTGGACTTTCGTATCTCCTCATGTAATGTCAAAATTTGGTATTTCGCATGAAGTAAGTATCCTAGGTCTAACATTATACGTTTTCGGTTTAGCTTCCGGTCCATTATTTTTATCACCTATTAGTGAATTATATGGTAGAAGAATCACATTTATCTTTTCGTTAACTTTAAGTATTATTTGGCAATGTTTAACTACATGGTCAAAGACTATTGAAGGTGTAATGTTCGGAAGATTTTTAAGTGGGTTTTTTGGTTCCAGTTTCATTAGTGTCGCTGGTGGTTCTTTTAGTGATATGTTTGACAAAAGTCAAATTACTATTCCTATAGCATTTTTCACATTAGCTGCTTTCTTAGGTCCATCTATTGGGCCAATTGTTTCTGGTGCTTTCTATACAACAGATTATCGTTGGACATTTGTTACTATGATTATCACATCAGGTGTTTGTCTAATTCTAATTATTTTCACAGTCCCAGAAACTTATAAACCAATGTTACTAATTAATAAAGCTAAAAGATTGAGAGATGAAACTGGTGATGATCAATATGTTGCCCCATTAGAAATTGTTCGAAAAGAAACTTCCATTTTTTCAGCGGTACTATTATCAGCAAGAAAACCATTTGCTTTGCTATTTAGAGATCCAATGATGGGTATTTTATGTTTTTATACCGGTTTTGAATTAGCAATTATTTACTTGTATTTCGTTGCATTTCCATATATCTTCGAAACAGTTTATAATTTTGATGTGATGGAAGTCGCTTGCGCTTATATTGGTTTAATGGTTGGTATGATTCTTGCTGCCTCTACCTCTTTGATTATACAAAAAAGATATATTCGAAAGGTAGAAGCTAATGGCGGAATCAGTACACCAGAGATGAGATTTGAACCTCTATTTTTGGGTGCATTTTTAACACCAATCGGTTTAATGATATTTGCATGGACGTGTTATCCAAATGTTCATTGGATTGCTCCTATAATTGGTAGTGCTATCTTTGGTTCCGGTGTCTTCTTCGTATTTGTTGGTATTTTCAATTACACAGTCGATGCTTATAGAAGATACGCTGCATCAGGTTTAGCATGTAACGCATTTGTTAGATGTATTATGGCGGGGGGTTTTCCACTATTTTGTTTTACAAATGTACAAGGGTATGGGTATCAATTGGGCAGGGTTTTTCATTGCAATGATTTCCATATTACTAATCCCAATCCCATTCTTATTCACAAAATATGGTCCTTATTTGAGATCTAAATCCCCTTACGCCTGGGATGAATAAGTTTAGCATTCAAGAAAAAGAAATTTTATAATTCAGCTTCAGTTATTAGCATCAATGATAGATATCTGTCCATCATTAATTTAAGAAATTAAACATATTAAATTCACTTATATGATAGGCATTTTATTCTTATTCTATCTTCTATATTAATACGTCAAACTTTGCATATTTTATGCATTTGTGCCTTTGCATCGCATAATTTAATTATTTATTAATAATAAACAGCCTGAAAATTTTTTTTTATTTCATTTTTTTATTATTATGTAAATAGAATCGCTGCGCAAATTTCTTCGCATCTCTTGGAAAATACGTAATCTCCAGATCCAAATTATATAATCTCGAGTCCTGATAGTTTGCATATATATAAAGAGAAAACATTCGTACACTCTAAACTTGTTAGTCTTTTTTGTTCAGTGAGTTACAATATAGTATTATCACCAAATTATAAGTATTATAAGCGATGTCTACAGTCCCAAAGTTATTATTTTTACACGGTTTCTTACAAAATGGTAAGGTTTTCTCTGAAAAATCTTCAGGTATTAGAAAACTACTGAAGAAGGCTAATATTCAATGTGATTATATTGATGGTCCAGTTATTTTAGAAAAGAAAGATTTACCATTTGTTATGGACGATGAAAAATGGCAAGCTACACTTGATGCTGAAGTTAACAAATCATGGTTCTACCACAGTGAAATCTCGCATGAATTAGATTTAACCGAATCCATCAACAGTGTTGTTAAATACATTAAAGAAAATGGTCCATACGATGGTATTGTCGGTTTCTCTCAAGGTGCTGCATTATCTACTATTATTACCAATAAGATTACCGATTTAATTCCAGAACATCCAGAATTCAAAGTTAGTTTAGTCATCTCTGGTTACTCATTCACTGAAGCTGATCCAAAAAATGCAGGTGAACTAAGAATTACAGAAAAGTTTAGAGAAGCATTCACACCAAAGATTGACAGCAATACAAAATTGATGTTTATTTACGGTGAAGCTGATAATTCTGTACCAGGTGCTAGAACGCAATATTTAATCGATTTATACAAGAAAGCTGGTGTCCCAGAAGAAAGAATTAGTGTCTTCACCCATCCAAGTGGGCATATGGTTCCAAACAAAAAGGATATCATTAGACCTGTTGTTGAACAAATTCAAACAGCTTTAAGTAGCTAATCTGGTATTACAAAAGCACTATATATGTATATATTGATAGACTTATTTATAGAGTAATGTATATTTAAAGACTACTTTTGTTATAGCTATTTTATGTACTCTTCTTTTAGTTTCATTATTCTAGAGGGGCTTGCATTGTTCATCGGAAGAACGCGCAGTGTATTTATTTTGTAGACAATTGTTCAATATTTTAATAAACATTAAATTTTGGGTATTTATTTTTAAATCAAGGATCTAATATGATAATATTAGTCTGAAGTATCTAGAATATTTAACCCTATAATTGATAACAGTATTGTTATTAAATCAAGTTAAAATATACTTCTGTTTTCCGAACATTTACGTATCACACAGACATTTATAGTTGCAAAGGAGAAATACAAATATAAATGACAGAACCATCATATTCTCGTCTGTTTACAGAAGAGGCACAAGATGGACCAGAATTCAATAAAATCAACAACCCAACTGAAAGAAATGAAACGAATAGTGTTTCTTCTGAAAATTTGAGGGGTAGATCGCGAAATGGATTCATTCAAATGATTGTAAAATATTCACAGTTTATTGGACCAGGTTTAATGGTTTCTGTTTCATATATGGATCCCGGTAACTATAGTACAGCTGTAGCAGCAGGTTCTGCCCATCGTTACAAACTGTTATTCTCTATATTAGTATCAAATTTTCTAGCTGCTTTCTTTCAATGTTTATGTGCAAAATTAGGTGCTGTAACTGGTTTAGATTTAGCTCAAAATTGTAAAAAACATTTACCTTATGGTCTGAATATTGCTTTATATATACTGGCAGAAATTGCCATCATTGCTACAGATTTAGCTGAAGTTGTTGGTACAGCTATAGCATTAAATATTTTATTTGGTGTTCCATTAGCATTAGGTGTTGTTTTAACAGTGGTAGATGTTTTGATTGTATTAATGGCATATAGACCAAATGGATCAATGAAATGGATTAGAATATTTGAAACATTTGTTTCACTTTTGGTTCTTTTAACTGTGATCTGTTTTGGTATTGAATTATTTTATGTCGATTTGGGTCCAGCAAAAGAACTTTTCTCAGGTTTCTTACCAAGTAAAGCTGTGATAGATGGTGATGGATTATATTTAAGTTTAGCAATTTTAGGTGCAACAGTGATGCCACATTCTTTATATTTGGGATCAGGTGTTGTTCAACCAAGATTAAGAGATTATGATATTAATAAAGGTTATTATAAACCTGATACGGATGATGTTGAGAATAATCATGATAATTATAAACCGTCTTTTGAAGCAATCAATGAAACGTTGCATTATACTATAGCAGAATTGTTAGTATCATTATTCACCGTTGCTCTTTTTGTTAATTGTTCAATTTTAATTGTTAGTGGTGCAACATTATATGGTACAACACAAATTTCTGAAGAAGCCGATTTATTCTCTATTTATAATTTATTATCTTCTACATTATCCAAGAGTGCTGGTACGATTTTTGTGGTTGCATTATTATTTTCTGGTCAAAGTGCTGGTATTGTTTGTACATTAAGTGGACAAATGGTAAGTGAAGGTTTTTTAAATTGGACTATTGCTCCAGTACTAAGAAGATCTGCTACAAGAGCTGTTGCAATTACTCCATGTTTAATCCTAGTATTAGTAGCAGGACGTAATGGTTTATCCGGTGCATTGAATGCATCACAAGTTGTTTTATCATTATTATTACCATTTGTATCTGCACCATTATTATACTTTACTAGTAATAAGAAAATAATGAGAGTTCAAATCAATAGTCATAATAACTGTCAACAACAACCAACTGAACCAAATGAGTATTCATCATCAAAAACAAATGGTTCTTCTGTTTCATTATTCAATTATACAGAGAATGATCAAGACGATGAAAGTTTTGAATTACAAGATGTTATTGGTTCAACTTCAACTTCCGAACAACCATTGAATCAGTCCAATTTCACAGACACCATTATACCAGAATATAAGGATATGAGTAATGGAATTTTCACAACAATCATGGCTATATTAGCATGGTTACTTGTGTCAATTCTAAATTTCTACATGTTAATAAGTTTCTCTTCGGGTCAAGAAGTGCATGTATAGTTCCCGCCAATAAAAAATTTAATTTTAATTTAATAATAATAATCCAAAAACCCTCGCATACACAAAAGACACAAACACATTTGCATCGTTATTGCATCCGCATCATTTTCATAACCCCATTGTATATTATTTATCCTATGTAATCAATCAAATAAATTGAAAAAATAAAAATCATCACCCACGAAACCCGGAGATCACCACGAGGATACATATCACGCCCAACTACTGAAACAGAGACCGGAACCAATCAGCATGCTGCTTCCCCACAGAACCGACAAACCCGTTGGAAAAACAGCTATCCCACTGCACAATTATACTGGGAGACAGTCATTATTTAACGGAATGAAACGTGAATTAGCAGCGCTCGATCGAAAATAGTATGGTTAGTGAGATGGTAAGTTGACTGTGTTGCTGCTGGGAGAGAAGTTTTGTATATATATGATTACTTATTCGGTTTTGAAGGCAGGCTGTTCTTACTTGATAGTAAATCTGTTTCTCGGTTACGCAGATCTCTCATATTATATTATATTACACATAGATAATAAATAAAGAAAATCTGTTAAAAAAACAAGACAACCTTTTTTTTTTGTTCTATATCAGGAAGCAGAGTTGTCTTTATTGTACTTGTTTGATTATTCTTTTGAAAATTCAATAATAGATTAGATTTTAATACTCATCTACCTACAAATACACATCATATATTCAATAATGTTATCCAGAGTCATTTTAAGAAACCCAATTGCTACTAGATCTTTAATCACTGTTTCTAAACCAACAGCTACCACTTTATTAAGTTCAAGAAGAAGTATCTCTCCTAATTTAAATTCAAAATTACAAATTAGAAAGTATTCAGAACATGCCGATGAGGAAACTTTCGAAGAATTCACAACTAGATTTGAAAAAGAATTCGATGAAGCTTACGATTTATTCGAAGTTCAAAGAGTATTAAATAATTGTTTCTCCTACGATTTAGTTCCAGCTCCCGCTGTATTAGAAAAAGCTTTAAAATCTGCAAGAAGAGTGAACGATTTACCAACGGCCGTTAGAGTATTTGAAGCATTGAAATACAAAGTCGAAAATGAAGATCAATATAAAGCTTATTTAGAAGAATTAAAAGATGTTAGAGAAGAATTAGGTATCCCATTAAAGGAAGAATTATTCCCAAATGCTCCAGCTGGTCCAGGTCTCAATTAATTTAATCATGATAGATTAATTTTTTGCCTTCTTTCTCTCTCTCTCTTTTAGTATCAATTATTCAAAACTCAATTTTCTTTTTTTTACTATTAATAACATTCTTTTTCTCAATAGTTCGTTATAATCAAGTGAAGACCCTAATGGGAAAGAATATGAAAAAATTTGTTTAAGATAAGATTCATAATATTCTTTTTATTATTATTATTCCTTCTTCTATTTATGTACCTTTGATAATGTGTTTTTTGTTTTCCGTTTTCAATTAAAAGTGGGAAATTTTATAATACATTTTTTAATCATATTAATATAATATATTTATAATATTTGTTGATCAATTATAATTATAATATTTATTTTTTTTTTATTACAATTCAAGTATATGATTATACATTAAAAGTAAAAACTAATTGTTCCATGCTACGTATATGAGATTTTGTTTTCTATTGATTTCATCATTCATCATCTTCATCACTATCTAATAAAGCACCAGTACCTCTGTTACCGGATCCTACCATTTCATCATCATATTCTGCTTCATCGTCGTCATCATCTTCATCATTCACTACTCTTCCACTGACTTTACCTTTATTTGTAGCACCTACAGCATCTGAATCACTTTCATAATCACTACTTGAACCTTCCTCATCATCATCTTCGGAACCACTACCTCTACCTTGATTCACTTCTTCAACGGCATCAAACCAGTCACTGTACACATCGACAGGTTGCGATAGTGCATTAATACGTGTCTGGAATGACTGACCACAAATTTTGCAACTTAATGACCCTATACTGTTCTTTTTATCCAATGTACACGATACTGACTTTTCGTGATTACAAAATAAACAATTGAATTTTGTATCCAATTTTTGTACCAGTTTCTTAGTTGTTGGTTTAGCAGCCTTCTTTCTCTTACCCATTTCTCAATTACCCTAAGGAATTATATTATCTCACCTAAATTAAACATCAATTCAGTACACTTCCTCTGGCAAAACCAGCTATTCCAGTTAAATACTATTTTTTTTTTTTCACATAATTAGTTTCTTTGGGCACGTGTAGTCCTCACTACATACGTATGCCCTACTAAGCGTCACTTAATATATATATATATATACAGAGTATTACTTGTAATTACTTGTAATTCAGAAGTAGGATAGCAACAACTGGTGAGATTGTCTGTATGTTCATAAGCTAACTTTGAACGACAGTGATCCTTACAACAATGAGATATCACGAAATAAAACAAGACTCGAAATTATAGAGAGAACAAAATAACGTGTTGTAATGCACAATCATAGGACCACATTCATACTGACACAACTAGTACTTTGGTAGCTCAAGCCCAACTACATGAATTAAGTATACATGTATATATGAGATATGCTAAGTTAGTACTGTTGTATCACGCTTGACGAAGGGCATCCAACTAGTATTGAAAAAATTTTCGCTCTATGAAAAATTGTTATAAGAATGTGCATCTCATCTCATCTCATCTCATCTCAAATTGATAATATAAAACATTGTTTCCAGTATAGTTCTAGTATTATTCTCGAACTATACTATTTTTCACAGGCAGTATAACGCAAGATGGCTAAAGTTACACCAAGAAAGAAGGCTGGTTCTAAACAGAATAGTAAGAAATCCACTCCGGTCGATACACCAAACAAACAGAAAAAAAATGTCAAGGCATCCAAGAGAGAAGATGATCAAAAGGAAATTCCAAATGCTAGAATCCTTAGTGCTATTGGTCAATTAAATAAGTTTACTACTGAATCCAAGGCTAAGGAAGATGGTAAACAATCATTATTAGACGATGAAGATGAATTAAATAAATCATTAAACCTAATTGTTGTTAATAATAAATCATTTTCTGGTTCAACCAAGAATTTCAAATTGAAGTTATTCGATGTTAAGAATTCTCTATATATTCCATGGAAGGCATCCAGTGTTACCTCTGTCAAAGATTTTAAAACATTATTGATTTTAAAGGATGGTGAAAAGGATTTAGTTAGTGAAGATGAATTATTTGATGAATTAAATGAATCCAAAATCACTCTTGATCAAATTATTACTGGTCAAGATTTAAAATCAGCATATAAAGAATTTGAATCCAGAAGAGCTTTCATTTCTGAATTCTCATTAATATTAGCAGATGATAATATCATTACAACACTACCAAAATTATTAGGTGGTAAAGCATACTCAAAATTAGAAACTACACCAATTCCAATAAGGTCACATTCTTCTAATAAAGAATTCTCAAAGACTACATTAGTTAATTCTATTAAGAAAGTTTACTTAACTAAACTACCAGTTAAATTACCAAGAGGTACCACTATGAATGTTCATTTAGGTAACTTAGAATGGTTCAAACCTGAAGAATTGGCCGAAAATATTGAAAGCATTACAAAAACATTGATTGAAGCATACAATATCAGATCTATCTTCATCAAGAGTAACCAATCCCCAGTTTTGCCATTATATTACAACAATGATGTTCTTGATGAATTAACCTCCATTGCTAAAGAGGCGATCAAACACAATAACGAATCTGTTACTATCGATGGTGTTGATGTTCAATTATCTAACTTCGATAAATCATTAATGGAAATTGCTAATCCAAAGGAATACTCAAATATTTTCGCCAAACAAATTAAAGATGCTAAAAGAGAAAGAGGTGATGAAGTCAATGAAGCTAAACCAAAAACTAAGAAAGCTAAAAACTTATAAGAATTATCTTATTTATACTTTATAAAAAATATGTACATTATGGATTTATCCGTGTTTAATACTTAGAATAGCATACAATTTATTTTAACTGCATATTCTCTTTGTGCGACGCATAATACTATTTTCAAAACGACACAAAAAATTATAAAATATTTACTAGAAATTATATAATATAAAATATTAAAATTATTAAGATTAAATTAAATAGATGGTATCTGATTTATGTGATAGTCGAAATAAATAATAGTTTCAGTCAATTAAATAATATGACAATAACCGAAATAATTGAATCCTTTAAATCCAGAGTCGATTTGATAACAGAAGAATGGGAAAATATAACAAAATTTCCTATTTATTCTGATATTGATAAAGTTATTAGGCTTGAAAATAAACTAGATATTGTTCAAGAGCAAAATTATTCTATCATTATTGATTTGAATAATATTAAAAGAGAGTTAAACATGGATATTACAGAAGAAAACGTAGTGTTCTGTTCAAAAATAACAGATGACGCACAAGAAAATATTGAAAGATTATTAAGTGATGAAAAAATTTTGGAAAGTTCTCCTGTCTCATATGCTACAGTTAATGATGTTAATGATGTTAACGAATATTTAAAGATAGATGAAAACGATGACGATATAATCTTAAGCTCTATTCCTGAGACACAGGAGTACGTAGAATCCGACAATGATGAAAATATGAATTATGATGTCCAAACTGAACCAATTATAGTAGACAATGAATTAAGATCATCGATTTCAATTTTAGATATCAATAAAAGATATTCGAATAGAGAGATCGCTACCATCAAAAATTTTGAATTAAATATGATAGAAACACCAAAAAATATACATCAATTGTATGACGATTTTGACAAAAATCTGAGACATCAAATTAAAGAATTCGAAACAACATTTGGTAAGGGACAATTAAGCAAATTAAATAAAATTAGAACTTATCAAAGAAGAAGAGCATTGATTTGTGAGATTGAAAAATTTAGTAAGATATTTTCGGTTGACCTTAATCATGCCATGGAATTTTTTGATAATTTTAGAAAATCGAGAGGAAAAACTGTTCCATGGTTATATAATAATTTGGCAAAAATTGTAGAAGAGGTAAAATTGGAGTATAAGTTACAACACTTAAAAAACTTTCAGTAATGGATACTAATATGCATTTTAATTAATATGAAAAATAAATCAAAATTTGAATAAATAATTATATAAACAATTAGAAAAATTGAAAAAGAAAATAATCCGTCGATATAGTAGATGTTATCCTAATGAAAAAAATCTCTTTTTTTTTTTCAAATGACAGTCTTTTGTTTATCTTTTGTCTTGAAATATCAAACTCTTGCAGCTTCGGAATTCCTGATCTTTGCAGCTTCTATAATGTGCTTCCAATCACCGTGGAAAACTGCATAACCTTGGCAAACACTCATTATAACCAATGCCCAAGTGATACCAAACCAAAGGCCCCCGACACCCATATCGAAAGTGAATGTTAGTAAATATGACATCGGAATACCGATGCAATAAAACGCAAAAAGGTTAATATAGCCCCCAATCTTTTGTCTACCTTGACCACGTAAACAACCAGCCGTAGATGCATTAAAAGCATCGAATAATTGCATGAATGCTAAAATAGGCAACGCAGAAACAACAAGGCTAATTACATCAGGTTCATTTGAAAATAATTTTGCAATTTGATGTCTACAACTAACAATAATCATCATATTAAAGGATGAGCAGGCAAATGACAATAGTAAAGAAACTTTGCATGTGATGATACAACTTTTATAAAGTGATGCACCAATTAAATTTGCAACTCTTGTACTGGTTGAAACAGAGATCGAAAATGGAACTTGATAAGCCAATGAGGCCACTGTTGCTATAATTGATTGTGCAGCCAATGAATCTGTACTAATATGTGAGGCAAAAATCGTTAAGATTTCGAAACCTAAAAATTCAGCTTCAACCATAATAATACCAGGTAGGGCTAAATTCAACATTTTCCTCCAATTTTTAAATATCTGTTTTCTTTTAATTAAACCATTCCAACATTTTAATGGGTTGCTACTATGTGACGTAAAAATCGTGTAAAGCATTAAACCAATTGCCATTAACCAGTTATTGATTGCAACAGAAAGTGGTGCACCTAAATAGCCGATACCAATTCTTTTATCCCAAACTAAGAAATAATTCATTAGAGCATTTAATGGAGCACAAACGAACAAAATTATAGTTGATGCGTGAAATATACCTTGACATTGTAAAAATCTTTTACCACATTCGAATAAAATAAAACCAGGAACTCCAATAGCTGTTATTCTTAAATATTTTGCAGCTAAGAGACATAATTCTCTTTCAGGAATCATCCAGGATAAAACTGTTTCTGACCAACTCCACCATATATACATCACAGGTAGAAACGCTAGAATAGTTATAACAGCACATCTTTGGATTAGTACACCAACTAAGTAGTAATTTTTTGCACCGTAAGCTTGTGAACATAAAGTATCTAAACAAGTACAAAGACCTTGAATTGCTGCTAAACCTGTAATATTTGCAGTCATTGAACCTAATGTTACACCACCCAATTCTTTTGTACCTAAATGTGAAACAGAGAAAATTGATGCTAATGATAAAGAATTTTGCAAAATAAAAGTGAAAATTAATGGTAAAGCATTATAAGCTATAACTTGAGTTTCTCTCTCAAAAGATGATGATATTTCTTTGCCTGATTCTATAGTTTCATCCCATGTAGTCATAATTTCATTTGCCACATCTAAATCTACGGGTTCGATATTACCGTACATACTTTCTACAATACTATTTGATCTAGACAGTATCCTTGTATCTTTTAACAATTTATTATCTATAAGTAAATTACGTTCTTCATCTACCAAACTTTTAGATATTGAACTTCTTCTATTTCTTTGTCTATCCTGTGGCTGTATATCTTGAATCGATTCATAAGTTGAAGTATAATTATCATTATTACCGTCTGTCATTAAAAATTGTAGTTCATCATTACCATTATCATCTCCAGAACTATTATCGTAACGGTTATGATTATGAACGTTATCGCTCGAAGAGGAAGAACCAGCCTCCTCAAGATCATCTGAAATAGCATCATTTGTATCGGGGATATAATCAGCCGGGATAAATAAACCAGCTTTACCCAGGCTACTAGAATATATCACCGACGATCTATGTTCAGAGTCCGTATGTAAAAACTGTTTAGTCATTTTATCAGGGGACTTAGGTTTCCAGCTTTCTTTTATAATCTAGCAACTAAATAAAGTGAGAGAATGAGGGGAAGAATAAATATATATGAAATAAGTTCGAAGCCAAAAATAGAAGAGCTAAATTTTCACTTTATTCAATTTCAGTAGGCCAACTCTAGTTCTATGTCAATGAAAATGTCCGGTATACTACAAGTGAAAAAAAGTATATTAACTGAGAAGATAAACTGAAAAAACGTATTGAAATTCAGCACTATATATACATATGATTACTCTTTCGAATGCCAAGAATTAGATGTAGTCATATCGAGTAAACCAAACAATGGCAGACTGACTACCTGTTGCCAAAAAAAAGTCAACCAATTAAAAGATTATCCATAAGAA